>JARQOD010000005.1:349274021-349288783 GCA_033576555.1 Oophaga sylvatica | reverse complement strand
AAAAACACCACTGGCGATTTAACTTTTTCAAAAAATATGTTTTAAAATGAAAGGAATTAACACTGATTGAAACAGCCTTTATAATAATTTTACAACTATAGACTTGAGGTATTTAACCCCTTAGTGACAGAGCCAATTTGCAGCTTAATGATCAGGCCAATTTTTACAATTCTGACCACTGTCAATTTATGAGGTTATAACTCTGGAACACTTTAACGGATCCTGCTGATTCTGAGATTTTTTTTCATTACATATGGTACTTCATGATAGCAGTAAAATTTCTTCGATATAGCTTGTGTTTATTTATGAAAAAAACGAAAGTATGGCGAAAATGTTTTACATTTTGCAATTTTCAAACTTTTAATTTTTATGCCCTTAAATCAGAGAGATATGTCACACAAAATACTTAATAAATAACATTTCCCACCTGTCTACTTTACATGAGCACAATTTGGGAGACAAAATTTTTTTTGTTAGGAAGTTATAAGGGTTAAAATTTGAGCAGCGATTTCTAATTTTTACAACAAAATTTACAAAACCATTTTTAATAAGGACCACATCACATTTAAAGTCACTTTGAGGGGTGTACATGATAGAAAATACCCAGAAGTGAAACCATTCTAAAAACTGCACCCCTCAAGCTGCTCAAAGCCACATTCAAGAAGTTTATTACCCATTACGTGCTTCACAGGTACTGAAGCAATGGGGAAGGAAAAAATTAACATTTAACTATTTTTTACAAACATTTTATTTCAGAAACAATTTTTTTTATTTTCACAAGTGTTAGGCTAAGTGCACACGATCAGGAATAATTGCGTTTTTTTCGCGGTTTTTCCGCGGTTTTCCGCGGTAAAAACGCGATAAAAACGCAAGCATTAAGCATCCTATACATGTTAATTGATTCCGCATGTTTTGGCCACATGTTGCGTTTTTTTCCGCGAAAAAAACGCTTTGCGGAAAAAAATAGCAACATGTTCATTAATTTTGCGGAATGTAAGCGGTTCATGTGCGGTGGTACCCAGGGTCTGGAGGAGAGGAGACTCTCCTCCAGGCCCTGGGTACCATATCCCTGGTAAAACAATAATTAAAATAAAAAATAATGATATTCTCACCTTCCGGCGGCCCCGCAGCCTTCCCGCGGCCCCCGCAGCCTTCCCGCCTTCAGCGACGCTCCCGGCAACTTCCGGTCCCAAGAGTCCTTTGCGAGAATCACCCAGATGGCATAGCGGTCTCGCGAGATGCTACGTCATCGGTGTGATTTGTCGCAAAGCATCCTTGGGACCGGAGTTGCCGGGAGCGTCGCTGAAGGCGGGAAGGCTGCGGGGGCCGCGGGAAGGCTGCGGGGGCCGCCGGAAGGTGAGAATATCATTATTTATTATTTTTTTTATTATTTTTACATTAGATCTTTTTACTATTGATGCGACATAGGCGGCATCAATAGTAAAAAGTTGGTCACACTTGTCAAACACTATGTTTGACTCGTGTGACCAACCTGTCAATCAGTTTTCCAAGCGATGCTACAGATCGCTAGGAAAACGCTAGCATTCTGCAAGCTAATTACGCTTGCAAAACGCTATTATTCTGGCGGGAATCAGCATACAAAAAACGTGCGTATTTCCTGCGGGAGAAGTGCGGGATTGCCGCGGAAATTTCCGCGGCAATTCCGCAACGTGTGAACTTAGCCTTAAAAGAGAAAATGAACCACGAAATTTATTGTGCAATTTATCCTGAATACGCCGATACCCCATATGTGGGGGTAAACCACTGTTTGAGCACATGGCAGAGCTTGGAAGGGATGAGCGCCGTTTTAATTTTTCAATGCAGAATTGGCTGGAATTGAGATCGGACGCCATGTCGTGTTTGGAGAGCCCCTGATGTGCTTATACAGTGGAAACCCCACACAAGTGACACCATTTTGGAAACTAGACCCCTTAAGTAACTTATCTAGATGTGTGGTGAGCACTTTGAACCTCCAAATGTTTCATAGAAGTTTATAACACAGAGCCGTGAAAATAAAAAATCATTTAAAAAAATAATTATATTTTAGCCAGCAATTTTTTATTTTCCCAAAGATAACAGGATAAATTGGACCCCAAAATTTGTTGTGAAGTTTGTCCTGAGTATGCTTTTATCTCATGTGCTGGGGGAACCACTAACCCTAACCCTAAAACTTTAGCCTTTCTCACGTTAGCCTAACCCTAACCCTAACTCTAACCCTAAAACTTTAGCCCAACTCACTTTAGCCTAACCGTAACCCTAACCCTAAAACTTTAGCCCAACTCACTTTAGCCTAACTCGAACCCTAACTCTAAACCTAAAACTTTAGCCCAACTAACTTTAGCCTAACTCTAACCCTAACGGGAAAATGGAAATAAGTATATGTTCGTTATTTTATTATTTTTCCCTAACTGAGTGGGTGATAAAGGGTGGTTTATTTACTATTGTTTTTATTTTGATCACTGTGATAGGGTCTATCACAGTGTCCAAAATGCACCAACAGGAAAAATCTTCCTATTGTTGCCGGGTGCCGGTCGTCAGATCTCGCCATTTTCTACCCGGAAGAAGATGGCGGCGCCCACCAGAGGATGCAAAAGGCCCAGGTGAATCGGGAGGTACAGGGAAATCGGGGACCCTATTTCTCTCTCCTCTGATGTGAAATCACATCAGAGCAGAGAGAAATTAAATGGCACATCGAAATTATTTTTTTGCGGTCGCCGTTATACGGTTAATAACTGCGATCGCAACACTGGGGTATTGTTATGTTTCGGTAGCTGAGGAGGACAGGAATAACAGCAGGGCAGCCGAACACCTGAGATGTTGGTAACTAATGGGTTGCAGATTCCTAATCTAACGACACAACTAGAGGTAGCCGTTAAGCGTTCCTACGTTGATCCTAGACGCCTCGTCACAGCCTGAGAGATAACTACACCTAAAGGTAGAAAGATGAAGCTATCTGCCCCGGAGCATATCCCCAAAGAAAATAGGAAGCCCCCAAACATGTAATGGCGGTTAGACAAGATGAAAATACAAACATAGGCAGAAAATAGACTGAGCAAACGATGGGGCCACAAGCTGACTAAATAGGATAGGACAGGAGAGATTACTTTCTGCAACCCAGAAAACCCTACAAAAATCCAACAATTCTGATTACAAAAATACTGAGATCACACGATCTCGCCACCCACTAAATCAGGTCTCAGTGTGAACAAACACCAAACCGCAGCCGCTGAAAAAACAGGAAAAAGCAAATGAGCAAATAACAGTGGCTGCAGATAAACTGTGAGGAGCACCAGGAACAACAATTGAGACAAGAATAATTGATCACTGGCAACCATCATGGGAGCGAACCTCCCTTATATCAGACCAGTCAGTGAACCCAGATTGCCTCTCCTCGCTGAAAGGTTCAGTACTGTCTGTAACCACCAGAGGGAGCCTCTGCTCAGAAACCATCTCTAACACATTCATAACAGTAACCCCCCTTGAGGAGGGGTCACCGCACCCTCACTTGTGCAACCAGGCCGATCAGGATAAGCTCGGTGATAGGCATGGATCAGTCTCCTAGCATGGATGTCTGAAGCAAACACCCAAGAAATGTCCTCCTGACCATAACCTCTCCACTTAACCAAATACTGGAGTTTCTGTCTAGAAAAACGAGAATCCAATATTTTCTCAACCACATACTCCAGATTGCCCTCAACCAAAACAGGGTCAGGAGGCGCAGCCATAGGAACCACTGGCTCGACAAACCTCTTCAATAAGGACTTGTGGAACACGTTATAGATCTTAAATATCCCTGGAAGAAGCAAACGGAAGGAAACAGGATTAAGAATCTCCATGATCTTATAAGGTCCAATGGACCTGGGCTTAAACTTTGGAGATGCAACCCTCATAGGGATATTTCTTGAGGACAACCAAATCAAGTCCCCCACTTTAAACCGAGGACCATCAGTCCTATGCCGGTTGGCAAACCGCTGGGCCTTCTCCTGAGAGAGAGACAACCTCTCCACCACCTGGTCCCAAATCTGCTGCATTTGCTCCACAACAGAGTCAACACCCGGACAGACAGAAGTGTTATGTTTCGGTAGCTGAGGAGTGCAGGTAAAAAAGGCAATACACCAGAGCAGTTGGAATCTATGAGATTGCAGTACCCTGACTAACTACCACAACTAGAGGCAGCCGTGGAGCGTTCCTACGTTGGTCCTAGACGCCTCGTCACAGCCTGAGAAACTAACTACACCTAAAGATAGAAATAGGAAAGCTATCTGCCCCGGAGCAGAACCCCAAAGATAATAGAAAGCCCCCAAACAAGTAATGGCGGTTAGACAAGATGAAACACAGACACAGAAAGAAAATAGTATGAGCAAACGCTGGGGCCCAAACTAACTAAATAGAAAAGGATAGGAAGGGTACTTACTGCAATCCCAGAAAACCCTGCAAAGCACCAACTCTACTAATTTCAAAAACACCTGAGATCACACGACCTCTACCACCCAAATTAGTTCTCTGGTGTAACAAAATCAAAACAGCAGCCACTGAAAAAACTGGAAAAAGCAAAAGCACAAACATCAGTGGCTGAACCAAACTGAGAGGGCAAAAGCCCCCGGAGGGGACCCTGAAGGCCCCCACAGAAGTGCAGGACAAAATGCAAAAATATAGCACAAAAACAAAAAGAAGAAAATGTCTTATCTGTTAGCAGGAGATGCAGACACGACACAGCAGGCTACAAGGGAAACAGGAATGAAGGATTCAGACCAGAACAATTGATCACCGGCAACCCTGATGGGAAGGTGACTCCCTTATATAAGACCAGTCAGTAACACCTGATTCCCAGTCCTCACAATCTTCACTGGACAGACCAGCACCGCTTGTAACCACCAGAGGAAGCCTCTGCTCAGAACTCATCTCAAACCCATTCACAACAGTACCCCCCCTTGAGGAGGGGTCACCGAACCCTCATTTGAGCAACCAGGTCGGTCAGGATGAGTTCTATGATACGCACGCATAAGTCTCCTAGCATGGATGTCCGAAGCAAACACCCAAGAATTGTCTTCCTGACCATAACCTCTCCATTTAACCAAATACTGGAGTTTCCGTCTAGAAAAATGAGAATCTAATATTTTCTCAACCACATACTCCAGATTGCCCTCAACCAAAACAGGGTCAGGAGGCACAGCAGCAGGAACCACTGGCTCAACAAACCTCTTCAACAAGGACTTGTGGAACACGTTATGGATCTTAAATGTCCCTGGAAGAAGCAAACGAAAAGAAACAGGATTAATAATCTCCATGATCTTATAAGGTCCAATGAACCTAGGCTTAAACTTAGGAGATGCTACTCTCATAGGAATATTCTTTGAGGACAACCAGACCAAGTCCCCCACTTTAAACCGAGGACCACCAGTCCTATGCCGGTTAGCAAACCGCTGGGCCTTCTCCTGAGAGAGGGACAACCTCTCCACTACCTGGTCCCAAATCTGTTGCATACGCTCCACAACAGAGTCAACCCCTGGACAGACAGAAGCCTCCGTCTGTCCTGAAGAAAATCGAGGGTGAAACACAGAATTACAGAAAAACGGAAACATCAAAGTGGCAGAGCTAGCCCTATTATTAAGAGCAAACTCAGCCAAAGGCAAAAAAGAGACCCAGTCATCCTGATCAGCAGACACAAAGCATCTTAGATAAGTCTCCAATGTCTGGTTTGTTCTCTCAGTTTGACCATTGGTCTGAGGATGAAATGCCGAGGAGAAAGACAATTGAACACCCAGTTTAGAACAAAAAGTCCTCCAAAATCTGGAAACAAACTGGACTCCTCTGTCAGACACAATGTTCTCAGGAATGCCGTGTAAACGAACCACGTGCTGAAGGAACAACGGCACCAATTCAGAGGAGGAAGGCAACTTAGGTAATGGCACAAGATGTATCATTTTGGAAAACCTATCACAAATTACCCAGATGGTGGTCATTCTCTGAGAAACAGGAAGGTCTGAAATGAAATCCATAGAGATATGGGTCCATGGTCTCTTGGGCACAGGCAATGGCATCAACAAACCACTAGAGTGAGAGCAAGGCTTGGAGCGAGAGCAAGTCCCGCAGGACTGCACAAATTCCCTGACATCACGAGACAAGGTAGGCCACCAAAAGGACCGACTAACCAAGTCTCTGGTACCAAAAATTCCGGGATGCCCAGCCAATGCGGAACAATGAATCTCAGACATCACACTTTTTACCACTGGTCCGGGACAAACAATTTTCCAACAGGGCAGCACTCGGGCCTATCCTCCTGACACCCCTCCAGAGCAAGTCTCAAATTGGGCGAGATGGCGGAAAGAACTACACCCTTTTTCAAAATAACAGAAGGATCAGATAACTCAGGAGAGTCCGCAAGGAAACTCCTCGAGAGGGCATCCGCCTTAACATTCTTAGTGCCAGGAAGAAAGGAAACCACAAAATTAAAACGTGTGAAAAACAAGGCCCACCTGGCCTGTCTAGGATTGAGTCGCTTGGCAGATTCCAGATAGACCAGATTCTTATGGTCCGTAAGGACCACCACCTGATGTTTGGCTCCCTCCAGCCAATGTCTCCACTCTTCAAAAGCCCACTTCATGGCCAATAACTCCCGATTACCCACGTCATAATTACGTTCAGTAGGAGAAAATTTTCGAGAGAAAAAGGCACAAGGGTTACTTTTAGAGGTCTCTGGATCTTTTTGGGACAAAACGGCACCTGCCCCAATTTCAGAGGCATCAACCTCCACCTGAAATGGCAGAGAAACATCAGGCTGCCGTAGAACAGGAGCAGAAGTGAATCTCTGCTTAAGTTCCTGAAATGCAGAGACTGCCTCAGGAGGCCAATTCACCACATCAGAACCCTTTCTGGTCAAATCAGTTAATGGTTTAACAATAACCGAGAAATTACCAATAAATTTACGATAAAAATTGGCAAAACCCAAAAATCTCTGAAGAGCCTTTAATGAAGTAGGTTGGACCCAATCACAGATGGCCTGAACCTTGACCGGGTCCATTTCAATAACAGATGGGGACAAAATGAATCCCAGAAATGAGATCCTCTGTACGCCAAAAAGACACTTTGATCCCTTCACATACAGAGCATTCTCTCTCAAAATCTGGAATACAGTTCGAACATGTTTCACATGAGAGTCCCAGTCATTAGAAAAAATCAAGATATCATCCAAATAAACAATCAGAAATTTGTCCACAAAATCCCTGAAAATGTCATTCATGAAGGACTGGAAGACGGAAGGAGCATTAGTGAGCCCAAAGGGCATCACTAGGTACTCAAAATGCCCTTCAGGGGTATTGAATGCCGTCTTCCATTCATCCCCGTGCTTAATGCGAATAAGGTTATACGCCCCCCTGAGGTCAAGCTTGGTAAACCAAGTAGCGTTTTTCACCCTGGAAAACAGGTCAGAAATCAAGGGTAACGGGTATTGATATTTCACAGTAATATTGTTCAAGAGACGATAATCAATACACGGCCTTAATGAACCATCTTTTTTGGCCACAAAAAAAAAACCGGCACCTAAGGGTGAAGAGGATGGTCTGATATGACCCTTCTCCAATGATTCCTTGATATAAGACCGCATAGCGTCATGTTCAGGTACAGACAAGTTAAAAAGGCGACCTTTAGGGAATTTACTACCCGGCACTAATTCAATAGCGCAGTCATAGCTCCTATGGGGAGGCAAGGATGCAGATTTACTTTCGCTAAACACATCAGAAAAATCAATCAAAAAGTCAGGAACATCCTGAGCCTGGGGGGAGGCAGAAAAAACAGGAGTGTTGATATTAACACATTGGCAGCCCCAACTGGTTACAGACACAGATTTCCAATCCAAAACAGGATTATGAGACTGTAACCAAGGGAAACCCAGCACGATAATGTCATGCAGATTATACAGAACCAAAAATTTGCAGCACTCCTGGTGATCAGGTTCAACCCTCATTATCACCTGAGTAGAAAACTGGGGTTTATTCTCAGCCAAAGGGGTAGAATCGATCCCCAGTAGGGGAATAGACTTCTGTAGGGGTATCAAGGGAAACCCACAACGTTTAGCAAAATCATAATCCATCAGGTTAATAGCTGCTCCAGAATCAACGAAAGCCTGAGCAGAAAATGAGGACAGAGAGCATATCAGAGTGACAGTTAATAAAAACTTAGTCTGAACACTACCCAAGACAGCTGAGAATGCAAAACGTCTTCCCCGCTTAGGGCAGACTGAAATAGCATGAGAGGCATCACCACAGTAGAAACATAACCCATTGCGCTTTCGAAACTCATGACGCTGTGCCCCAGACACCACTCTATCACACTGCATGGGTTCAGAAGCTGGTTCACAAGGCAACACCATTCCACGCATACTTCTCCGCTCACGCAAACGTCTGTCATTTTGAATCGCTAATGACATAGAATCATTGAGACCAGAGGGGACAGGGAATCCCACCATAACATCCTTTACATTATCTGACAGACCCTTCCGGAAAAGGGCTGCCAAAGCGTCGTCATTCCATTTGGTCAGGACTGCCCACCTACGGAATCTCTGACAGTATAACTCAGCGTCATAAGGCCCCTGATTTAATGCCAACAAGGCTTTTTCAGCTTGATCAGTGACATTAGGCTCATCGTACAATAACCCCAAAGCCTGAAAAAATGCATCAACATCACTCAAAACAGGATCCCCAGGTGTCATGGAAAATGCCCAATCCTGAGGATCGCCGCGCAGGAGAGAGATGATAATTTGAACCTGCAGCGCTGCGTTCCCTGAGGACTTAGATTTTAAGGCAAAAAACAATTTACAATTATTTTTGAAATTCTGAAACTTAGCTCGATCCCCTAAAAACAAATCTGGCATGGGAATCCTAGGTTCCACAACAGGCAACCTAGCAAGATATGCAGCAATACTCTGAACCTCAGTGGCAAGCTGATTCACATGGCCAGACAACCTTGCAAACTCCATTGAGAGAAAAGATCCTCCCCAGCACCCAGAGATACAGAGGGAAAAAATGCAACAAACAGAAAAATATCTCTGACAACTCTGACAACCTTTTTTCTTTCACAATATTTTTTCCCTTCTGTGAGTACCATACAATTTTCAATTTTTTGGCCGGTGATACTGTTATGTTTCGGTAGCTGAGGAGTGCAGGTAAAAAAGGCAATACACCAGAGCAGTTGGAATCTATGAGATTGCAGTACCCTGACTAACCACCACAACTAGAGGCAGCCGTGGAGCGTTCCTACGTTGGTCCTAGACGCCTCGTCACAGCCTGAGAAACTAACTACACCTAAAGATAGAAATAGGAAAGCTATCTGCCCCGGAGCAGAACCCCAAAGATAATAGAAAGCCCCCAAACAAGTAATGGCGGTTAGACAAGATGAAACACAGACACAGAAAGAAAATAGTATGAGCAAACGCTGGGGCCCAAACTAACTAAATAGAAAAGGATAGGAAGGGTACTTACTGCAATCCCAGAAAACCCTGCAAAGCACCAACTCTACTAATTTCAAAAACACGACCTCTACCACCCAAATTAGTTCTCTGGTGTAACAAAATCAAAACAGCAGCCACTGAAAAAACTGGAAAAAGCAAAAGCACAAACATCAGTGGCTGAACCAAACTGAGAGGGCAAAAGCCCCCGGAGGGGACCCTGAAGGCCCCCACAGAAGTGCAGGACAAAATGCAAAAATATAGCACAAAAACAAAAGAAGAAAATGTCTTATCTGTTAGCAGGAGATGCAGACACGACACAGCAGGCTACAAGGGAAACAGGAATGAAGGATTCAGACCAGAACAATTGATCACCGGCAACCCTGATGGGAAGGTGACTCCCTTATATAAGACCAGTCAGTAACACCTGATTCCCAGTCCTCACAATCTTCACTGGACAGACCAGCACCGCTTGTAACCACCAGAGGAAGCCTCTGCTCAAAACTCATCTCAAACCCATTCACAACACAGAAGCCTCCGCCTGTCCCGAAGAAAATCGAGGGTGAAACCCAAAATTGCAGAAAAATGGAGACATCAAGGTGGCAGAGCTAGCACTATTATTAAGAGCAAACTCAGCCAAAGGCAAAAAAGAGACCCAGTCATCTTGATCAGCAGACACAAAACTCTCAAATAAGTCTCCAAGGTCTGGTTCGTTCTCTTGGTTTGTCCATTGGTCTGAGGATGAAAAGCAGAGGAGAAAGATAATTGAACACCAAGTTTAGAACAAAATGTCCTCCAAAATCTGGAAACAAACTGGACTCCTCTGTCAGACACAATGTTGTCCGCAATGCCATGTAACCGAACCACGTACTGAAGGAACAAAGGCACCAACTCGCCACCCACTAAATCAGGTCTCAGTGTGAACAAACACCAAGCCGCAGCCGCTGAAAAAACAGGAAAAAGCAAATGAGCAAATAACAGTGGCTGCAGATAAACTGTGAGGAGCACAGGCCCCCTGGAGGGGACCTGTCTGACCTCCACAAAAGTGCAGAAAACAATGCAAAAAGCAAGCACAAAAAGAAAAGCAAAAAATATCTTTTCTGAAAGCAGGATATGCAGGCAAGACTCCAGCAAACTTCCAAATGAACCAGGAACAACAATTGAGACAAGAACAATTGATCACCGGCAACCATCATGGGAGCGAAACTCCCTTATATCAGATCAGTCAGTGAACCCAGATTGCCACTCCTTGCTGAAAGGTTCAGTACTGTCTGTAACTACCAGAGGGAGCCTCTGCTCAGAAACCATCTCTAACACATTCATAACAGGGTATGATATGATGTAGCATACCAGAGGAGAGAGAAATGGGTTCCCCTGAGCTCCCTCTGGTACCTCCGGCCCTCAGCGTCTTCTTTCTGGAAAAAAATGGCTGGTGCATGCGCAGTGTACCTGTCAAGATCTGCTGACCAGCACCCGGCAACAATAGGAGATTTTTCCTGTTGGTTAATTTTGATCACTGTGACAGACACCCCATATTTAGGTAAAATAATAAAGTAAAAACATGTATTTATTTCCATTTTTCCACTAGGGTTAGGGTTGGGCTAGGGTTGAGGCTAGGGCTAGGGTTGGAGTTACGGTTCGGGTTACAGTTGTGATGTTGGGGTTGCAGTTGTCATGTTGGGGTTACAGTTGTAGTGTGGGGGTTATGGTTGTGGTGTGGGGGTTGCAGTTGTGTTTGGGTTAGGGTTGTGGTTAGGGTTAGGGTTGGGATTATGGTTAGGGTTGGTATTAGGGTCAGGGGTAGAGCTGTGTTAGTGTTGTAGCCAAACAGTGGAAACCCCCAATTCTAGGTACATCAGTGGGCCTCCAACGCGACATGATTCCAGCCAATTTCGGGTTCAAAAAGTCAAACGGTTGTGCTTCCCTTCTGAGCCCTGCCATGCGCCCAAACAGTGGCTTTCCCCCACATGTAGGGTATCGGTGTACTCAGGAGAAATTCCACAACACATTTTGTGGTCTATTTTCTCTTGTTACAATTGTGAAAATAAAAAAGTTTAGGTCTAAATACATTTTTTGTGAAATAAGTAAAATGTTAATTTTTTCTCCTTCCACATTCCTTTTGTTCTCATGAAGCACCTAAAAGGTAAATAGTAACATAGTTATAATAAACTTCTTGAATGTGGTTTTGAGCACCTTAAGGGGTGAAGTTATTAGAATTGTGTCACTTTTGGGTATTTTCTGTCATATTGACCCCCCAAACTCACTTCAAATGTGAAATGGTCCCTAAAAAAATTGTTTTGTAAATTTGGTTGGAGAAATGAGAAATCTATGGTCAACTTTTAACCCTTGTAACTTCCTAACAAAAAAAATCATGCTTACAAAATTGTGCTGTTGTAAAGTATTCATATGGGAATTGTTATTTATTAACTATTTTGTGCAATATGACTCTGACTTAAGGACACAAAAATTAAAAGTTTGAAACTTGCAAAATTTTCAAAATTGTTGCCAAATTTCTGTTTTTTTCATAAATAAAAGAAGGTCATATCAAAGAAATTTTACCACCAACATGATACAATATGTGTTGGGGTTCGAATTCCCGCTGCTGCACAGGGGGAGTTTCGAACCAGTCCCGTTGCGGTCTCCCATTTATTTCCGTCCGCAGTGGAGCCTGCTCAGTTTAGACGTCAGTCCCAGCGTCTCGCCCAGTCTAACAGTGTGCAGAGGATTACTGCTACTCCTCCAGGCTCTGCTATTGTGGCCAGTACTGGTTAGCGGCGAGCGACGTCTTTTGGACAAAGTCCTTGTTTTCCCCTTCTGAGCATGCCCAGAGTGAGATCTCTCATTGGAGATCAGGGGTCACATGCTCAGGTACGGCAGCAGCTCCTATTGGTCCGCCAGGAAGGTCCTGTGACTACTGGTGTTCTGGAACAAGTTTCACTGGTCCTTGTTTCTGGCAGGTCCTGTAGCTGTTACTATAAAAGGGTCGCCATGGGCTAGTATCAATCTTTATGTGCTATGCGCCAGTGTGGTCATGCATGTGTGTGGTTAGGGCCCGGCTGAAATAAGCCTCTAGAATACCGACTTAATCAGTGAGGAGTTTGGTATGCTAGCTGGTCAGGGTCAGTGTCCTAGATGTCCTAGATTACCGGCATAACCGGTGAGGAGTTTGATTGCTGTATTCAGGGTCTGGCGTTCATACGCCATAGATTGCGGGTGACTCCCGCGAGGACATTAGCGCATGATCACGTTCTATGTTCGCTTTGCAGTTAACTGTATAACTGGGTGCCTGACAGGACATAGAAGTTTGTCTCAGCGGCTCTGTGACGTAACAGGGTTCGCTTTCAACGCTAGACAGCGCCCTAGCGTGTTTATTTTGCGACTCAGTTGTGTTAAGTGAGTTCGAACACATCGCCATATAGCACTGCGGCACTCCTTCTAGCGGCTCTGTGGATTAACAGAGTTCGCACATATTGCCACAGCGCGTTACGGCGTTTATTTTGGCGACTCTGCACGCCTGCACGGTGGACCCCGGGCTGCGAACGCACCTCTTCACATCATATATTTGGTGCGTTCCGCAGACCCTAACATAATACTAGTGCCAGGGTCTGGCTAGTAAAATGGCGGATGACCAGCGTCTACCGCAGTACATCCAGCAGCTGGAGGGTAGGTTGGCGGCTCTTGAGCGCACAACCTGAGCTGTGGATGTTACCGCAGTCACTGTTCAGGCTGCTAGCGTGGCTGCAGCCAGTTTGTCCTCTGCCACCTCTGCCCCTACATTATCCCACCTCCCGCTTCCTGACAAATTTGCCGGTGACAGCAAGCAATGTCGGGGATTCGTGAGTCAGTGCTCTATACAGCTCGAGCTTCTGGCTGCACGTTTCCCTACAGATCGGGCACAAGTGGGTTTTGTACTGTCTCTGCTCTCGGGCAGAGCGTTGGAGTGGGCAACGCCGCTGTGGGAGCGCGACGATCGTGTGGTGCGGAGTGCTCCTCGTTTCCTGGAGGCTCTTAAGAAGGTCTTTTTAGGACCTCAGGTCACCCACGATACGGCGTTACAACTGCTGGCATTGGCACAGGGTTCGTCTTTGGTCAGTAAGTTTTCCGTCCAGTTTCGGACTTTGGCCTCAGAGCTAGACTGGTTGGATAAAGTTCTCATTCCAGTCTACTGGCGAGGACTGGCTGACCATGTTAAAGATGCTTTGGCTACCAGGGAGATTCCCGCCACACTGGAGAAGCTTATCTCCATATCTACTCACATCGACCTCCGTTTTCACGAGCGGAGGTTGGAGCGGGCCCAGTGTAGGCAGAGGATTCGGTTGGTTCCCACCTTTGCCAAACCTCTCGAATCCCCAGACCTGGAGTCCAAACCCCAAAAGGCCACAGAGGTTCATCATGCAGGACCTAAGTCTCGGACCGTCCGAGTATCCGTGGTCTGTAACCTTTGTCAGCAGACAGGACACTATGCCAACAAATGTCCACAGCGATCGGGGAAGCGATCGCGTCTAGTGGCCCTGGGAGGAGGTTCACTAGAGACAGCGGCATTTTCCTCCAAGATGACATTTACAGGGACAGTCACTGTAGACTCTTCCACACTTACAGTCGAGCTTTGCGTGGACTCAGGAGCAGAGGGGAACTTCATGTCCTCTAACTTTGCTCGTCGTCACGCAATACCTCTGGTGGCGCTTGACAAATCAGTGACTGTCCGGGTAGTGAATGGGTCGACATTGCCCTTACAAATAACACACCAGACTGTTCCTCTTGCATTGTCTGTATCCCCTTCCCATCAGGAGCTTATTTCCCTACTCGTCCTTCCCGAGGGAATAGACGAGATACTGCTAGGTATACCTTGGCTCCGTTTCCACTCCCCACATATATAGTGGACTTCGGGTAGGAGACTGGGTTGGAGTGATGCATGTACAGTCATGGCCAAAAGTTTTGAGAATGACACAAATATTAATTTTTACAAAGTCTACTGCTTCACTTTTTCTAATGGCAATTTGCATATACTCCAGAATGTTATAAAGAGTGATCAGCTTAAAAGCAATTACTTGCAAAGTCAATATTTGGCTAGAAAATGAACTTTATCCCCCAAAACACATTTCAACATCATTGCAGCCCTGCCTTAAAAGGACCAGCTAACCTTTTTTCAGTGATTGCTCCATTAACACAGGTGTGGGTGTTGATGAGGACATGGCTGGAGATCACTCTGTCATGATTAAGTAAGAATGACACCACTGGACACTTTAAAAGGAGGCTGGTGCTTGGCATCATTGTTTCTCTTCTGTTAACCATGGTTATCTCTAAAGAAACATGTGCAGTC
>JARQOD010000005.1:349245232-349273921 GCA_033576555.1 Oophaga sylvatica | reverse complement strand
GATGTGTTCTCCAAGAAGGCTACGGAGACTCTTCCGCCTCATCGCCCATATGACTGTCCTATCGACCTCTTGCCTGGCGCAGAACCTATCCCTTCTCTCTTCCTGAGACAGAGGCCATGTCGCAATATATTCAGGAGAACCTAGCAAGAGGGTTCATTAGGAAGTCGGTGTCACCGGCAGGGGCGGGATTTCTTCTTCGTGCAGAAGAAGAACGGAGAATTACTCCGTGTATTGATTACAGGAGTCTTAACGCCATCACCATTAAGAACAAGTACCCGTTGTTCCTGATTTCTGAGCTCTTTGATAGGCTTTGGGGAGCAAGGGTATTCACTAAACTAGATCTGCCGGTGCTTATAACCTGATTCGCATCCGTGAGGGGGACGAATGGAAGACGGCTTTTAATACCAGGGATGGGCATTACGAATATCTGGTGATGCCCTTTGGGCTCTGTAATACCCCAGCCGTTTTCCAAGACTTTGTCAATGACATCTTCCGGGGTATGCTCTCCACCTCGGTCGTAGTCTATCTGGATGATATACCCATCTTCTCTCCAGATATTGACTCCCACCGGAGAGATGTCTGCAGAGTCTTCGACCTCTTACGGGCAAATTCCCTTTATGCTAAGTTAGAGAAATGTATGTTTGAGCTGGAGTCTTTACCTTTCCTTGGTTATATCATCTCAACCCAGGGATTGGCTATGGATCCGGCCAAATTACAGGCTGTGATGGACTGGCAAGAACCCCACTCTCTTAAAGCGGTACAGCACTTTATGGGGTTCATTAATTACTATCGCCAGTTCATTCATCATTTCTCTACCTTGGTAGCCCTCACCAAGAAGGGAGAAAATCCAAAATTGTGGTCTGAGGAGGTCTCCAAGGCTATCACTTCTATTAAGTCTCATTACACGTTGGTTTAACTGAACGCATGAGGCAAATTCCGATACTATTAACTATTGAGGTACCAGTCAGACATGAACTGCTGTTTGTCTCTGGCTGAATTGCCTTTACATGGGGTGGTCACCAGTCCATTTTTTCAGGCAGCGGTATATATTAAGTAGGATGCCGGTTTTGTCTCCTTTTATCTTGCACCTTTTTTGATAAAACAATTGTATGTAATTGTGATCATTTTGAATTTGTTACCAATAAAAGTTATTTATAATATATATGGTTAAACTGTTCTTTGTATCGGTGACATAGTACATATGTACCGATCTGTGGAGGTTAATAAATATGTTTGAAAACAGACACTTTGTATACCACAATAGGCAAATTTTGGGTATAGTTACCGTGTTATGTAGAATGTGACCACAGGGAGGAGCTGATGCATCACAAGTCCAAATCTCATTTACAAACTTTTCCTGGCTGCGTCAGGTAACGGATCCCCCTGCCAGTAGATAAACTAAGTCCAAAATGAGGGGCTGCCTTATATGTCCTAGGCTGCTTCCTCCCACACTCTGCTCCCACTCCTGGGCTTATGCAGCCTCTCTCCTCCCATATCTGAGAATATGATTTTCTGTCTGGAACTGTGGATGCCCATTAACTTTCTGCCCGAAGCTCTGAATAGGTCGGCGGCACCGCCACTGGGTTCCTCTGTATTTTATCTGAACATAGAGACTAAATATGCCTACCGTATTTAATTCCTGGTAGCTATGCTTTATAACAGCTATGCTTTATAACTCAATAACGCAGGGTTCTGGAGGTGGCTAACTGGTATGAGCATATGGGGGAAAGAATGCTAATTCCGATTATGTGCTCGGGTAGTCTCGGAAATATTGCATTCTGCTATAATAGGTCATTTTCCAGATTCAAGGCCTCAGAGCCTTGCTGTGACTTATAGTGCCACTCTGAATGCTAGCATTCAGAATGCTAGCACATGCTTCCAGTCTGACCCCATTAGACTTTTATCTTTGGGGTCATCTTAAGGCACTTGTCTATCCTGTGAAGATACGAGATGTGCAGCATCTGAAAAAATGGATACTGGAAGCCTGTGCTAGCATTTCTTCCGTGGTGTTGCTATCGGTGTCAAGAGTGGGAGAAGAGGGTTGCATTGACAATCTAACACAATGGGCAGCACTTTAAACACATTTTATAAGTGGTCATAAACTTGTAAATAACTCATGAAAGAATAAATTTACGTTAAAACCAAGCACACCTTTGTTTTTCTTGTGAAATTCTCAATAAGTTTGATGTGTCACATGACCCTCTTCCCATTGGAAAAAATAAAGTTGTACCCAAAATGACCGCCATGGTCACCACCCATCTTGAAAAGTTTCCCCCTCCCATATACTAATGTGACACAAACAGGAAGTTGATATCACCAACCATTCCCATTTTATTTAGGTGTATCTAGTGATGAGCGAACACGCTCGCTACTACTCATTACTCGCCCGAGTATCACGGAACTCGGTGTACTCGGCGAGCATGGAGCATTTCCGGAACTCTGGTCTCCACCCAGCATTTTTGGCAGACTTTCCAGACCCAATCACAATGCAGGGATTGTCTGCCAGGCAATGAAACACCGCAGCCATCTTTGTTGTGGTCGTGCAGTGATTGGCTGGCTGCACAGCATCATCAGGGGATAAGAGACCGGACTCCGCCCTGCTCAGCGCATACAGCTCCGGATTGAGATAGAGGGTCAGAATTGGTGATTTATTAGTTAGTGTGGGGTCAACCATCCTAAACTACTCAAATCCAGCTAAACCAACAGTCCTTCTAAGGGCTCATACTCATTTGCGAGAAAAAAAAAAGGTCAATTTTCTGGATGGAAAAAACTGTCCGAATCTATGCAATTGTCATGCGATTATCATGCAATTTGTATGCGATTTTTAATCGCAACATCCGTTTTACATCCGTTTTCCATCCGTATGCAATGCAATTTTAACATGAGGTTTTACATAGAGCAGTTCTCTCGATGTAAAAACTCATGTTAAAATAGCATTGTAAAAAAAACCTGTACACATCAGTTTAAAAAGCAAATAATCCTCTATATATATACAGTACAGACCAAAAGTTTGGACACACCTACTCATTTAAAGATTTTTCTGTATTTTCATGACTATGAAAATTGTACATTCACACTGAAGGCATCAAAACTATGAATTAACACATGTGGAATTATATACTTAACAAAAAAGTGTGAAACTGAAATTATGTCTTATATAGTGTTGAGCATTCCGATACTGCAAATATCGGGTATCGGCCGATATTAGCTGTATCGGAATTCCGATTCCGAGTTCCGATATTTTCGTCTTATCGGATACCGGAATCGGGATGTCACTGTCACTGTCAGTGTCCGTCTGTCGGGTCTGTCAGGAGTCAGCGGCACTTACCTGGCAGAAGATCTCCAGCGGTCACGTCCTGGACTGCTTCATGGCCGCCATCCTCTTCTCCCCGGCGGTCACATGCAGTTTCTCGCGATAACTGCAGTGACTGCTGGGTAATCCCGGCCGTAAAGCAGTCAGTCCGATGACGTCACCGCCGGGGAAGCAGGTAATCAGCTGTGCTGCGTTGCAATGACAGGCTCTGCCTGTCATTGCGATGTAGCAGAGCTGGATCGTCGTGGGACTATCGTTATGGACTGCGTCGGACAGGTGGTATACTGTTGGTTTTTTTTTTTTCTTTTTTACAGGAGATCGATGGCGTCGCAGGAATGAGAGTATAATAAAAGAAATGAAAACTGTGTTGTCTCTTTTATTTCATTAAAATACTTTTTTCTTGCTTTGTTCTTTTTTTTATACATTTAATAACTTTGGGATTAATAATGGATCGGTGTCTTATTGACACCTCTCCATTATTAACCGGGCTTATTGTCACCGTGCAATCAACGGTGACATTAACCCCTTATTACCCCACTTTGCCACCGCTACAGGGCAAGTGGGAAGAGCCGGGTAAAGTGCCACAATTGGGACATCTTTTGATGCGCCAAATGTGGGGCTGCTGTAGCCTGGTATTATCAGGCTGTTGAGGGCCAAAATCCATGGGCCTTGACAGTCTTTTAATACCAGGCCGCAGCAGTCTGCATTTTACTTGGCTGGTTAACAAAAATAGGGGGGATCCCCACGCCGTTTTTTTTTCGAGGGGATCCCCTATTTTTGTTAACCAGCCAAGCTAAGCAGACTGCTGTGGCCTGGTATTATCAGGCTTGCAAGGTCCATGGATATTGGATCCTTACCAGCCTGAAAAACCAGGCCTCAGCGGTCTGCTTCATCTGGCTGGTTAACAAAAATAGGGGGGACCCCACGCTAATTTTTTTCGAGGGGATCCCCTATTTTTGTTAATCAGCCAAGATATGCAGACTGCTGTGGCCTGGTATTATCAGGCTGGCAAGGTCCATGGATCTTGGCTCCTTAACAGCCTGAAAATCCAGGCCTCAGCGGTCTGCTTCATCTGGCTGGTTAACAAAAATATTGGGGACCCCACGCCAATTTTTTTCGAGGGGATCCCCTATTTTTGTTAATCAGCCAAGATATGCAGACTGCTGTGGCCTGGTATTATCAGGCTGGCAAGGTCCATGGATCTTGGCTCCTTAACAGCCTGAAAATCCAGGCCTCAGCGGTCTGCTTCATCTGGCTGGTTAACAAAAATAGGGGGGACCCCACGCCAATTTTTTTCGAGGGATCCCCTATTTTTGTTAATCAGCCAAGATATGCAGACTGCTGTGGCCTGGTATTATCAGGCTGGCAAGGTCCATGGATCTTGGCTCCTTAACAGCCTGAAAATCCAGGCCTCAGCGGTCTGCTTCATCTGGCTGGTTAACAAAAATAGGGGGGACCCCACGCCATTTTTTTTTCGAAGGGAACCCCTATTTTTGTTAATCAGTTCCCTCTGACGTCACTGATTGTGTCCCTGGCTGACCTGAAGTGAAAGTGGAAAGCAATCAATTAAGCTTTCCACTTAAGGGCCCGTCTCACATAGCGATATCGCTACCGAGATCGCTGCTGAGTCACTAGTTTTGTGACGCAGCAGCGAGCTCACCAGCGATATCGCTGTGTGTGACATTCAGCGACGATCAGCCCCCCTGCCGGGTATCGCTGATCGTCGCTGAAATGTCAGGACCTTTGATCGCTGGTTTCCCGCCTGTCACACGCAGCGATGCGTGCCTGTCAGAGGGAAACCAGCGATCAAAAAAAGGTCCTGACATTTCTGCGACGATCAGCGATACCCGGCAGGGGGGCTGATCGTCGCTGAATGTCACACACAGCGATATCGCTGGTGAGCTCGCTGCTGCGTCACAAAACTAGTGACTCAGCAGCGATCTCGGTAGCGATATCGCTATGTGAGACGGGCCCTTAAGCGATGTTACCCGCAGTGTCGCTGTCCCAGATCGCTGCCTGAGCTGCCTGTTTGGCAGCTCAGCAGCGATCATGTAGCGATACACCAGCGATCCTGACAAGTGCATATCGTTGTCGGGATCGCTGGTGTATCGTTATGTGACACCCAGCCTTTACTCTCCTGTCAGGCAGGAGAGGAACTCATTCATTTGGGGTTTACTGTGAGGCTGCAGCATTAGCTGCGGTCCCTGCAGTAAACATTAACCCTTTCTGAAGGATTACACCGTGGGACCTGACTGTGCATGGGATAGGTAAGAATAATTTTGCTTTTTTATTTTATTTTTATTACAGGAAATGGTTTTTGCAGTAAAATAAAAGATGGTCAAAAACATGTGTCTTTATTTCATTAAAATGATTTTTAATTAAAGTGTGTGTGTTTTATTTTTATTTCATGCAATAGGATTAATAATTGATAGTTGTCTAATTGACAGCTCTCAATTATTAACCTGGCTTAAGGTCACCTTTCAATAGCAAGGTGGCTTTAACCCCATATTAACCCATTCGCCACCGCTACAGGGCAATGGGAATAGACGGGCAAAGTGCCAGAAAGGGCGAATCTAATTATAGATTTGTCTTTCCTGGGGTGTCTGGGGGCAGATGTTAGTAGCCGGGGGGGGCAAAAATAATGGTCCCTCTCTGGGCTATTATTATCTGCCCCCACTCACTGGCTTTGTCTGTCTGGTTGCGAAAATAGGGCGGGAGCCCACGCATTTTTTTTCAGCAATTTTACACCTCATATATATATATACATGTCATTGAATTTGTGACACATATATATATATATTTATATTTGTAGTTACATTTACAGTAATAAATGCCCAACTTGGTTTGTAAATAGGGTTAACCATGGTTCATTTTCATGTCCTTTGCTATCTAATTTGCACAAACAATTAAATCAGACTATGTGTGCAAAATTTCACACCTCTAGGGGTTAATTAAAGGTGTAAATTCGTAGCAAAAAAGTCCGTTTTTTTTACAACAAATTTACACCTTTAATTAACCCCTACAGGTGTGAAATTTTGCACACATAGTCTGATTTAATTGTTTGTGCAAATTAGATAGCAAAGGACATGAAAAGAAATGTTTAACCCTATGTACACCAAGTGTCATTTCATGTCGGGTGCTTCTGTCTTTTCACTGAAGCCGGCTTTACCCGGCAATTGAATCAAAGGATATTTTACTATGTAGAAGTGTATAAACTATACATATATGTATATATATATGTCACAATGACATGTATATATATATATATATGTATTCTATGTGTGTATATTTAGTGTTTACAAGGAAAGAATGGGGTTTTTTTAGTTGCGATATTTTGTTCCCATAGACTTACATGGGACTTCCGGTATCGGTATATTTTAGTGATATCGGCGATACCATTCCGATTCCGATACTTTAGCATATCGGAAAGTATCGCTCAACTCTAGTCTTATATTCTAGATTCTTCAAAGTAGCCACTTTTTGCTTTGATGACTGCTTTGCACACTCTTGGCATTCAGCTCGGTTTTCTTTTTTTTGTCTTGGGTGTAACTGTACTTATATACAGCAGTGTTTACCCCCCAAAAAAATGAAAAAAAACACACATTTGTAATAGTGGTATCTTCATGACAGCTCATATCTGTGCGTGCTCAAAGTTTGGCCAGTTTACTGCGGTTATCTTTTTTTGTCCTGGCTGTCACTGTACTTACATACAGCAATATTTTGCAAAAAATAATAAAAATACAGGCCACACAATTTTCGGTGTGGTTTCTCCATGGCAGCTCATATCTGTGTGTGCTCAAAGTTTGGCCAGTTTACGGCGTTTTTCTTTTTTTGTCGCGGTTGAAACTGTACTTATATACAGCAGTATTTAGCCAAAAAAAAACAAAAAACACATTTGTCGTTGTGGTATCTCCATGCCAGCTCATATCTGTGCAATCTCAAAGTTTGGCCAGTTTACTGTGTTTTTTTTTGTCCTGGCTGTCACTGTACTTAAATACAGCAGTGTTTAGCAAAAAAAAAAATACAGCCACACATTTGGTCTCATAGTTGGTAAATGCTTCCGCGGTCAAGCTCAATCCTCGTGCTAGTGCTCTCCAAAGTTTGGCCAGTTTATGGCGGTTTTTCTTTTTTTGTCCTGGGTGTCACAGTACTTATATACTGTACAGCATTATTTTGCAAAAAAATAAAACAAAATACAGGACACACATTTTTCGGTGTGGTAGCTCCGTGCCAGCTCATATCTGTTCGTGCTCAAAGTTTGGCCAGTTTACGGCGGTTTTCTTTTTTTGTCTTGGTTGTTACTATACTTATATAAAGCAGTATTTACCCCCATCAAAAAAAGAAAAAAAATCCACATTTATCGTAGTGGTATCTCCGTGCCAGCTCATATCATATCAAAGTTTGGCCAGTTTTACTTATATACAGCACTATGTTGCATTATTTTAAAAAACAGGCCACATTTTACAGTTGGTTCTATCTCTGACACTCCTCATACATCCATGTGCAAAAATTATGGCATTTTAGGCCTAAATTACCTTTTTTGGGCAGTCTGTCACTCTCATTATATCCAGCACTCTTTTGCATCAACCAAAAATAAACAAAAGAAGCATATTTTACAGTGTGGTATATCTGTGACATGCCTCATTTGTCCGTGTGATAAAAATTTGTGGATTTTAGGCCGGTACTCCACTGTTTTCCTGTCTGTTACTCAAGTTATATACAACACTATGTTGCATTATTTTAAAAAATAGGCCACATTTTACAGTGGGGTCTATCTCTGATATGCCTCATACATCCATGTGCCAAAAATTGAGGCATTTTAGGCCTAAATTCCCTTTTTTAGCCAGACTGTCACTCTCGTTATATCCAGCACTCTTTTGCATCCACAAAAAAAATGTTTACAGTGGTGTATGTCGGTAAAAAGATTTCTGTTTCAAATTGTTATTTTAGCTTTATGACTGTGTTAAATGCTCCAACTACTACCACCATCATCATCTTAAGCCTAGAGGCAGTCACTGCGCAGATAGAAAGTCTGAGTAGCAGAGGGTGAACGCTTAGGTGGTGTTGTACTCTGTATCGTACTCTGTCTCTGTATTATAAAGGCTAAATCTTCTTGATGAAATCATGCCTGGGAAAGTCATAGCAAGATAAAGTTGAAGATCACGGGGACAGGACTTGCAACTACTGAAGCCTGGTGTTCCTGGGCAGGATTCTGACAAGACCTCACCTACTAATATTGAACTGGTTGGACCAGGGCCGGTCCAGGTTTTTATGGGCCCCGGGCGAAAGAGTCTCAGTGGGCCCCTTTAACACAGACCACGATTCATGATGCACAGATACTGCAGAGAAATATAGGTATAGTACAATGCCAAACACTTCTCTTCTTCCATTACATGACTGATATCTATTGTAAATTGCACAATAGCTCAAAAACCGCCAAATCCTCACAGCGCACAGTACAGACTGGACAGTACAGTCTCCCCCTCATCACCCATATAATACCCCATGCAGGATGTCACCCCGCCATCCCCCATATAATGCTCCATACAGAATACTGGACCCAATATAATGCTCCATACAGGATACTGGTTCCCATATAAAGCTCCATACAAAATATGGAGCTCTCCTCTGCGCTGTGTTCTGCACTGTTACGGCTCAGGAAAGGGTGCTGTTGAAAGACTCCCATCATCATCATTGCCTGCCCATTAGCATCATCATTGTTAGGGTTCGATTTCCCGCTGCTGCACAAGGGGAGTCTCGAACCCGTCCCGCTGCGGTCTCCCATTCATCTCCGGCCGCAGTGGAGCCTGCTCAGCAGAGACGTTGGTCCAAGCGTCTTGCCCACTCCACTACTGTGCAGTGACTTGCTGCTGCCTTTCCTGGATCTGCTATTATAGCCAGTGCTGGAGCAGACGTCTTTGGGACAAAATCCTGCGTTTTCCCTTCTGAGCGTGCCCAGAGTGAGATCTCTCATTGGAGATCAGGGTCACATGTTCAGGTGCTGCAGCGGCTCCTATTGGTCCGCCAGGAAGGTCATGTAGCTACATGTGTTTGTAACAGTTTCTCATTGGTCCTTGTTCCTGGAAGGTCCTGTAGCTGTTGCTATAAAAGGGTAGCATGGCTGGGCCGCCATGCGCTAATATCAACCATTGTATGCTATGCGCCAGTGTGGTCATGTGTATGTGTGGATAGGGACCCGGCTGAAATAAGCCACTAGAATACCGACTTAATCGGTGAGGAGTTTGGTATGGAAGCTGGTCAGGGTCGGTGTCCTAGATGCCCTAGATTACCGGCATAACCGGTGAGGAGTTTTGATTGCCGTATTCAGGGTCTGGCGTTCAGACGCCATAGATTGCGGGTGACTCCCGCGAGGACATTAGCACATGATCACGCTTTATGTACGCTTAGCACTTAACTGTGTACCTGAGAGCCTTACAGGACACAGTGCTTTTTCTCAGCGGCCCTGTGACGTAACAGGGTTCGCTTTCAACGCTAGTCAGCGCCCTAGCGTGTTTTCTTTGCCACTCAGTTGTGTCTAGTGAGTGCGCACACATCGCCATATAGCGCTGCGGCTCTCCTTCTAGCGGCTCTGTGGAGTAACAGAGTTCGCACTCATTGCCACAGCGCATTATGGCGTTTATGTTGGCGACTCTGCGGGATAACAGAGTTTGCTTCTTGCGCCATTTTTACTAGCAGCAGGCTCCGCTTGCACGGTGGACCCCGGGCTGTGAACGCACCTTTCTACATTATATTTTTGGTGTTTTCCGCAGACCCATAACAATCATTGCCTGCCCATTATCATCATCGCCTCCCCATCATCATCATAGCTTGCCCATCATCATCAATGCCTGCCCATCATTATCATTGCCTCCCCATCATGATCATCGCCTCCCCATCATCATCATCGCCTCCCCATAATCATCATTGCCTGCGTATCATCATCAATGCCTGCCCATCATCATCATTGCCTGCCCATTATCATCATCTCCTCCCCATCATCATCATTGCCTCCACATCATCATCATTGCCTCTCCATCATCATCATCGCCTCCCCATCATCATCAATGCCTGCCCATCATCATCAATGCCTGCCCATAATCATCATTGCCTCCCCATCAATATCATTGCCTGCCCATCATCATCACTGCCTGCCCATCATTATCAATGCCTCCCATTCTCACGCAGAATGAAAGTCGGCAAAGACAAGGTCCTCTCCCCTCTGTAACAGTCTGACATTGTAATTTTTTTGGGGGTAAACGATATCTATTACTATGTATGTAACCCGTTCTCATGTACAGCACCATAGAATTAATGGTGCTATATAAATAACTAAATAATAATAATAAAAATAATAATACTATATGAGTGTTTCCACTAGACAATGCATCAAACATGTTATTGAAGGAATTTTTTTTCTGCCAACTCTGTTCAGCAGTGCACAAACTATGTCAACTTGGTAGCTATACCCCAGTGGGTGTTGGCACAGCGTCATGTTGACTACAGTCCCCAGATGTTATGTAGGTCCCTAATCTCACCTCTATTTCAGCAACATGATGTATTAATAGGAAAAGCACGTGATATTGGTCTAGCTATTGTTTTCTTGACAAAGAAACTCAATAACATCAATGAGGTGATTAGCCGCACACAGAATGGAGAAATAGTAAAGATGACAATTGACAAGTAGTTTCACATTTGAGCTAAAACACACTTGAACAAGTTGCTTTAACTCTTACAACATTATATTCCAAAGCGTTGAAGAAAAAGATGAATATATTGTGAACCAAATAGGTATGAATAATTAATCACACAAATGATGTAACATAATAATAAACATACACAAGCTGTGGGGAAATTAGTGAGGAAATTATTTTCCACCAAAAATTTTTAGTATGAGACTAGTGTCATCTTGTGGAATGATATGAGCCACAAAGTCCTTCAAATTGAAACTGTTCTGTAATGTACTGTACAATTTTAGCTAGAAAATTGGAAGTACATGCCTTCTATGCTGCTTGCATTAAAGAACTGATTTGCCAGATATATATGGAGTCAGGATAACTGGGCGGCGGGTACCTGCACTGCGCCGTGTCCAGAACTGTCAAGGCTGTGCCCCCTGTTTCCCGGTGGAAGGAACAGGGTAACAGACAGGCCCCATTACACCGAAAGAGGGGTCGTGTTTAGACAGGGAACCTGGCCGAAAGCTGAGGGAAAAAAAAAGCAAAGCCGGAGTGAGTCCCCTATTGTGACCGTGTGAGCAGCAAGGGGGGCAGTGCACTATGCACCCGAAGTGCCAACGCTGCGGCGAAATGCAGCAGACAGACTCGGTGACCTAGAGGCATGAGGCCAGCTTAAGAGAAAGAGGGCAAGAAATCAAAGATTTGTGGCATGGACAAGCAAAGCAGCGCATAGGAGGCTGAGTAGCGTGCTCCGTCCTTAGAGAAGTGGCGTTGCAAAGAACAGTTCCCATTGTCTCCCGCCACTAAAAGCGGTACTGCCATTTACCAAGGCGCCGTTTGCCCAGTAACCGCCAGAAAGCAAGACACCGTGCACTCATTGACCGTGAGTACAGCACACGTGCGCAGTAGAGAGAGCCAGTTCATTCAACGTGTTCAGTGTGGATAACCAATAATTAGAAGACACAGAAGAATCACAGAGGACGTTAGAACGGTCAGCTCAGCTGTACTCCTTGCTTGGCCAACAAACTTTGACCTCTGCTGCTAGCGTTTTCAGATGTCAATTTTTTTAATAATTCCGCAAGAAGGGTCCTCTGTTCCTCCAACATTTTAGTACAACTGTCTGCCTCTGGAATAAGAGATGTAAAGTTCTCCTTGTAGAGTGGGTCTAGGAGTGTTACCTGTTATGATATGGTAACTGAGGAGGACAGGAGCAAAACAGCTAGGCAGCCGAACACCTGAGAGATTGGAAACTAATGGGTTGCAGATCCCTAAACTAACTGCACAACTAGAAGCAGCCGTGGAGCGTACCTACGGTGGTCCTAGACGCCTCAGCACAGCCGGAGAGCTAGCTACACCTAAAGATAGAAACAGGAAAGCTAACTGCACCGGAGTAGAGCCCCAAAGAAATAGGCAGCTCCCAAACATATAATGGCGGTTAGACAAGACAAAACACAAACACAGGCAGAAAATAGAGTGAGCAAACGTTGGGGCCAAACACTGCCTAAATAGGACAGGACAGGACAGAACACTATCTGCAACCCAGCAAAACCCTAGCAAAACTTCCAACACTTCTGATTTCAAAAATGCTGAAATCACACGATCTCGCCACCCACTAAATCAGATCTCAGTGTGAACAAGGCTAACCCGCAGCCACTCAAAAAGCAGGGAAACAGCAATTGAACAAATAACAGTGGCTACTGAAAAACAGAGAGTAGCACAGGCTCCAGGAGGGGACCCGGCTAACCTCCACAAAGGTGCAGACAAAAATTGAAGTAGCAAATACAATAGAAACAAGCAGAAAATATCTTATCTGAAGGTAGCAGACAAAGTCAAGAAACCATAAGACTTCCAAATGAGCCAGGAAACAACAATTGATCACCCGCGAGGATCATGGGAAGGCAGTTCCCTTATATCAGCCCAGTCAATGACTCCTGATTGCCAGTCGTCACTGGCAGGTGAGGAGGCCCTGTCATTCGATACAGCCTCAGTACCGTCAGCAACCATCAGAGGGAGCCTCTGCTCATAAATTGTCTCCAACACGTTCACAACAGTACCCCCCCTTGAGGAGGGGTCACGAACCCTCACCTGCGCCACCAGGCCGATCAGAATGAGCTCGGTGATAGGCACGAACCAGTCTCTCCGCATGAATGTCAGAAGCAAACACCCAAGAATTGTCCTCCTCACCGTAACCTTTCCACTTAACCAAGTACTGGAGTCTCCGTCTAGTGAAATGAGAATCCAATATCTTCACCACTTCATACTCCAGATTGCCCTCAACCAAAACAGGCTCAGGAGGTGCAGCCATAGGAACCACTGGCTTGACAAACCTTTTCAATAAACATTTGTGGAAGACGTTATGAATCTTAAACGTCCCTGGAAGAGCCAAGCGAAAATAAACTGGATTAAGGACTTTCAAGATCCTGTAGGGTCCAATGAACCTTGGCTTAAACTTTGGAGGTGCAACCTTCATAGGGATATTCTTTGAGGATAACCAAACCAAGTCACTCACTTTAAACCGAGGACCATCAGTCATATGCCGGTTGGCAAACCGTTGGGCCTTCTCCTGAGAGAGAGACAACTTATCCACTACTTGATCCCAAATCTGCTGCATTCTCTCTACCACAGAGTCATCACACGGACAGACAGAAGCCTCCACCTGCCCTGAAGAAAATCGAGGATGAAACCCGGAATTGCAGAAGAAAGGGGACATCACAGTGGCAAACCTGGCCCTATTATTAAGAGCGAATTCAGCCAGGGGCAAAAAAGAGACCCACTCATCCTGATCCGCAGACATAAAACATCTCAAATAAGTCTCCAAGGTCTGGTTTGTTCTCTCAGTCTGCCCATTGGTCTGAGGATGAAACGCAAAGGAGAAAGACAGCTGAACTCCCAGTTTAGAACAGAATGTCCTCCAAAATCTCGAAACAAACTGGACTTCCCTGTCAGACACAATGTTCTCCGTGCAAACGAACCATATGCTGAAAAAACAAGGGTACCAACTCGGAAGAGGATGGCAACTTAAGCAGTGGCACAAGATATATCGTCTTGGAGAATCTATCACAGATCACCCAAATGACAGTCATTCTCTGACAGCCAGTGATTCTGTTATGATATGGTAACTGAGGAGGACAGGAGCAAAACAGCAAAAGAGCCGAACACCTGAGAGGTTGGAAACTAATGGGTTGCAGATCCCTAAACTAACCGCACAACTAGAAGCAGCCGTGGAGCGTACCTACGGTGGTCCTAGACACCTCGGCACAGCCGGAGAGCTAGCTACACCTAAAGATAGAAACAAGAAAGCTAACTGCCCCGGAGTAGAGCCCCAAAGGAATAGGCAGCTCCCAAAAAATTAATGGCGGTTAGACAAGACGAAACACAAACACAGGCAGAAAATAGAGTGAGCAAACGCTGGGCCAAACACTGCCTAAATAGGACAGGACAGGACAGAATACTATCTGCAACCCAGAAAAACCCTTGCAAAACTTCTAACACTTCTGATTTAAAAAATGCTGAGATCACACGATCTCGCCACCCACTAAATCAGATCTCAGATGCATTGTGGGGCGCATGCATCCCAGAAGTTAAGCATCACAGAAGAAAAGCATCTTGAAAACGGCAGTTATTCATGGCAAAGAATTAACATTCATCTTCTCTCTTCACACAGGTAACCAAATCATTCATCCTCTGAACTGATCCTCTCTGCATGTATGCACTCCATTCATTGTCAGCAAGCAGCTGAATGACACAAGCCCCTTCTGTCTTGCATGTGGAAATATATAGCAATGGTAACCAAATCATTCATCCTCTGAACTGATCCTCTCTGCATGTATGCACTCCATTCATTGTCAGCAAGCAGCTGAATGACACAAGCCCCTTCTGTCTTGCATGTGGAAATATATAGCAATGGTAACCAAATCATTCATCCTCTGAACTGATCCTCTCTGCATGTATGCACTCCATTCATTGTCAGCAAGCAGCTGAATGACACAAGCCCCTTCTGTCTTGCATGTGGAAATATATAGCAATAGTATGCACTCCATACTTCTGATTGCTGCCAACCACTGCTGTACCATCTTGCAACATAGTTTAATGTGCCTGGTAAAACTTTAGTATAATTCATTTTTTGCACTGTGCTTAATACTTACTGCTGTGTATTCCTGTGATTGGGGCCTCTGTAGATGCTATCAGGTGGAAAGTGCTATAACATATAGATGTTGCCAGGTCTAGTGCCTTTGATGATCTAACCACCCCCTGGTGTGCTGGCCCCAGCTGGCAAATTATCCCAAAGCAGCTCCCACAATCCCACTTTCCTGACCCTGTAGTGTGGACTATATATTTAGGAGTAGTCTAAGGGGCGCATGCATTGTGGGGGCGCATGCATCCCAGAAGATAAGCATCACAGAAGAAAAGCATCTTGAAAACGGCAGTTATTCATGGCAGTTAATCAGGGCTGGAATCAGGTACCCCACACTTTGCCTTATTTTTCATTATGTACTTTATCTATTTCCTCCTGTGCTCCCTTGCCATCCACATTCACCGCCCCATCCCTCCTCCATCACGACTCATACACATCAGCCCCTCTATCCTTCCCTCTCCCATGTACAGCTCCCATGCACTCCTCACCTTCCTGAAAAACCTCAGCCCATCTTGCCCAAACACATCACAGAAAAAACCTACTTACAATTCCAACAACTACCTGCTCTTTATCTTCCTACTCCTACTGATTTCAGGGGACATCTCCCCCAACCCTGGTCCACCATCCCCAACCTCAATCCCTACCCTACCTTATACCGAAACCATAATAATCTTATTAATATTACTTGCACTCCCTCATCTCCTTCTTTCAATTGTGCCCTCTGGAATCCACGGTCTGCATGCAACAAGCAATCCTTCCTGCACAACTACTTTCTGAACCACTCTCTTAATCTGTTGGCCCTCACTGAAACCTGGATTCAGGATTCTGACACTGTCTCCCCTGCTGCCATTTCCTATGGTGGTTTACAGTTCTCCCATTCCCCGAGACCCACAAACAGACATGGTGGTGGAGTTGGCATACTCCTGTCCCCACAATGCACTTTCCAGGTCATCCCCCCAATTCCATCACTCTCATTCCCTTCTTTTGAGGTCCACACCATCAGGCTCTTCCATCCCCTCTCCCTCAGAGTAGCGGTCATATATCGGCCCCCAGGCTCACCCACCCAGTTCCTTGACCACTTCTCAGCCTGGCTGCCGCACTTCATGTCCTCAGAACTACCAACCCTTATCCTTGGAGACTTCAACATCCCCATTAACAGCCCTACTTCCACATCTGCATCTCAGCTTCTATCACTAACCACTTCTCTAGGCCTCTCACAGCTTTCAACCTCTGAGACACACAAGGATGGCAACACCCTTGACCTGGTCTTTGTCCGCCTCTGTTCAATCTCCCACCTAAATAACTCACCGCTTCCACTCTCTGACCACAACATTCTCTCCTTCACGCTCACAAATCCTCCACCACCCCAGCGCACTCCTACCTACCACACATTCAGAAATCTACAAGCCATTAATCCTCAGACACTTTCAGACTCCCTACACTCATCGCTGTCCCCAATCTCCTCTTTTTCCTGTCCTGATCTGGCTGTTCATCACTACAATGACATTCTTAAAAGCACCCTTGACCAAGTAGCACCGCTCACCCTCAGAACCTCCAAACACACAGTAAAACAGCCCTGGCTCACATTGCAAACTCGACTTCTTCAGCGATGCTCTAGGAGTGCTGAACGCCTCTGGAGAAAAACCCGCACACCAGAAGACTTCATCCACTTTAAATTCATGTTAAGAACTTACAATGCTGCCCTTCACCTCGCCAAACAGACCTACTTCACCACACTGATCTCCTCACTAGCCAACAACCCCAAGAAACTTTTTGACACTTTTCACTCCCTCCTCAGGCCAAAAGCACAAGCCCCTATCACAGACATTTGTGCTGACGACCTGGCCTCCCACTTTATAGAAAAAATAGATACTATCCGTCAGGAAATCTGCTCTCAACCACCAAGTGCTGTGACTCCCATCCCACCCTGCATTTCCCCTGGCTCACTTTCCACATTTGATCCCATCACAGAAGAAGAAGTCTCCAGACTCCTCTCTTCCTCTCGTCCGATTACATGCACTACCGACCCCATCCCCTCACATCTCCTCCAGTCTCTCTCTCCAGTTGTCACAACTCACCTAACTACAATCTTTAATCTCTCACTCTCCTCTGGCATTTTCCCATCCTCCTTCAAACACTCCATCATTACTCCATTACTAAAGAAACCCGCTCTTGACCCTTCCTGCACAAACAACTACAGACCGGTCTCCAATCTCCCCTTCATCTCTAAAATTTTGGAGCGCCTAGTCTACTCCCGCCTCACCCGTTACCTCTCCACTTACTCCCTCCTAGACCCTTCACAGTCTGGCTTCCGCCCCCTACATTCGACTGAAACTGCACTCATCAAAGTGACCAATGACCTTCTTACAGCAAAACGTAACGGCGACCACTCTCTGCTCATTCTACTCGACCTTTCTGCAGCTTTCGACACTGTTGACCACTGTCTCCTACTGTCTAGGCTCCAGTCACTAGTATTAAGGACACTGTTCTCTCCTGGTTCTCCTCCTATCTTTCTGACCGCTCCTTCAGTGTTTCATTCTCTGGCTCCACGTCATCTCCTCTTCCTCTCACTGTCGGTGTACCCCAGGGCTCAGTCCTTGGCCCCCTTCTCTTCTCTCTCTACACGGCCCCAATTGGACAGACCATCAGCAGATTTGGCTTTCAGTACCATCTTTATGCCGATGACACACAACTATACACGTCATCCCCCGACCTTACCCCCGCTGTTCTACAGAACACCACCGACTGTCTGTCCGCAGTCTCCAACATCATGTCCGCTCTCTATCTGAAACTTAACCTCTCCAAGACTGAACTCCTTTTGCTCCCGCCGTCTACTAACCTCCTTAAATCTGACATTTCCCTCTCTGTGGGCGGCACCATAATAACACCCCGGCAGCAGGCTCGCTGTATGGGTGTTATGTTTGACACCAATCTCTCCTTCACCTCCCATATACAATCTCTTGCCCGCTCTTGCCGTCTACACCTAAAGAACATCTCTAGAATCCGCCCTTTTCTCACCATGGAAACAACAAAAACCCTCACTGTAGCATTGATCCACTCCCGCCTGGACTACTGCAACGCTCTATTACTTGGCCTCCCCATTACTCGACTATCCCCTCTCCAGTCCATCCTTAATGCAGCAGCCAGGGTAATCCATCTGGCTAATCGGTACTCGGACGCGTCCGCTCTTCGCCAGTCCTTACACTGGCTGCCCATTCATTATAGGATCCAATTCAAAGTACTGGTTCTCACCCACAAAGCTCTCCACAGTGCAGCACCCCCCTACATCTCCTCCCTCATTTCTATCTATCGGCCTAACCGACTGCTGCGCTCTGCAAACGACTTTCGACTGACCTCTGCACTAATCCGTACCTCCCACTCCCGACTCCAAGACTTCTCCCGCGCTGCGCCAATCCTCTGGAATGCTCTACCCCAAGAAATTAGGACTATCCACAATTTGCATGGTTTCAGGCGCTCCCTCAAAACACATTTGTTCAGAGTGGCCTATCACATTCACTAACCAAAGTCGTTCTATTTTTAAGTGTGTATGTGTAGCCCATTCACTATCTCCATCCATGCCTCACTCCCTCAAGATGGCTGGACCATCATTGTAAATGCACCATTGTATATACACACCTGTACTTTGTATCTCCCCCACCTCATTGTAGATTGTAAGCTCTCACGAGCAGGGTCAGCTTATTTTGCTTTAATTATTGTACTGTTAACGTTGTTACCTATGACTTGTGTTTTGAAACTGTTAAACTGTAAAGCGCTGCGGAATATGTTGGCGCTATATAAATGAAGATTATTATTATTATTATTATCTCAGTGTGAACAAGGCTAACCTGCAGCCACTCAAAAAGCATGGAAAGAGCAACTGAACAAATAACAGTGGCTACTGAAAAACAGAAAGTAGCACAGGCCCCAGGAGGGGACCCAGCTAACCTTCCCAAAGGTGCAGACAAAAATGGAAATAGCAAATACAATAGAAACAAGCAGAAAATATCTTATCTGAAGGTAGCAGACGAAGGCAAGAAACCAGCAGACTGTTGTGAACGTTTTGGAGATGATTCGGAGCTGAAGCTCCCTCTGGTGGTTACTGAGGGTTTTGAAACTATGATGAACACCAAGAGTCCTACACCTGCAGATAACGAGTGGTTGTCAGGTGGTACTGACTGGCCTGATATAAGTGAGCTGACCTCCCATGATCCTCGCCAGTGATCAATTGTTCTTCCTGGTCTAGGTTGGAATTCAGCTTACTTTCCTGTTGTCTCCTGCTTGCTTTCAGATAAGTCTCTTTCAGTTTTTTTTACTGTGGTTTGAATTCCTCGCTTTTTGCTGCATTGCTTTTTGTCTTCAGCCGGGTCCCCTTTGGCTGGTCTCCGTTCATTTTTTGTGTTTGTTCTTTTGCTCAGTTCTTGTGATATTTTACTGCTGGGATGCTACGTGTCCACACCAGAGATCTGATATAGGTGATTGAGACCGTGTGGTCTCAGTATTTTTGGATTCAGAAGTGTTGGAGTTTTTCCTAGGGTTTTTTGGGTTGCAGACAGTATTCTCTTGTTTGCTGTCCTATCTAGACAGTTTTGGGCCCCAGCGTTTGCTCAATCTATTTTCTGTCTGTGTTCGTATTTTCATCTTGTCTTACCGCCATTATATGTCTGGGGGCTTCCTATTATTTTGGGGTCTACTCCAGGGCAGTTAGCTTTCCTCTTTCCATCTTCAGGGATAGCTATCTCTCCGGCTGTGAAGAGGCGTCTAGGGCACCGTAGGAACGTCCCACGGCTACTTCTAGTTGTGCGGTTAGCAGGGCCGGCTCCAGGTTTTCATGGGCCCCGGGCGAAAGAGTCTCAGTGGGCCCCTTTAACACAGACGATTCATGATGCACAGATACTGCAGAGAAATATGGGTATAGTACAATGCCAAACACTTCTCTTCTTCCATTACATGAGTGATATCTATTGTAAATTGTACAATAGCTCAAAAACCGCCAAATCCTCACAGCGCACAGTACAGACTGGACAATACAGTCCTCCATACAATATTATGGGCACCACAGTCTCCCCCTTATCACCCATATAATACCCCAAGCAGGATGTCACCCCTCCATCCCCCATATAATGCTCCATATAGGATACTGGTCCGCATATAAAGTTCCATACAAAATATGGAGCTCTCCTCTGCGCTGTGCTGCATTCTGCACTGTTACAGCTCAGGAAAGGGCGCCGTGGAAAGACTCCCATCATCATCATTGCCTGCCCATTATCATCATCATTGCCTGCCCATCATCACCATCGCCCCATCATCATCATTGCCTCCCCATCATCATCATTGTCTCCCCATCATTATCACTGCCTGCCCATCATCATCACTGCCTGCCCATCATCATCAATGCCTGCCCATCATCATCAATGCCTGCCCATAATCATCATTGCCTGCCCATCATCATCACTGCCTGCCCATAATCATCATTGCCTCCCTATCAATATCATTGCCTGCCCATCATCATCACTGCCTGCCCATCATCATCAATGCCTGCCCATCATCATCAATGCCTGCCCATCATCATCACTACCTGCCCATCATCATCAATGCCTGCCCATCATCATCAATGCCTGCCCATAATCATCATTGCCTGCCCATCATCATCACTGCCTGCCCATCATCATCACTGCCTGCCCATCATCATCAATGCCTGCCCATAATCATCATTGCCTCCCCATCAATATCATTGCCTGCCCATCATCATCACTGCCTGCCATCATCATCACTGCTGTCCATCATCTCAATGCCTGCCCATAATCATCATTGTCTCCACAGCAATATCATTACCTGCCCATCATCATCAATCATCATTGCCTCCCCATCATAATCATCACTGCCCTCCTCCCACCACCATCACACATACAGCAGACACACACACACACACACACACACACAAAGCATCGCACTACATACACACAGAGACACATACACAGACACACACACAAACATCTCACCTGTCTGGCGTCCACGCGCTCACTGCCACAGCAGGCCGCTGAATGCTGACATCATTCAGCGGCGCTGCTGTGAGAGGAAGCGCCGGCGTCCTGCAGGCGCCCCCTGAAGCCCGGAGGCGGAGCTGCGGCAGCGGAGGCACGGGGAGAGGTGAGTATTGAGCCGGCCGCAGCCGGGTCCCTGAGCAAGCGGGTGGGGGCCCAATGGCTGCACTTACACCGATAATGGGCGCCGGGGTGCCAGACGGCGAGTGGGCCCCCCCTGCTCAGGGCCCCGGCACTTGCCCGGGTGTGCCGGGTGCTGACGCCGGCCCTGGCGGTTAGTTTAGGGGTCTGCAACCTATTAGTTTCCAACCTCTCTGGTGTTAGGCTGCCTATGCAGTTTTTTGCTCCTGCCTCCTCAGCTACCTAAACATAACAGCAGACTTCCAAATGAACCAGGAAACAACAATTGATCACCGGCGAGGATCATGGGAAGGCAGCTTCCGTATATCAGCCCAGTCAGTGACTCCTGATTGCCAGTTGTCGCTAGCAGGTGAGGAGGCCCTGTCATTCGATACAGCCTCAGTACCGTCAGCAACCACCAGAGGGAGCCTCAGCTCAGAAATTGTCTCCAACACGTTCACAACAATTACCAATCAGTATTGCCCGTCACCCAAAATTTCGATAACGTGAGGGTGACGGGAAATGCAGCGTAACATAAACTCAGCCATGCGTGCAAGACTGCTAACAGTCAATACTTCCGTTTCCTCACCAAGATGACGACTGACCATACTCTCCTCCTCCTCCTTGTCCTCAGGCCTCCAACACTTAGAACTAACCTCAGTAATATCATTATACAAACATCATTGTAAATAACTTCTTGTAAATACACTCCTGAATTTTTTATCTCCCCCACCTCATTTTATATCATAAGTTGTCACGATCAGGATTGTTTTGTTTGGGTTTAACCCCTTAACGACCGCCGATACGCCTTTTAACGGCGGTCATTAAGGGTACTTAAACCACAGCGTCGTTAATTAACGGCGCTGTGGAAAAAGTGAATAGCGCCCCCCAGAGGCGCATTTTCTCCGGGGTCTCGGCTACCGGGGGTAGCCGAGACCCCAGAGAACATGAATCGGCGACCGCAACAAAAAAAAAAAAGTTGTGCCATTTAATTTCTCTGTCCTCTGATGTCATCGGACATCAGAGGACAGAGAAAAAGGGTCCCCAGGACCCCCATGTGGCCCCCAATAAGATCCATGTGGCCCCCGGGCCCTCCGGTGTCCCCCGGTGCCGGCGCCGTTAAGACAATGGCGGGCGCATGCCCAGTGCGCCCGCCGCTATGTGCCGCTGTGCTGGTGGGGGGATGGGCAAATATTCTCTGGGGTCTCGGGATTTCTCTCCCCTCTGATGTGATCGCACATCAGAGGGGAGAAAATGAGGGTCCCCCGGTCCCCCGATCGCCCCCCCATATACTTACCGGTGTCCTCCGTCCTCCCGCAGGCCCCAGGATCCCGGCTTCTTCTCCCTGCAAAAAAAAAAAGGCGGGCGCATGCGCAGTGCGCCCGCCGATCTGCTTTGGCGGCAGATTCAAATTTTTTTTCATTCATTCTCATAAAAGTACATTTTGATCACTGTGATAAACTATCACAGTGATCAAAATAAAAAAAACAGTACATAACCCCCCCATTTATCACCCCCTTAGTTAGGGACATATAATAAAAAGTAGAAATTATATTTATTTTCATTTTTCTGTTAGGGTTATAATTAGGGTTAGGGTTATAATTAGGGTTAAGGTTATAATTAGGGTTAGGGTTAGCATTAGGCTGGTTTCACACATCCGGTGTGCGCCTAACGGCGCCCCCGGCATTTAGCCGCAGCGCCGCATCAGAAAATCTGATGCGCCGCATGCGTTTTTTTTGCATTGACTTGCATTAGCGCCAGATGGCGCCGCATGTCAATGCGTTGCATGCGGTTTTGTCTGGATGCGGCGCAAATGTACATTGCGGCGGCCAGGCAAAACGCTGCATGTAACGTTTTTTGTTTTTGCCGGATGGTTTCTGATGTCTCGGGCATCAGAAACCAACCGGCAAAAAACCGCATGCGGCCGCCGGCGGCGCATCAGGTTTTCTGATGCGGCGCTGCGGCAAAATGCCGGGGGCGCCGACAGGTGCCCGCCGGAAGTGTGAAAGCAGTCTTAGGGTAAGGGTTATAATTAGCGTTAGGGTTAGGCTGGGTTCATACTGCGTTATGGCAGTCCGTTAGACGGACTGCGTTACACCGCGGTATAACGCGGTGTAACGCAGTCCGTTAACGCTGCCATTCACCCCCATTTGAGGGCGCATCGCGAAGCATGCCGTAAAGCGGCATGCGTTTGCGACGTGCCATCATTCAGTGACGGAGCCTCAGACGCGGGCTGCAGCGTTTGGGCTCCGTCACCGCTAGCGCAGATGAATCATCTGCTGATTCCTCTGCGCTAGTGGGTATAGCATAATGCGATCGCGTTATGCTATACCATTACCAGCCCATCAACGCTATGTGTTGAACGGGCTGGTAAAACGCAAAATGAACCTAGCCTTAGGGTTAGGGTTATAATTAGGGTTAGAATTAGGGTTAGGGTTACAATTAGGGTTAGGGTTATAATTAAGGTTATAATTAAGGTTAGGGTTACAATTAGGGTTGGAATTAGGGTTGGGATTTAGGTTAGGATTAGGGTTGGGATTAGGGTTAGGGGTGTGTTGGGATTAGGGTTGGCGCTAGAATTGAGGGATTTCCACTATTTAGGCACATCAGGGGGTCTCCAAACACGATGTGGCGTTCAAAAAGTCAAATGGCGCTCCCTCCCTTCCGAGCCCTGCCGTGCGCCCAAACAGTGGTTTACCCCAACATATGGGGTATCAGCGTACTCAGGACAAATTGCACACCAATTTTGGGGTTCTAATTTCTCCGATTACCCTTGGGAAAATAAAAAATAGCTGGCTAAAAAAATCATTTTTGAGAAAAAAAATGATTTTTCATTTTCACGGCTCTGCGTTTATAAATTTCTGTGAAGCACTAGGGGGTTCAAAGTGCTCACCACACATCTAGATAAGCTCCTTAAGGGGTCTAGTTTCCAAAATGGGGTCACTTGTGGGGGTTTCCACTGTTTACGCTCATCTGGGGCACTGCAAACGGAACATGACCCCCACCAACGTCTGCATTCCAAAACGTTATTACTTCCTTTCCAAGCCCTGCTGTGCGCCAAAACAGTTCCCCCCCCACATATTTGGTATCAGCATACTCAGGACAAATTGGACAACAACTTTTGGGGTCCAATTTCCTTGTGAAAAATCAAAAATTTGGGACTAAAAAATCATTTTTGTGGAAAATTGATTTTTTTTTTTCACACCAGGCATTATAAACTTTTGTGAAACACTTGGAGGTTCAAAGTGCTCACCACAGATCTAGATAAGTTCCTTATGGGGTCTAGTTTCCAAAATGGGGTCACTTGTGGGGGTTTTCCACTGTTTAGGCTCATCTGGGGCACTGCAAACGGAACATGACCCCACCAACGTCTGCATTCCAAAACGTTATTACTTCCTTTCCAAGCCCTGCTGTGCGCCAAAACAGTTCCCCCCCCACATATTTGGGATCAGCGTACTCAGGACAAATTGGACAACAACTTTTGGGGTCCAATTTCCTTGTGAAAAATCAAAAATTTGGGACTAAAAAATCATTTTTGTAGAAAATTGTTTTTTTTTTTTTTTCACACCCAGGCATTATAAACTTTTGTGAAACACTTGGGGTTCAAAGTGCTCACAGCGGATCTAGATAAGTTCCATAGGTGGTCTAGTTTCCAAAATGGTGTTACTTGTGGGGGGTTTCCACTGTTTAGGCGCATCAGGGGCTCTCCAAACGCGACATGGTGTCCAATCTCAATTCCAGCCAATTTTGGTTTGAAAAAGTCAAACGGTGCTGCTTCCATTCCAAGCCCTGCCGTGCGCCCAAACAGTGGTCCCCCCCCATATATGGGGTATCAGCATTCTCAGGACAAATTGTACAACAACTTTTGTTGTCCAATTTCTCCTGTTACCCTTGTGAAAATAAAAAATTGGGGACTAAACGATCAGGTTTGTGGAAAAAATATGATTTTTTATTTTCACGCCCGGGCGTTATAAACTTCTGTGAAGCACTTGGGGCTTCAAAGTGCTCACCACACATCTAGATAAGTTCCTTAGGGGGTCTAGTTTCCAAAATGGGGTCACTTGTGGGGGTTTCCACTGTTTAGACACATCAGGGCCTCTACAAATGCGACATGGCGTCCAGCCAATTCCGCGTTGAAAAAGTCAAACGGAGCTCCTTCCCTTGCGACCTCTGCCGTGCGCCCAAAAAGTGGTTTACCCCAACATATGGGGTATCGGCATGCTCAGGACAAATTGCACAAAAACTTTTGGGGTCTTGTTACCCTTGGGAAAATAAAAATTGGGGTGAAAAGATCATTTTTGTGGAAAAAATATGATTTTTTATTTTCACGGCTCTACGTTATAAACTTGTGTGAATCACTTGGAGGTTCAAAGTGCTCACCACACATCTAGATAAGTTCCTTAGGGGGTCTAGTTTCCAAAATGGGGTCACTTGTTGGGGGTTTCCACTGTTTAGGCACATCAGGGGCTCTCTAAACGCGACATGGCATCCAGCCAATTCTGCATTGAAAAAGTCAAACAGCGCTCCTTCCCTTGCGACCTCTGCCGTGCGCCCAAAAAGTGGTTTACCCTCACATATGGGGTATCAGCATGCTCAGGACAAATTGCACAAAAACTTTTGCGGTCTTATTACCCTTGGGAAATTAAAAATTGGGGTGAAAAGATCATTTTTGTGGAAAAAAAATTTTTTTTTTTTCACGGCTCTAGGTTATAAACTTGTGTGAAGCACTTGGAGGTTCAAAGTTCTCACCACACATCTAGATAAGTTCCTTAAGGGGTCTTGTATCCAAAATGGGGTCACTTGTGGGGTGTTTCCACTGTTTCGGCACATCAGGGGCTATCTAAACGCGACATGGCATTCAGCCAATTCTGCGTTGAAAAAGTCAAACGGCGCTCCTTCCCTTGCGACCTCTGCCACGCGCCCAAAAAGTGGTTTACCCCCACATATGGGGTATCGAAGTATTCAGAAGAAATTGCACAACAAATTTTGTGGTTCATTTTTTCTTTTAACACTTGTGAAAATAAAAAAACTTGGTTCCGAAGTAAATCTTTTGCAAAAAAAGTTAAATGTCAATTTTTTCCTTCCACATTGCTTCAGCTCCTTTGAAGCACTTTCTCATTTTCTCCTTTTTCCCTTGTGAATATAAAAAAAATGTTTGTAAAAGATAATTTTTGTGACTAAAAAGTAAAATGTTAATTTTTTTCCTTCCACGTTGCTTCAGCTCCTGTGAAGCACCTGAAGGGTTAATAAACTTCTTGAATGTGGTTTTGAGCACCTTGAGGGGTGCAGTTTTTAGAATGGTGTCACTTTTGGGTATTTTCTATCATATAGACCCCTCAAAGTGACTTCAAATGTGATGTGGTCCCTAAAAAAAAAATGGTGTTGTAAAAATGAGAAATCGCTGGTCAACTTTTAACCCTTATAACTTCGTAACAAAAAAAAATTTTGGTCCCAAAATTGTGCTGATGTAAAGTAGACATGTGGGAAATGTTATTTATTAAGAAATTTGTGTGACATATCTCTCTGATTTAAGGGCATAAAAATTTAAAGTTTGAAAATTGTTAAATTTTCAAAATTTTCGCCATATCTCCGTTTTTTTCATAAATAAACACAAGTCATATCAAAGAAATTTTACCACTAACGTGAAGTACAATATGTCACGAAAAAACAATCTCAGAATCAGCGGGATTCGTTAAAGCGTTCCAGAGTTATAACCTCATAAAGTGACAGTGGTCAGAATTGTAAAAATTGGCCCGGTCATTAAGCTGCAAAATGGCTCTGTCCTTAAGGGGTTAAATATTGTTATTGTTGTTACTTAGTGTAGATTGTAAGCTGTCACCAGCAGTGTAGTTTTGTTTTGGATTAATTATTGGATTTTTGTTATCGTTACTTATGACTGTTGTGTTTGAAACTGTTAAACTGTAAATATGTTTTCGCTCCATAATAAGTCTCAATCTTCAAATTAGAACACAGATAAGCAGGATGGAGACGTTAATTATGGTGTCATTGACGCTCACCCTCTTTGTGAATTTGTCAAAGTTTTGGAGGATGTTACATATATCAGACATTCATGTCCACTCCTCAGAAGTTATGTGTGAAGACAGAACTGAATACTGACAAACTTGTTGATGCTGGTAGACTATTTACCAACTGCCCTCTTCTGCTCACAAATCCTTTCCAACATCTGCAGTGTAAAGGGTGGGGTTAGAACAGTTAATAATTTAAGAAAGAATAGAGGTTCAGAGAGATACATAAAGTGCATGTATACTAATGCTAGAAGCCTCACCAACAAAATGGCGGAATTAGAATTAATTTTGTTGGAACATAATTATGACATGGTGGGGATATCTGAGACTTGGCTGGATGAGAGCCACGACTGGGCGGTTAATTTACAGGGCTATAGTCTGTTTAGAAATGACCGTAAAAATAAGCGAGGTGGGGGTGTGTGTTTATATGTAAAATCATCCTTAAAACCCATCCTGCGTGATATCTGTGAATCTAATGAAGATGTAGAGTCTCTGTGGGTGGAGATTAGGGGAGGGGGGAAAAATAATAAATTATTGATAGGGGTTTGTTATAAGTCTCCTAAAATAATGAAAGCAACAGAGAATATCCTCGTAAAGCAAATAGATGAAGCAGCAACTCAAGGAGAAGTCATTATTATGGGGGACTTCAACTACCCTGAAATACATTGGGGAACAGAAACCTGCAGTTCCAGCAAAGGTAATAAGTTTTTGGCAACTATGAGAGACAATTACCTTTCACAACTAGTTCAGGACCCAACAAGAGGGGGGGCACTGCTAGACCTAATATTATCCAACAGGCCAGACCGCATATCAAATATAAGGGTTGGGGGTCACTTGGGTAATAGTGATCACAAAATAATAAGCTTTCATGTATCCTTTAATAAGATGTGTAGTCGAGGGGTTACAAGGACACTAAACTTCAGGAAGGCAAATTTCCAACGGATGAGAGATGATCTTGGTGCAATAAACTGGGACGATATCCTGAGACATAAAAAATACACAAAGAAAATGGGAGACGTTTATTAGTATCCTGAATAGGACCTGTGCACAGTATATACCCTATGGGAATAAACATGCTAGAATTAGGAGGAAACCACTATGGCTAAATAGAGCTGTAAGGGGCGCAATAAGGGACAAAAGAAAGCGTTTAGGGAATTAAAGCAAGTAGGTAGTGAAGAGGCATTAAATAAATACAGAAGACTGAATAAATTCTGTAAAAAGCAAATCAAGACAGCAAAGATTGAGGCAGAGAGACTCATTGCCAGAGAAAGTAAAAATAATCCCAAAATATTCTTTAACTACATAAATAGCAAGAAACTAAAAAATGATAGTGTTGGTCCCCTTAAAAATAGTCATTGTGCATTAATTACATTACATGTGT
>JARQOD010000005.1:349178873-349245132 GCA_033576555.1 Oophaga sylvatica | reverse complement strand
GGCATGCTCAGATGGGAAAACGCAGGACTTTGTCTCAAAGACGACTGCTCCAGCACTGGCTATAATAGCAGATTCCAGGAAAGGCAGCAGCAAGTCACTGCACAGTAGAGGAGTGGGCAAGACGCCTGGACCGACGTCTCTGCTGAGCAGGCTCCACTGCGGCCGGAGATGAATGGGAGACCGCAGCGGGACGTGTTCGAGACTCCCCTTGTGCAGCAGCGGGAAATCGAACCCTAACAGGAGGGACTCAGAGAGCGATTGTAAATTGAGGTGTTTGAGGTTTCTGCGAGGGTGGGTGAGTTTGTGGAGTGGGGGATGCGTACTAACAGAGGAGAGGGAAGAGAATGTCAGTAGGTTGTGGTCAGACAGGGGGAGTGGGGAGTTAGTGAGATTAGTGAGGGAACAGCACAACAAGCACACTTTGTGAAGTAGACAGTTGATTTTACATTTCTGGATTCTGGAGATTTGTGATTTGTATTTAAAAATAAATAAGACATTAATTCCCCTGCCGGTGACACACAAGCCATGGCTTCAGAATCCTTTTTTTTAGCAAAATTAGGACATGGAATTAATCTACCCTCCTGTTCTTTTACAGACAGACTACTACTTCCATTTTCAATTTGCTAAACTAGTGCAATTGTAGAAAAATATCTAATTTTGGCCTTTTCCTGTCCCTATGCAATGAGCTATGCGCTTTGTCCTCTTATAGCTATGCTGTGAAAGCATAAAATGGCGCTACTTGGACAAACATTGCTTATCTTTTAAGCTGGTTGTGATAATGTCCCATGATTGGCTGTGCTATACCATGTGATGTGACAGCTGAAGGACATCATGGGGAAGCCAGCCTGGCCATGCCTAATGCCATTAGCCTGTTCTGTGACTCCTCAGCAATGTGTGAAATGGAGTCAGCATTCTTTTATTTTCCCAATCAGTTCAAATAGAATTGAAAACTGTTGTAACTTGCCTGCACCCTCCGAATTTAAGGAAAGAGGCTATTTATTACTTCCGGCTAACCATTTATTGCTATAATGAGGTCACTTCAACTTTTCTAAGGTTGTATTTCTGCTAAAGAGGTTGAAAGGGGTTGGATACAATCTTAGAAGACCATAGTGTTACAAACATCTTTTCAGGGCAATTAAAGGCTTTGCAATATTGCTTTTATGTCACGAGTGGGTCACGTCTTCCTGGGAGATCACAGGTTTGAAAGTCACAATGTATTGTGAATCGCAGATCTTCCATTTAGCTGATATGTTTGATATTAAACGGATTTAGCTATCCTTGTTGCTGAAGATGTTAATGACCCTGTTTGTACTGGTTAGAAACTTGCAGCTTCATCCCACAGCAGTCCCTGACACGGTCATTTCCTCTCCCTATAAAATCTGGTCAGACCTTCTCTCTTCCATGCCAATGAAAGCTTTGCTTCCTAGCTCCTTGGAGATGCTGTGTTGAATTGGAGATCGTTGTTGTTACTGGAGATTATTGTGTGCTGTTTTTAGGTGTATTCTTTACTCATTGTCCTATTTCCATTTAGTTGGTACATTCCTATCCCTCCCTATATAACTCTCTACCCTTAGGGCCCCGTCTCACATAGTGAGATCGCTAGCGAGATCGCTGCTGAGTCACAAGTTTTGTGACGCAACAGCGATCTCAGCAGCGATCTCGCTATGTCTGACACGTACCAGCGATCAGGCCCCTGCTGTGAATCGCTGGTCGTGTCAGAAATGCCTGGACTTTTTTTTGATCACTGGTCTTCCGCTGGCCAGCACGCATCGCTGCGTGTGGCAGGCAGGAGACCAGCGATCAGCTGGTAAACAAGGTACACATCGGGTTTCCAGGCGCGGGGCTGTGCCTGGAAACACGATGTGTACATTGGATACCAGCGCGCTGCTGCAGGGGAGCTGGTAACCAAGGTACACATTGGGTTTCCAGGCAACGCGTAGCGCTTGGAAACCCGATGTGTACCTTGATTACCAGCTCCCTGCATCAGCGGGCTGGTATCCAACGTACACTGCGGGTTACTAAGCGACGTTACCAGCAGTGTCGCTGTCCTGATCGCTGCCTGTTTGGCAGCTCAGCATCGATCATGTAGCGACACACCAGCGATCCTGACAAGTTCATATCGTTTTCGGGATCGCTGGTGCGTCGCTATGTGAGACTGGGCCCTTAGTGAGTGTTTGTATTTTTGTTGCTTTCTGTCATTTCTTTCTGTCTTATGTGTTAATACACTAGCATTGTTGTCCTGGCCTCTGGGGGAGAGGGAGGAGACAGTTTAGGATTAACATGAGAAAAGTAAGGCTGGTCACCCAAACCTCCTCACCTTAGAGGTACTTTTGGGAGCCCCAGTCCTAGGGATGGTTTAAGGGCCCCAGTCCTAGGGATGGTTTCAGGGTTCATTTCCCTAATCTGATACAGTCACTGCATGACTTTTTCTTTGGCCCTACATTTTTCTCGATCTTGACATGAATCCCCTTGCCAACCTTACGAGACAGCTGCAGGGTCTGTCTTTTGAGCTGTCTGACCTTTGGTCTATGGTCTCATCACAACAGACAACTGAACCGGAACCGAAAGTGGCGGTCCGGGATAGATATTCTTGGGGTTGGGATAAATTTGTTGCATTCCACTAAGCAAGTTCAATTTCAGGCTTTGTCCACGGTCATATGGGAGTGAGTTACAGAGGATGGGGACTGCTGTCTCCCTTCTTCAAGGAGACCCTAAATCCTTGGCCTTCTCACTCCCGTGCGACTTATTGTCACTCCAGTTGGTGGATAGATTTTTCACGATTCTTAGCCTCGTTTATGATGACCCGGACCTGGTCTCCCTGGTGGACTCTAAACTTTGTAAGACCCAGCAGGGAGATCGACTGCCAGCAGAATTTTGTTCAGAAATCCGTAGATGGGCAACTGACACCCATTGTAATGATTCTGCCCAAGTTAAGAGGACAGGTGCATTTATACTTGAAGATTAATGGCACCAAGCAATCACTAATCAGCTACTTGCTTGCTGATCTGTGGTTGTTTAACAGCAGGTTTACACAACCTACACCTCAGATGTGCATTGAATGATCGCTGATGAAGTCCAATTTAGATTGTTTGGAGCATCTATAAGAATGAATGCCTAGAGAAGAAAACGTGAGTTCCATTATGAGTCCTGTGTCATCTGCAGAAGCCAGCTGTATTTTAAAGGCCACACCCTACACTAACATGGGAAATTTCTAACAGCTAATTGTATTTAGCTTTAGTGTGGACCTGTAAGGCGTGCAGGGTGGTAGTCATGGGTGAGGGGCTGTTCTTCTACACCTTGACACCCCACAATTAAACTGTGTCTCATTTCCCATATGCTGTAAGTGCAATGCAGTTCACTCATGTTTTGGCCGCAGGCCTCTGCTTTCTCCATGATACAGTATCAAGGAACAGCTGCACATTCAATAATGGACACCTAGAATCATAGAATCATAGAATAGTAGAGTTGGAAGGGACCTCCTGGGCCATCTGGTCCAACCCCCTGCTCAAAGCAGGATTCTCTAAATCATCCCAGACAGATGTCTGTCCAGCCTCTGTTTGAAGACTTCCATTGAAGGAGAACTCACCACCTCTCGTGGCAGCCTGTTCCACTCATTGATCACCCTAACTGTCAAAAAGTTTTTTCTAATATCTAATCTGTCTCCTCCCATTCAGTTTCATCCCATTGCTTCTAGTCTTTCCTTGTGCAAATGAGAATAAAGATGATCCTTCTACAATGTGACAGCCCTTGAGATATTTGTAGACAGCTATTAAGTTTCCTCTCAGTCTTCTTTTTTGCAAGCTAAATATTCCGAAATCCTGCAACCGTTCCTCATAGGACATGGTTTGCAGACCGGTCACCATTCTGGTGGCTCTTCTCTGAACTTGCTCCAGTTTGTTGATATCTTTTGTGGTGCCCAAAACTGGACACAGTATTCCAGGTGAGGTCTGACCACAGAGGAGTAGAGGGCAATAATGACCTCACGTGATCTAGACTGTATGCTTCTGTTGATACATCCTAGAATTGCATTTGCCTTTTTTGCTGCTGCATCACACTGTTGACTCATGTTCAGTCTGTGATCAATTAGTATACCCAAGTCTTTTTCACATGTGCTGTTATTTAGCCCTATTCCTCCCATTTTGTATATGCTTTTTTCATTTTTATTGCCCAGATGTAGTACTTTGCATTTTTCCATGTTAAAATCCATTCTGTTAGTTGCTGCCCACTGCTCCAGTTTATTTATATCTTTTTGAATCCTCTCTCTCTCTTCTCTAGTATTAGCTACCCTCCTAGCTTTGTGTCATCAGCAAATTTGATCAGTTTACCCTCAATTCCTTCATTTAAATCATTGATAAAGATGTTGAACAATACAGGGCCCAAAACAGAGCCTTGTGGTACCCCACTTGATACATTCTTCCAACTGGATGTGCAGCCATTTACGACCACTCTTTGGGTCTGATCACTAAGCCAGTTATGAATCCACCTAACAGTTGCCTTGTCCATTCCATACTTAGTCATTTTTCAATAAGGATTGTGCGAGATACTTTGTAAAATGCTTTGCTGAAGTCAAGATATACTATACAGCATTTCCCTGATCCACCCAGTCAGTGATTCTGTCATAGAAGGAAATTAAGTTAGTCTGACATGACTTATTAGTTACAAACCCATGCTGACTCTGTTTAATCACTTCATTCTTATCCAGATACTTGCATACATGTTCTTTAATAATTTGTTCAAAGATCTTTCCTGGTATAGAAGTCAGACTCACCGGCCTGTAGTTCCCTGGGTCCACCTTCTTCCCCTTTTTGAAGATAGGAACAACATTTGCTCTTCTCCAGTCTTCTGGGACTTCTCCTGTTCTCCAAGAATTTTCAAAGATTATGGACAGTGGTTCAAGAATTTCTTCTGCTATCTCCTTCAGTACTCTGGGGTGTAATTCATCTGGACCTGGAGACTTGAATTCATTTAGGTTAGCTAAGTGTTTCCTCACTGTCTTTCTGTTTATAGATATCCTGGATTCTTCTATTCCTTTAATAGGACAGTGAAGATCAGTTGATGTTACATTTCCTTTCTGAGAGAAAACAGATGCAAAATAGGAATTTAACAGTTCAGCCTTCTCAACATCCTGTCTCACTATTTCATCATTTTTATCCTGTAAAAATCCTATAGCATCTTTGACTTTTCTTTTACTTTTGACGTATCCCCAAAATCCTTTTTTGTTGCTTTTGATGTCACTTGCAAGCCTTAATTCATTGTCAGCTTTAGATAATCTGATTTGTGCCCTGCAGGTTCTGCAGACGGCATTATATTCTTCTTTAGATATGCCTCCCTCTTTCCATTTGATAAACATTTCTTTCTTCCTTTTTAGCATGTGTTTAAGTTCTGTGTTCATCGATCCTGGTTTCCTTAAATGCTTCCCATTCTTCACTCTTTTCGGAATTGTTAACAATTGTGCTTTGAGAATCTCATTTTTCAAGATTTTCCATCCTTCCTGGACATTTTTGTCCTTAAGAATATCCAGCCATTGGATCCCTCCAATTCTCTTTCTGAGTCCCTTAAAATCTGCCTTTCTGAAATCTAACCTTGACGTCTGAGTCTTCACAGGTCTTCCTCCTCTTGTTATCCAAAATTCTAAAATAGCATGGTCACTACCTCCTAGGGTCCCAGCCACTCTTACCTCCTCAACCATTTCTTCCCTGTTTATAAGGATTAGATCCAAGGTAGCAGATCCCCTTGTTTTCTCCCCTACCTTTTGGAAGATAAAGTTGTCAGCAAGAGAGGATAAGAATTTCCTTGACCTGTTAGTTTTGCCTGAGATTCCCAACAAATGTCTGGAGAGTTGAAATCTCCCATGACCACTATGTCATATTTTTTGGAGAACTTGGACATTTGATGCATGAAGAGTTCATCCATATCTTCAGCTTGCATAGGTGGCCTGTAGTAAATGCCTACAATGGTGTCCTTTCCATTGTTCTGTCCTTGTATTCTTACCCAAACAGTTTCCACAGAACTCCCAGTCTCTGAAGCGTCAATCTCTGTGCAGATATACGCTTTTCTAACATACAATGCGACACCTCCTCCTCGTTTATCAAGTCTGTTTCTTGCAAATAAGTTGTATCCTTCTAGCCTTGTATTCCAATCATGTGTATTGTCCCACCAAGTCTCAGTGATTCCAATGACATCATACTTCTTCTCCTGCGTTAGTAGTTCCAATTATCCTTGTTTGTTGCCCATGCTTTGTGCATTTGTATAGAAACATTTTAGTTTGTGATTGGTTTCTCTTCCTCCAATATTTTTCTTATGTAGATTTTTTTGTCTTTGTTCTTCCCCTTCACTTCTAATAGCAGAATTCTCAATAGTATTTGTCAGGTGTATAGCTTTTGCAGGCGTTTTGCTTCCCTTCCCACATTGTTCTAGTTTAAAGCTCTCCTGATGAGTGTAGCAAGGTGACTTCCAAATACATGTTTTCCAGTCTTCGTAAGGTGCACTCCATCTCTAGCAAGCAGTCCATCATATAGGTAATTCACTCCGTGATCCAAAAATCCAAATCCTTGCTGACTGCACCATCGACATAGCCAGTTGTTCACCTGCAGAGTCTTCTTCCACCTCCTTGTTCCATGGACATCCACTGGAAGGATGGAAGAGAAGACCACCTGCGCTCCCAGTTCTTTCACTTTCTTACCTAAGTTTTCAAAGTCACTGCAGATGGTTTCCAGGTCGTTTCTTGCGGTGTCATTTGTCCCCACATGTATTAGCAGGAATGGGTAGTCATCTGTAGGTCTGAAGAGTCCTGATATCCTGTCAGACACATCTTTAATTTTTGCACCTGGAAGACAGCACATTTCTCTTGAGGTTAAATCCGGTCTGCAGATAGCGGCCTCTGTTCCTCTCAACAGGGAATCCCCTATGACAACAACTCTCTGTTTCTTCTTCACAACAGTTTTCTTTCTCCATTCAGGAGGACTCTGAGGTCGTACAAGGTTATTGTTTGTGGCCAAAGTCTTATCTTGATGTATTTCTTCATCATTCTCCTGTGTAAGAGCCTGGTACTGGTTCCTGAGCAGAATTGGTGCTGACTGCCTCACGATCCTCCTGCTTCTCTGGGTCACATGCTTCCATTCCTCTGTTTCTTCAGGTGCACTTCGAATTTCTTCTCTTTCTGTAACATGAAGAGATAATTCTGCTGTCTAAGAACTCTTCACCTTCTTTAATGGTTTTCAATGTAGATAACCTCTCTTCCAGATTTTGCAACTTTTCCTCCAACAGGGTCACAAGCTTGTATTTGTGGCATTGTGAAGTTTGGCTTTTCCACCGGTAAGTCTGTGAACATGTAGCAAGAAATGCAGCTCACCGCCAAAATCCAGTGTTCCTTGAGCTCGCGGAGACTCTTCACTTATCCCAGAAGGCACTGGGAATATGCAAATGCTCTCCTCGGGACTCCTCCCCTGGTTTACTGATGTCCTCCTTTCAGCTGCAACGGCCAAAATCCAGTGTTCCTTGAGCTCGCGGAGACTCTTCACTTATCCCAGAAGGCTCTGGGAATATGCAAATTCTCTCCTCGGGACTCCTCCCCTGGTTTACTGATGTCCTCCTTTCAGCTGTAACGGACAAAATCCAGTGTTCCTTGAGCTCGCGGAGACTCTTCACTTATCCCAGAAGGCACTGGGAATATGCAAATTCTCTCCTCGGGACTCCTCCCCTGGTTTACTGGTTTACCTAGTACATTTTAACAAGTTCGTCTTTAGTGAAGAGTTCAAGTACAGCCATCTTTAACATGCAGTATTGTGCAAAGCACCCTCCATACAGAACATCTCACTCATGTTCTCATGTTCAGCATGGATTGCCCCTACGCTTGATCCTTTTGTTAAGCCCCAGGGTTTCTCAATATGTCTTTGCAGTATGCTCGACGTCTGCAATGATTCTCACACACAGTTCCACGCTGACTTCCCCTGTATGGATGGGTTGATTATGCTCTCCTTAGCCCACGACTCGAGCTTTAGGCTCTGGAAGTTGCATACCACCAGAACATCTTTGCCCATGCTATGGTGCAGTGGTGCTTCTGCCCACTGCACCTTGAATTCACCCTAACAACTGTCACCAATGAACTCTCCTCACTAACTGAATAAACCAGGCAGTAGTTGCCTTTTACTGGCACTAACCCCTTCCACTTTGGGCTGAACCAATCACCTGTCTCCTTTCTCTGTCTGCACCAGCAATCTGTTTCTTGGCAAACTTCACATTTCACCTATTTAACTTCAGTCACTACCTTCTAACAGTATGTACTGAACTTCCTATATCTAATGTCCTATAAAGTCCTATGCTATGCTTTATATACTCTAAACTGAGCCCTACACTTTCCCTATACACTATACACGAATCACAATGTATTATATTAACTGCTTACATTAGTGCCTATGAATTTCTATGCAGATTCACATATTAATACAATCACAAAACACAATAAAACCATACAATTGGTACAAACACTGTTTAGAAAGGGAGACACATATGATTGCCCTTGTCATATGCTTACAGACCCATAGTAAACCATGTAAAGATCTAGTCAAGGTTAGGAATAAATTATCCTTCTCAAATCTTCTTTAATAATTTGGATGGGAGGATGTTTACTTATTATTAAACCCAAATTATTGTCAATACTCGTGTTATACTAAAACTCAGTCACAGTCTCGTATTGATATGATTTGAGGTAAATGAGAAACATTGCCCAAAATTAAGAAAGTGAAATATACTACCATGTCAATATCAGACAACTATTTGGTTAGATAATAAGTAAATCTGCAAGAAGAGAGAATTTATTGGATGAATAAGTTCCATCCGCACTGACTGAAATTCTTTGAAAATTAACAATAAATACTGCCAGAACTTGAAGAGTTTTTGCAAAAATACTGACGCTCTGCAATTGGCCTGATTTCATGCGATACTAGCATGTTACACCTAGTGGCTTTTGTGTCCCTGTCCTGGGTATATAATGTGTATATATATAAAGCTTATAATGACAAAATAAAATGTGCATAAACATTTACAAACATAATTTATTAGCAAAAGGAGCCCAAAATTAAAGGCCAAAAAGATATATACTTAAAAATGCATATAAAATATGCAAATTATGGATATGCAAATTATGCAAATGCTGCCTGCACTTCAGAAGATGAAGATGATACACGCATCACAAAATATTCATAGCAAAATATATGGGTTGCCACAAAGGACACATGCGGCCATCTGCATATGCTGCCCGCGAGAGGGAAAAAGACATATGTTAAAAATGTATATATACACATGTTTCAAGTTATGTAGATTTCCTCAGAGGCTCATGGACCCATATGTTGTATTTTATGTTTTCATTCTCCTCAGATTATGCAGGGAATATGCATATAAATTTATAGGCAAATTTCTACATCCCCCTAACTCTGTGTTCCCTTGTCCAGAGGCGCTAAATTCAGAGACTAAAGGACCACACTTCAAGTGCTACATAAAGGTTTAGTTAAAGGCAAAAAGTTCTATGCCATGGTTAAAACCACCAGATTTAAGAGTATTCAAATTAAAAATCCATTTGTATTCCGTTCTTGACATACGTGTCATAAAATTACCCCTAAAGTTATTCTCCATACTCAGGAACCTACTTCCTTTAAAAGAACAATGGTGTTTAATAAGAAAATGTCGGGAGAGGGGGTGGCCATTAAAATCCCTTTTCATATTAAACACATTTTCTTATCCACTCTTGAAACTTTCTTATTTCACGGCCTACATATATTTGCCCACACGGGAAAATGATGGCATAAGTAACGCCTTTAGTATGGCAGGTAATATGGCTCCTAATTTGAAAAGTCTCTGTCCCGCTGGAGTTGTTAATTTCATTGCAGGGTTTTTTATGGGTGTTGGGGATGCCAATTTGTATAATGGCAGATGGTAACATCTTCCCTAAAGCAAGCTGCGGTCGAACCGCTCCCTGTAGAGGCGGTTTATAGATGCTATCATCTTCATCTGGAAAGGCTGTGAAGAATATCTTTTGTCCTTTAATGACGATATAAATTCAAATGATTTTTTTCTCAAATTTAGCCTCATTTACAGTCGGTCTACTATTAATTTTCTTCATCTGAATAGTTTTATGCAGAATCATGCCATCTTTACCAAATACTACCGCAAACCCGTGGATTTAAATAGTTATATTGCAAAAAACTAATTGCCATCTTCCAATCTGGTTGGCCAAAATTCCCAAAGGCCAATTTACCAGATTACACCGCAACTGTACTAATCTAGGGGACTTTTCAGCATAGACCTCACATTTAAAACCCAATTTGTTAATAAAGGGTATGATGAGGACCACTTAAATGTGATTCATGAAACTTAATCTATTCCTAGGGAAAATTTGATTAAAAAATGGGCACGCATTCAAGGAACATACATCTCACTAAAATAACAGCTAGCGACTATTCCTATAATCCCACAGTATAATGCGCGAACTGACCCTTTCAAACATATGGTCACAAAATTCTGTTCAATATTAAAGCAGGATCCCTTCTTGGGGAATCCCTACATGACCGTCTCAAATTCGTATTTTGAAAGGCCAAAAATATAGGAAACTTGATAGCTCCTACAGTTAAAAGCCCAGATGGTGACAGTCAAAAAGTGGATCACTTATTTGTAATCACCTTGGATGCAACAACTTGGGCAAATGATCTGTCTTTTTTAACTGCATAGAAAACCCTGCAAAGAGATTAACAATTCCACCAGGACTGGATGGAGACTTGGAGACTTTTCAAATTAGGGGCCATATTACCTGCCAAACTAAAGGCGTAACTTACGCCATCATTTGTCCATGTGGGAAAATATATGTAGGCCATACAATAAGAAGGCTTCAAGAGTGGGTAAGAAAACATGTGTATAACATCAAAAGGGGTTTTAATGTCCACTTCCTCTCCCGACACCTTCTTATTAAACACCACAGTTCTTTTAAGAGAGCTAGGTTCCCGAGTCTGGATAATATCGTTAGGGATTGGAGGAGCGGTAATTTTATAGCACATATGTCAAGGGCACAATCTAAATAAATTTTTAATTTGAACACTCATACACCTAGTGGCCTTAACCATGACATAGAACTTTTTGCTTTTAGCTAAACCTTTATGTAGCACTCGTGCTACGATCCTTTAGTTTCTGAATTCATTCCTTAACCCACATGGCTTTCTCTGAATTTAGCTCCCCTGGAAAATAGAACACAGAGTTAGGGGGATACAGCAATTTGCATATTAACATATATACATGTGGGATTCCTTTTCCTGCATAAGCTGTGGAGAATGAAAGCAGAAAAATATAACATACGGGTCCATGTGTCTCTGAGGGATATCGACATAACTTGAGACATGTGTATATATACATTTTTTAACATATGTCTTTTTCCCTCTTGCGGGCCATGTGTGTCCTTTGTGGTAACCCATATATTTTGCTATGAATATTTTGTGATGTGTGTGTATACATCTATATATACATCTTCTGAAGTGCAGGCAGCATTTGCATAATTTGAATATTCATAATTTGCATATCTTATATACTGTACATTTTTAAATATATATCTTTTTTGCTTTTAATTTTGAGCTCCTTTTGCTAATAAATTTTGTTTGTATATGTTTATGTACATTTTATTTTGTCATTATATACTTGTTGTTATTTAACCATAAACCAGCTAATCTGCTGCAGGACAGGGACACAAAAGCCACTAGGTGTAATGTGCTAATGCTTTTCCCTGAAAATGGAAACTGAGTTTTTCTAAACACATAAGGACAGGGACTGGCGGATTGCACCGGGTTTCGTGCTTCGTGGACTGTGATGTCACACGCTGCAATGGCTGTATTGCCTTGTTTTTTTGTGTTCAGGCTGGGGCTGCCTGTTTGCTACATTCCAGCTCTACTCGTTTTTTATTTTGCCAAGGACTTTGGTACACCAGACGAGTGCTGCTCTTCTTTCAAGTGGATGCAACTAAGAACTTTGCTGGACTGAATGTCGGCGAATAGCGTAATTACGTTCTTCATTACTATATAGTGTCTTCACTGTTTGTTGAGTTTTTAAACTTGTAATTTCATACAAATTGACACACATGCTATGAAGGTAGGGTGGGCAAATTAGTCTGATCTCCATACTTCAATTTTTATAAATCACCTATTTGCAGCCTGGTTTGCCAGTATCGCAAAGCTTGCTATTCAGTGTACAGTGCACATTTACTTACCCCTGTGTTTTTATTGGTGTTCATTTACATATATAACCAGGGGTGGGATTCAGCCGGTTCTCCCCGGTTCGATGGAACCGGTTGTTCAAAAAGCAGCCGGTTCCCTGAACTGGGGAGAGTGAGAGCGGCGATCCGGAACTATTTTGCACCTGAGAGTCGGCGGTTCCCTGTGCCGGCTGTCAAGCTGACAGCCGGCGCAGAGAAGCTGCTGCGTGCCGGCTCCCAGGGATCAATTGCACTGGCGTCTATACAGACGTCATGTGATCACGCTGCTGACGTCACTGGCCGGCAGCGGCAAGGTGGGGGAACGATGGTGGTAAGTGTGCTCCAATATGGAGCTGAAGATACCACCGAAGATGGGGGGGCATAATGTGTGAGTATGGGGGGGGTGAATTTAGAGTGGGGATGGGGGGTTACTTTATGTGTGGGGGGATTTTGGGATGGGGGCTATTTTATGTGTGGGGGCTGGGGATTTGGAGTGGGGATGGGGGGCTATTTTATGTGTGGGGGGATTTGGAGTGGGAATGGGGGACTATTTTATGTGTGGGGGGATTTGGAGTGGGGATGGGGGCTGTTTTATGTGTGGGGGGATTTGGAGTGGGGATGGGGGGCTATTTTATGTGTGGGGGGATTTGGAGTGGGGATGAGGGGCTATTTTATGTGTGGGGGGATTTGGAGTGGGGGTGGGGGGCTATTTTATGTGTGGGGGGATTTGGAGTGGGGATGAGGGGCTATTTTATGTGTGGGGGATTTGGAGTGGGGATGGGGGCTATTTTATGTGTGGGGGGATTTGGAGTGGGGATGGGGGGCTATTTTTTGTGTGGGGTGATTTGGAGTGGGGATGGGGGGCTATTTTATGTGTGGGGGGATTTGGAGTGGGGGTGGGGGGCTATTTTATGTGTGGGAGCTGGGGATTTGGAGTGGGGATGGGGGATTTAATATGTGTGGGGGGATTTGAGGGTACTGAAGAGTATGTATGCATGAGGAAACAGTATGGGGGATGGTTGCAGACAGTATGGGTGAACGGGTGAATGTATGTGGACACAGTATGGGGAGTCAGGGGTATGTGTGAGCAGACAGTATAGTGAGGGGGTAAATATATGAGGAGACAGTATGCTGAACAGGGGGGATGTGTGAGGAGGGAGGGGAATAGTCTGAGGTGACAGTATATTGCAGATATTTTTATTTAGGGGCATTATAATGACTCTTCTATCTTTAAGGGCATCGTGCGGAGAGTTGGTGCAGAAGAGCGGAGAAGATGGAGGTCTGCAGAGACGGCTGTGGATGAGAAAACTCATCATGGGATCTTGACAAGATGAAGAAAAGGAGAACGACTCCAGAGACAGCGTCATCTATAAGGTACCTGGATGTAAATATTATTTGTGAAATTGACTAATTCTCATGTCTTTATTTGTTAGGAGCATTAAAGGGGTTCTCCAGGTCTGTGTCACATAGAATGACTGCAGACTCAGCACAAACCTGGACAACCCCTTTAATGCTCCTAACATAAATAAAAACATGAGAATTAGTCAATTTCTGAATTCTCACAGTGCTCACTGCACGCTGTTAGGATTTTCTCGTGCCGGTGATTTACATACATGCGGTCACATGCTGACTAGACATGTGTGGCCTCACTCAATGAAAATGAATGGAGCGAGGCCGGGCACGTCTAGTAGGAATGTGGCCAGAAGTATATAAATCACATGCTTGTGCTGACATGACCGTGTATTCTTGCCATCGGTAATGGTGAATCCTAAAAGTGTGCAGTGCATTAGTTGTGAGAATTCAGAAGCTGCAATGTCAGGATTCAGCTCTGCAGGTTCCAGCAGTCATCACATGGACACTTCACTCATATGTGATTTTCATACTTATGGTCCTGTGACAACGAGCTTCTTCTCCTGCTTCTCTCAGTTTTTCACTGAACATTGAGAGCATTAGGGAGAGCAGCTCGTCGGTACATGACTAAGTGTGCAAATCGCATGTGTGGCGGGGGGGGCGCCAAAACAAATTCTTGCCCCGGGTGCCAGAAAGCCTAGATACGCCTCTGGCAGCAACACACCGCCAGCCCCGCGGACTGATCTCTGCAATGCGGCGATTGGGTAGCGGTGCGCCGCGGCCATCTTCAGTCACGAGGAGGAGCTGAAGAGAGAGGAGAGAGCAGAGGCTGCGAGGCAGAGCTGCAGAGTCTCTGAGGTACTGTGTGTGTGAGCAGCTAGCTGCCTGAGCTGCGGCGCTACCTGGGGCTGGCCTGGCCTGGAGACTATTTGGGCAGTATGTGCTAAGTTCTATTTGGGCAGTGAGTGTAGTATGTCACTGTATTATTTGGGGCTGGGCAGTGGGCCCTCAGCACTGTATGACAGTGTGAGCAGCTGCCTGAGCTGCGGCGCTGCCTGGGGCTGGCCTGGCCTGGAGACTATTTGGGCAGTATGTGCTAAGTTCTATTTGGGAAGTGAGTGTAGTATGTCACTGTATTATTTGGGGCTGGGCAGTGGGCCCTCAGCACTGTATGACAGTGTGAGCAGCTGCCTGAGCTGCGGCGCTGCCTGGGGCTGGCCTGGCCTGGAGACTATTTGGGCAGTATGTGCTAAGTTCTATTTGGGAAGTGAGTGTAGTATGTCACTGTATTATTTGGGGCTGGGCAGTGGGCCCTCAGCACTGTATGACAGTGTGAGCAGCTGCCTGAGCTGCGGCGCTGCCTGGGGCTGGCCTGGCCTGGAGACTATTTGGGCAGTATGTGCTAAGTTCTATTTGGGCAGTGAGTGTAGTATGTCACTGTATTATTTGGGGCTGGGCAGTGGGCCCTCAGCACTGTATGACAGTGTGAGCAGCTGCCTGAGCTGCGGCGCTGCCTGGGGCTGGCCTGGCCTGGAGACTATTTAGGCAGTATGTGCTATTTGGGCAGTATGTCACTGTATTATTTGGGCACTGTATGAGGTATTATATGAGCACTATGTGATGATATTATTTGGGCACTGTATTGTTTGAGCATTATGTGACGGTATTATTTGGGCACTCTGTGACTGTATTATTTGGGCACTGTATTATTTAGGCACATTCAGTGCCAGGAGCCCTTCCTTCTTGCCTGCGGCTCCTTAGCTGCTGCAGAACCTCATTTTAAAGAGGGAAGGGAAGGAGAGTGGAGTGGTTTTTGTGAAGCTATGAGGGGCTGCCTTGCTGCTGCAGAACCTGTTTTTGCCTAAAACCTTTTATGTGGAAAAAATTAATCACACCTGGATCCTGCAGTTCCTCCAGGACTACAAGTCCCAGCAGAACGTGGGGAGCAGTGATGTAATCCTTCAGCCTCTGACTAGCTATACCTCCCCCCTTCTTTAAAAAGAGGTTCTGCTGCTGCAGAGGGAACATATATGTATGAATCACAACCCAGCTGCTGCAGAACCTCTTGAGGGAATCCCATTCCGCAGGCTTCGGGGTGTGGCTTAAAAAATGGGTGTGGCTTAAAAAGGGTGTTGCTTAAAAATGGGTGTGGTTTACCGACGCACAAACACAGAACCTGTTGTTAAAAATTTGAATCCCACCCTGTATATAACGATTGTGCTTCGTACCACCATTCTGAACACCACGTTTTTGCAGCCTAGGGTCTGCAGCATCGCCCCACTTCTGCCTCCACCAGGACCCCTCTCCACTGCAGCCGCCAGCTCTAATAAGCGATCAGACACATGGATTATAAGAAGCACCTCCATTTTACTAAAGTTTTTTTCCTGTTTGCATGGTTTCTCCCCACATTTTGGGTTGCATCTTATAATCTGGTGCATCTAGCAAACTGGTGGGGTGCAGCATGCAGGCATCCCATAAGCAAGCATCACAGAAGCTAAGCATCAAGCAAACGCAGTTATCCATGGCAAAGAATTATATCCATCTACTCCTTCACACAGGTACAACTCCATACTCCTGTCTGCTGTCTCATGTGCTGCAATATATTCTAATGGTACAACTGCATATCCTGTTTGCTCTCTCATGTGCTGAAAATATGTATCATGGTACAACTCCATACTCCTGTTGCTTTCTCATGTGCTGCAATTTATTCTAACTAGAGATGACCCGTTTCTACGCCAAGGTGGCAAGCATTTTATTGTATGATGGTCATCCCATCCTGGCATGTGCTGCCCCCTCCTATCCTGGTATGCATGGCCTCCTCATCCCTATCCTGGTATGCATGGTACCCCTCATCCCTATCCTGGTATGTATGGTACCCCTCATCCCAATCCTGCTATGCATGGCCCCCTTATCACATAATCGTATGCATGGCCCCCTCATCCCTATTCTGCTATGTATGGTTCCCCCCAATCCTGGTATGCATGGCACCACATTCCTCATCCTGGTATGCATGGTCCCCTCACCCCGAATCCTGGAATGTATGGTCCCCTCATCCCTATTCTGGTATGATGGTCCCCTCACCCCCAATCCTGGTATGCATGGTACCCCCTCATCCTATCCTGGTATCATCATGGTCCCCTCACCCCCCAATCCTGGTATGTAAGGTCCCCTCACCCCCAATCCTGGTATGCATGGTACCATCTCATCCTTATCATGGTATGCATGTTCTCCTCACACCCCAATCCTGGTATGCATGGTCCCCTCACCCCCAATCCTGGTATGCATGCTCCCTTACCCTCTAATCCTGGAATGCATGGTCCCCTCACCGCCCAATCCTGGAATGCATGGTCATCTCACCCCTCAATCCTGGTTTGCATGGTCCCCTCACCCCCCAATCCTGGTATGCATGGTCCCCTCATTCATAATCCTGGTATGCATGGTCCCCTCATCCCCAATCCTGGTATGCATGGTCCCCTCATCCCCAATCCTGGTATGCATGATCCCATCACCCCCCAATCCTGGTATGCATGGTCCCCTTATCCCCAATCCTGGAATGCATGGTCCCCTCACCCCCCAATCCTGGTATGCATGGTGCTCTCACCCCTCCAATTCTGGTATGCACGGTAGCCCTCACCCCCCAATCCTGTTACGCATGGTCCCCCATCCCCCAATCCTGGTATGCATGGTCCCCTCATTCCCCCAATCCTGGTATGCATGGTACCCCTCACCCCCCTATCCTGGTATGCATGGTCTTATTACCCCCTATCCTGGTATGCATTGTCCTCTCACTCCCCTTTCCTGGTATGCATGGTCCCCTCACCCCCAGTCCTGGTATGCATGGCACCCCATTCCTCATCCTGGTATACATGGTCCCCTCACCCCCAATCCTGGAATGCATGGTCCCCTCACCCCCCAATCCTGGTATGCATGGTGCTCTCACCCCTCCAATTCTGGTATGCACGGTAGCCCTCACCCCCCAATCCTGTTACGCATGGTCCCCCATCCCCCAATCCTGGTATGCATGGTCCAATCATTTCCCCCAATCCTGGTATGCATGGTACCCCTCACCCCCCTATCCTGGTATGCATGGTCTTATTACCCCCTATCCTGGTATGCATTGTCCTCTCACTCCCCTTTCCTGGTATGCATGGTCCCCTCACCCCCAGTCCTGGTATGCATGGCACCCCATTCCTCATCCTGGTATACATGGTCCCCTCACCCCAATCCTGGTATGCATGCTCCCCTTACCCTCTAATCCTGGAATGCATGGTCCCCTCAATGACAAATCCTGGAATTCATGGTCCTCTCACCCCTCAATCCCAGTATGCATGCTCCCCTCACCCCCCAATACTGGTATGCATGGTCCACTTATTCATAATCCTGGTACGCATGGTCCCCTCATCCCCCCAATCCTGGTATGCATGGTTGCCCTCATTCATCCACAATCCTGGTATGCATGGTCCCCTCACCTCCCCAATCCTGGTATACATGGTCCCCTCATCTCTCCAATCCTGGTATGCATGATACCCCTCACCCCCCTATCCTAGTAAGCATGGTCTCCTCACCCCCTAATCCTGGTATGCATGGTCCTCTCACGCCCTATCCTGGTATGCATGGTCCTCTTGCCCCCTTTCCTGGTATTCATGGTCCCCCTCAACCCCCAATCCTGGTATGCATGGCACCCCATTCCTCATCCTGGTATGCATGGTCCCCTCACCACCAATCCTGGTATGTATGGTGCCCTCACCCTCAATCCTGGTATGCATGGTACTAACTCACCCTAACCTGGTATGTATGGTCTCCTCACCCCCTAATCCTGGTATGTATGATACCCCCTCATACCTATCATGGTATGCATGGTCTCCTCACCCCTCAATTCTGGTATGCATGGTCCCCTCACCCCCCCAATCCTGGTATGCATGGTCCCCTCATTCCCCGGATCCTGGTATGCATGGTTCCCCCATCCCCAATCCTGGTATGCATGGTCCTCTCATCCCCCCAATACTGGTATGCATGGTAGCCCTCACTTCCCTAATCCTGGTATGCATGGTCCCCTCACCCTCCCCAATCCTGGTATGCAAAGTCCCCTCATCCCACCAATCCTGGTATGCATGGTTCAACCTCACCCCTCTATCCAGGTATGCATGGTACCCCTCCTCCCTCAATCCTGGTATTGCTGCGGGGTCTCGCCGTGAGGTCAGGAGAGGACGAGATTGTGCGGCAGAAATCGGCGCTCGATTCCGGCGCCACAACCCACCCTCTCCTGCCATCACGGCGAGACCACGCAGCAATACCGGATAGGTAAGTTGTTGTGCCATGATGTCAGGAGAGGGCAGGATTGTGCTGGCTAAATCGGCACCTACACAGTCATCACTTTCCAGCCCTATTTTGTTGAAGACACACTGCAGTGTGTATTCCACAAAATGGCGTCGGAAAGCGTGGACTGGGCATGCACCGATGTCGGCGAAATCGGCACCTTTGCAGTCCTCGCTTTCCGGTGCCATTTTCATGACATAGCAGCGTGTCTTCCACAATATAGCGCCGGAAAGCACGGACTGGGCATGCGTCAATTCTGGCGCCACAACCCGCCCTCACCTGACATTCCAGCAAGACCCCGCGGCAACACCGGATCAGTAAGGTGTTGTGCCAGAGATCGCGGTATGTGTTCAGTGCTTACGCATACCGCGATCTCCTGTGCAACCCTTCTCATCCCGGGTCCGTTGCTCTGTCCAGACTGCGCAGGCGCATCATGCTTGTGCAGTCTATAAAGGCTCCAGACAGAGTGACGCTCCCAGCATTATATTATAGATGGTACAATTCCATACTCCTGTCTGCTGTCTCATGTGCTGCAATATATTCTTATGGTACAACTTCATACTCCTGTCTGCTGTCTCATGTGCTGCAATATATTCTAATGGTACAACTCCATATTCCTGTCTGCTGTCTATCATCTGCTGCTTTACCATGTTGCAATATATTTTATTGTGCCTGCTAAATCTTTGGTATAATTCATTTGTTGCACTGTATTTAATACTTACTGCTTTATATTCGTGACTGGGGTCTCTCTAGATCTTATCAGGTAGAAGGTGCTATAGCATATAGATGTAGCCATGTCTAGTGCCTTTGATCATCTAACCACCCCCTGGTGTGCTGGCCCCAGCTGCCAAATTATCCCAAACCAGCTCCCACAATCCTTCTCTCCTGACCCTGTAGTGTGGCCTATATATTTAGTAGCATTCTAAGGGGTGCACGCAGTGTGAGGTGCAGCACGCAGGCATCCCATAAGCAAAGCATCACAGACGCTAAGCATCAAGCAAACGGCAGTTATTCCATGGCAGTTAGTCAGGGCAGGAGTCAGGTAACCCACACTTTGCTCTCACTTGTATCCTTGTGCTTTATTTCTATCCTCCTGTGTTTTAGACATCTCCCCCAACTGAGAAGCCTGCAGCGCTGCCAGTGAGATCGCTGGTCTCACAGAGTGCTGTGCACACTGTGAGACCAGCGATCTGACATTTTACAGTGATGTCCCACCCTGGGACAATGTAAAAAAGTAAAAAAAATAAAAATAAACATGTGTGAAAAAAAAAAATTCCAAAATAAATAAAAAAATAAAAAATATTCCCCAATAAATTCATTTCTTCCTGTAAATATAAAAAATAAAACAATAAAAGTACACATATTTGGTATCGCCACGTCCATAACGACCCCCCTATAAAACTGTCCCACTAGTTAAACCCTTTCGTGAACCCCTTAAAAAAAAAAAACAAAGCAAAAAATCACTGCTTTATCATCATACCGCTGAACAAAAAGTGGAATAACACGCGATCAAAAAGACCGATATAAATAAACATGGTACCGCTGAAAATGACATCTTGTCCCGCAAAAACCGAGCCGCCATACAGCATCATCAGCGAAAAAATAAAAAAGTTATAGCTCGCAGAATAAAGCGATGCAAAAATAATTTTTTATATAAAATTGTTTTTATTCTATAAAAGCGCCAAAACATAAAAAAAATATAAATGAGGTATCGCCGTAATCGTACTGACCCCAAGAATAAAACTGCTTTATCAATTTTACCACACGCGGAACGGTATAAACGCCCGCCCCCAAAAGAAATTCCTGAATTGCTGATTCTTGTTCATTCTAACCTTCCAAAAATCGAAATAAAAAGCGATCAAAAAATGTCACGTGCTCAAAAATGGTACCAATAAAAACGCCAACTCGTACCGCAAAAAATAAGACCTCACAAGACTGTGAGCCAAAATATGCAAAAATTATAGCTCTCAAAATGTGGCGATGCAATAAAAAGCGTCTTTTAGCGTGACAGCTGCCAATCATAAAAACCCGCTATAAATAGTAAATCAAACCCCCCTTTATCACACCCTTAGTTAGGGAAAAATACTAAAATTAAAAAAATGTATTTATTTCCATTTTCCCATTAGGGTTAGGGTTAAGGTTAGGGTTGCGGCTAAAGTTATGTTTAGGGTTGGCGCTAAAGTTAGTATTAGGGTTATGGTTGGGATTAGGGTTAGGGGTGTGTTAGGGTTAGGTTTGTGGTTAGGGTTGGGACTAGGGTTAGGGGTGTGTTGGGGTTAGGGTTGGAGTTAGAATTGGGGGGTTTCCGCTGTTTAGGCACATCAGGGGCTCTCCAAATGTGACATGGTGTCTGATCTCAATTCCAGCCAATTCTGCATTGAAAAAGTCAAACGGTGCTCCTTCCCTTCTGAGCTCTGCCATGCGCCCAAACAGTAGTTTACTCCCACATGGGGTATCAGCGTACTCTGGACCCCAAGAGTTATTGTGCAATTTGTCCTATTTCTTCTGTTACCCTTGGGAAAATAAAAAACTGGGGGCAAAAATATCATTTTTTAGAAAAAAAATGATTTTTTTTTGTTTTTACGGCTGTACGTTATAAACTTCTTTGAAGCACTTGGGGTTTCATAGCGCTCACAAAACATCTAGATAAGTTCCTTGTGGGGTCTATTTTCCAAAATGGGGTCACTTGTGGGGGGTTTCCATTGTTTAGGCGCATCAGGGGCTCTCCAAATGCGACATGATGCCCCCAGACCATTACATCAAAGTCTACAATCCAAAACGTCACTACTTCCCTTCCGAGCCCCAACGTGTACCCATACAGCAGTTTTTCTCCACATATTGGGTATCCACGTACTCAGGACAAATTGGACAACAACTTTTGGGGACCAATTTCTCCTGTTACCCTTGTGAAAATAAAATATTGAGGGCGGAAAAAATAATTTTTGTAAAAAAAAAATATTTTTTATTTTTACGGCTGTACGTTATAAACTTCTGTGAAGCACTTCGGGGTTCAAAGTGCTCACCACACATCTAGATAAGTTCCTTGTGGGGTCTATTTTCCAAAATGGGGTCACTTGTGGGGGGTTTCCACTGTTTAGCCACATCAGGGGCTCTCCAAATGCGACATTACGCCCCCAGACCATTCCATCAAAGTCTACAATCCAAAATGTCACTACTTCCCTTCCGAGCCCCTACGTGTACCCATACAGTAGTTTTCTCCCACATATTGGGTATCCACGTACTCAGAACAAATTGGACAACTTTTGGGGTCCAATTTCTCCTGTTACCCTTGTGAAAATAAAATATTGGGGGCGAAAAAAATAATTTTTGTAAAAAAAAAAAATTTTTTTATTTTTAAGGCTGTACGTTATAAACTTCTGTGAAGCACTTCGGGGTTCAAAGTGCTCACCACACATCTAGATAAGTTCCTTGTGGGGTCTATTTTCCAAAATGGGGTCACTTGTGGGGGGTTTCCACTGTTTAGCCACATCAGGGGCTCTCCAAATGCGACATGACGCCCCCAGACCATTCCATCAAAGTCTACAATCCAAAGCGTCACTACTTCCCTTCCGAGCCCCAACGTGTACCCATACAGTAGTTTTCTACCACATATTGGGTATCCGCATACTCAGGACAAATTGTACAACAACTTTTGGGGTCCAATTTCTCCTGTTACCCTTGTGAAAATAAAATATTGGGGGCGAAAAAAATAATTTTTGTAAAAAAAAAAAATATTTTTTATTTTTACGGCTGTACGTTATAAACTTCTGTGAAGCACTTCGGGGTTCAAAGTGCTCACCACACATCTAGATAAGTTCCTTGTGGGGTCTATTTTCCAAAATGGGGTCACTTGTGGGGGGTTTCCACTGTTTAGGCACATCAGGGGCTCTCCAAATGCGACATGACGCCCCCAGACCATTCCATAAAAGTCTGCAATCCAAAACGTCACTTCTTGCCTTCCGAGCCCCAATGTGTACCCATACAGTAGTTTTCTCCCACATATTGGGTATCAGCGTACTCAGGACAAATTGGACAACAACTTTTGGGGTCCAATTTCTCCTGTTACCCTTGTGAAAATAAAATATTGGGGACGAAAAAATCATTTTTGTAAAAAAAAAAAAAGATTTTTTATTTTACGGCTGTACGTTATAAACTTCTGTGAAGCACTTAGGGGTTCAAAGTGCTCACCACACATCTAGATAAGTTCCTTGAGGGGTCTAGTTTCCAAAATGGTGTCATTTGTCAGGGGTTTCCACTGTTTAGGCAGATCAGGAGCTCTCCAAACACGACATGGCATCCAGCCAATTCTGCGTTGAAAAGTCAAATGGCGCTCCTTCCCTTCCAAACTCTGCCATGCACCCAAACAGTGGTTTACCCCCACATATGGGGTATCAGCGTACTCAGGACAAGTTGCTCAATAACTTTTGAGGTGCTGTTACCCTTGGGAAAATAAAAATTGGGGTGAAAAGATCATTTTTGTGGAAAAAATATGATTTTTTAATTTTACGGCTCTACGTTATAAACTTGTGTGAAGCACTTGGGGGTTCAAATTGCTCACCAAAGATCTAGATAAGTTCCTTAGGGGGTCTAGTTTCCCAAATGGGGTCACTTGTGGGGGGTTTCCACTGTTTAGGCACATCAGGGGCTCTCCAAATGCAACATGGCGTCCAATCTCAATTCCAGCCAATTTTGGTTGGAAAAAGGTCAAATGGTGCTCCTTCCATTCCGAGCTCTGCCGTGCGCCCAAACAGTGGTTCCCCCCACATATTGGGTATCAGCGTACTCAGGACAATTTGGAAAACAACTTTTGTGGTCCAATTTATCCTGTTACCCTTGGGAAAATAAAAAATTAGTGACTAAAAATAATTTTTGTGGGAAAAAAATAGGATTTTTTTATTTTCATGCTCGGGCATTATAAACTTGTGTGAAGCACTTGGGGGTTCAAAGTGCTCACCAAAGCTCTAGATAAGTTCCTTGGGGGGGTCTAGTTTCCAAAATGTGGTCACTTGTGCGGGTTTCTACTGTTTAGGCTCATCTGGGGCACTGCAAACGGAACATGACCCCCATCAACGTCTGCATTCCAAAACGTTACTACTTCCTTTCCAAGCCCTGCCGTGCGCCCAAACAGTTTCCCCCCCCACATATTGGGTATCAGCGTACTCAGGACAAATTGGACAACAACTTTTGGGGGTTCAAAGTGCTCACAACAGATTTAAATAAGTTCCTTAGGGGGTCTAGTTTCCAAAATGGTGTCACTTGTGGGGGGTTTCCACTGTTTAGGCGCATCAGGGGGTCTCCAAACGCGACATGGCATCCAATCTCAATTCCAGCCAATTTTAGTTTGAAAAAGTCAAACGGCGCTCCTTCCCTTATGAGCTCTGGTGTGCACACAGACAGTGGTTTTCCCCCACTTATGGGGTATTGGCGTACTCAGGAGAAATTGCACAACAACTTTATCTGTCCATTTTCTTCTTTTACCCTTGTGAAAATAAAAAGAAAGTTTGTAAAAGATCATTTTTGTGGCTAAAAAGTTAAATATTCATTTTTTCCTTCCACGTTGCTTCAGCTCCTGTGAAGCACCTGAAGGGTTAATAAACTTCTTGAATGTGGTTTTGAGTACCTTGAGGGGTGCATTTTTTAGAATAGTGTCACTTTTGGGTATTTTCTGCTATATAGACCCCTCAAAGTGACTTCAAATATGAGGTGGTCCCTAAAAAAAATGGCTTTGTAAATTTTGTTGTAAAAATGAGAAATCGCTGGTCAACTTTTAACCCTTATAATTTCCTAAGAAAAAAAAATTTTGATTCCAAAATTGTGCTGATGTTAAGTAGACATGTGGGAAATGTTATTTCTTAACTATTTTGTGTGACATATTTCTCTGTTTTAAGGGAATAAAAATTCAAATTTGAAAATTGCAAAATTTTCAAAATTTTCGCCATATTTGCATTTTTTTCAAAAATAAACGCAAATTATATCGAAGAAATTTTACCAATAACGTGAAGTACAATATGTCACGAGAAAACAGTCTCAGAATCGCGGAGATCCGTTGAAGCGTTCCAGAGTTATAACCTCATAAATAGACAGTGGTCAGAATTGTAAAAATTGACCCGGTCATTAACGTGCAAACCACCCTTGGGGGTGAAGGGGTTAATTTGCTTTAATCATTGTATTATTGTTAAAGTTGTTACTTTTGACTGTTGTGTTTGAAACTTTTAAACTGTAAAGGGCTGTGGAATATGTTGGTGCTATATAAATAAAGATTATTACTATTATTATTAAACCGCAAAATATGCTACCTATTTATGGTTACTTGAGTGGCTTTGTATATGAAGTCCACAAACTATTGTAGCAAAATCTGCTCTCCAGGAGGCAAATAGCATTCCGTTCCTCCTGAGCCTCGCCATGTGACTAAGTAGTACTGTACAGCCAGATATTGGGTATTTCTACATTCAGCAGAAATTGAGGGACAAATTTTGATACAATTTTTACCCAATTCCCTGTGTAAAAATGTAAAATCTGGGGCTAAAACTAAATTTTGGTGGTAAAAATGTAACTATTTTCTCTTCATTGCCCAATGGTATAAATGTCTGTGTTTGTAAAATTGTGTCTCTTATGGGGTTTTCTGCTGCTCTGGCCCCACAGAGGCACTACCAATTTGTCATGGCACCCTCAAACCAGTCTAGCAAAATCCTAACTAAAATATGACACTTATTTTCTTCTGTGCTTTTCACTGTGCCTCAAAAGTAGTTTTTTGACCAGATATTGGGTATTTGTTTATTCGGGGGAATTTACCTAACAATTTTTGTGGTCAATTTTCTCCGGTTACCCTTATGAAAACAAAAATATTGGGGCTAAAAGCATTTTTGTGGGGAAAATGTGATTTTTTTAAAATTTTATTTTATTTTCACTGCCCAATATTATACATTTCTGTGAAGGTGCTCACAACACATCTATACAAGTTTCTTGAGCGGTCCAGATTCTAAAATGGAGTCACTTGTAGTGGGTTTCCACTCGTTAGGAACACAAGGGGATCTCCAAATGCAACAATGCATCTAATAGTGTTTCCAGCAAAATTTGCATTCAAAAAGTCGAATGGCGCTCTTTCCCTTATGAAACCTTAAGTAGTTTTCCTCCACATATTGGGCATCTGTGTACTCATGAGAAATTCCACAGCAAATTGCATGGTATATTTTCTCCTGTTACCCTTGTTAAAATAAAAAAAACTGAGTCTAATAACATTTTCCTAATAAAATTAGATTTTTTTATTTTTACGGCTCAATGTTATAAACCTTTGTGAAGCACCTGTGGGTTAAAGTGCTTTCCATACATCAAAATAAGTTCCCTGAGGGGTCTAGTTTCCAAAATAATGTCACTAGTAGCGGGTTTCCACTGTTTAGACACATCATGGGCTCTCCAAACTTAACATGGCATCCGTTAATTATTCCAGCAAATTTTACTTTAAAAAAACAGTGGTTTTCTCCCACGTATGAGATATCAGCATAGTCAGGAGAAATCGCACAACAAATTTTGGGGTCCATTTTTTTTACCCTTGCGAAAATAAAAAGAAAATGGGTCCAAAGTAAAATTTTTGTGAAAAAGTCAAATGTTCATTTTTTCCTTCCACATTCCATTAATTCTTGTGAAGCACCTGAAGGGTTAATATAATTTTTCTAAATGTGGTTTTGAACACCTTGAGAGGTGCAGTTTTTAGAATGGTGTCATTTTTGGATATTTTCTGTCACATAGGCCCATCACTTCAAATGTGATGTGGTCCCTAAAAAGATAAATTAATAAAAAATTGAGAAATTGCTGGTCAACTTTTAACCCTTCGAACCAAAAAAATGTTTAAACAGTTGTGCTGATGTGAAGTAGACATGTGGGAAATGTTATTTATTAAATATTTTTTGTGACATAATTTTTGCCAAATTTCCGAGCAGAGAAAACAATTTCAGAATTGGTGGGATCCGTTCCAGAGCGCTCCAGAGTTATTACCACATAAAGTGACACTGGTCAGAATTGAAAAAATTGGCCTGGTCAGGAAGGTGAAAACAGGCTTCAGGGTGAAGTGGATATAGACAAAGTCGCTAAGTAAGCTGATGGGACCTTTCAACCAACAACAGTTTTTTCTGGCCTATAGGGGCTGAAGGGCAAATTTTAGCCCAGAGATCAATCATAAGAATTGGCCCATGAGTGAGGCAGCCCATCCTTTGGCTTGGGTCTTTAAGTATTTGTTGTATGTTTGGACTGAGGCTAAAAACTTATTTTATAAAATTCCCAGCTTCTTTCTTCTGTAAAACAAGTGGTTTTCTTATTGCAATTGGCTGCACAGTTTATTTGCAAAACCGTACAGCAATTAACTATAAGCAAGCATTATGTATGCTCTTGAAACACGCTGTGAATTAAACCCCGCCTTTATAATCACTTAGCCCCTTGCTGTAATTATCCCCTCATAGTATATTAAATCATTCTTATACTTCCATAGTATCATACTTTTGCAGTGACCACATGTCGTATAATAATTAATCCACCCAACCGTGTTATAACAAAATCCTTGTTATAATCAGCTGCCACTTCCCCCTCATAATAATCACACACCCCATAGCTTAATAGTTAACCACCATTACTGCATCGTACCCTCACCTACCCCTGTGATTATAATTTCACACCGTTTGTAATATAACAATGAAAGGATTATAGCTAAAAAAATAAGTTTTCCCCATCCAAAGAATATGATAAAACAGAAAGAGAAATGCTGATTGCTAGGTGTCCAACCACTGGGGGGGGGGTGGTTTCGTAACACTGTTACTAGTGGAGGTGCATATGCATAGTGTCACGGGTTTACTGCGACAGAGAGGAGCCAGAATACTGCAGATTCTGATTTCTCCTACTCCTACACTGATTAGAAGCATTTCACCTTCTTATTAAACAGTGTAAAGTTATTTTAGCAGGGCAGGGGTTATTCTGCTGTTTACAGCTCCTGGAGTGTTAAGGCTCTCAGCTGTGCCCTGTTATCCACTCCCATCTCCTATATAAACTGGGTCCTGGCTAGCACTCATTGTCAGAGTAGCTTATCCTGCATGGCTGGTGGTTGTTGGCGGTTATTATTGGTGAAGTCATTTGGTGGATTTATCTATGACTGTTGCTAGGTTTTGAGTGTGTGATAATTCCCTTTCTTCTCCTACTTTGGTTTAACTTCATGCTCCACTCCCTGGTACATTGCTCTGTTGTATGTGTGATTATATTTGTTTGATATTTTACTTATCCATGTTTGTATTACCTTGTTAGCCTGGTTGGTGTACTATGGTACACTACTACTCCCCTGGTCCCTGGGTAGGGGAAGGGTAAAGACTGAGGATGGATTCTGGAGCTAAGTCAAGGTACGTGGCACTGGCATCTTCACCATAAGAAGTAACCTGGGGAGCAGGGCGAGCTAGTGCGCCCCTAGCTTTATGAACAGTGAAGGAACCCCTGGTCCGGGACACCCAACAACAGAACAATGACACCTAGACAATGAATTGAACATAGGCCTCTCATGCACACCTCTGCTATATTCAAGGTGTGGCTGCAGAGGGTTTTAGAACCCCACAATTGGGATTGTTGGAGGTTCCAGTGTTCATTTGATCAGTAAGTTATCTCCTAACTCATGTTTTTGGTAATAACCTTTTAATGACATTCCACTCCAGATAATAATAGCATCCCACACATTTCCCCCTTATTGTATAAATATTTACATTTCATCAAAATCAATCTCCACACCCCTCATTTCAGAATATCATGAGCACAGCTGTGCCACTTTGCCACATTAAATTTGCCACACTAAATACATAACCAGTTCAGTGCTGCCACCAATGCGCCACGCATACACCTGTGACACACTATTGGCAGTGGTCAACAACTTGAGTAGTACTGTATGAGTGATCAAACTCACATGGCGTCACAGCCTGCCATGCAAAATGGTGTCTCTGGGCTCACAAGCACTGCTTTCTACAGGATGAAATAAAGAGGCCTGCTGCTGCATGGGTGCATCTTATGGATTCTAGTGCTGCTGCCGATGATTTACTCTTTTCAGTCCCTTCTATATGAAATCCCATCCTTCAGTACATGACTCCACTCAGCAACGTGTTCATACAACCCCCTCCTGCAGTACATCACTCCCCTTCTTGACTGCAATCAGGGCATTACTGCCCTTACTGGCGTATGGGGCCCGATGAGCAGAGGGGGAGCACAGCAGGCCCTCTCTCCTCTGCTCAGCGGGCCTCAGGTGCAGGATTCTGCCACCTCAGTAACTGCCCATGCGTCCTCCCGAACGGCAATAGTTAACAGCCGCTAACCAATCACAGGCAGACAGTTGACATCAGCGAGCACGTCATCGTCGTGTGACGTCACTGTCATACACCAAAACAAAGGTATATGCCTCAGATCTATCGAGCAGAGGACACCGCTGGATCTCAGCCAGGTAAGCAGACTTTATTTTTTGTAAAGCTGTGGGGGCTGCCAGGGCCGGCGTCAGCACCCGGCACACCCGGGCAAGTGCCGGGGCCCTGAGCAGGCGGTGGGGGCCCACACGCTGTTAGGGTCTGCGGAACGCACCTAATAGATATAATAGAGAGGTGCGTTTGCAGCCCGGGGTCCACCGTGGAGGCGAAGCCCGCTGCTAATAAGATGGCGAAAGTAGCGAACTCTGTTATCCCTCAGAGTCGCAAAAATAAACGCCGTAGCGCGTTGTGGCAGTAAGTGCGAACTCTGTTAATCCCCAGAGCCGCTAACGGGATGCCACAGCGCTATATGGTGATAGGTGCGAACTCACTTAACTTCAGTGAGCCGCAAAGTAAAACGCTAGGGCGCTGTCTAGCGTCAAAGGCGAACCCTGTTACGTCACAGAGCCGCTGAGAAAAAGTACCGTGTCCTGTCAGGCTCTCAGGTACACGGATAATTGCTAAGCGAGCATAATACGTGGTCATGCGCTAATGTCCTCGCGGGAGTCACCCGCAATCTATGGCGTCTGAACGCCAGACCCTGAATACGGCAATCAAACTCCTCACCGGTTATGCCGGTAATCTAGGGCATCTAGGACACACGACCCTGACCAGCTAGCACACCAAACTCCTCACCGATTAAGTCGGTATTCTAGTGGCTTATTTCAGCCGGGTCCCTAACCACACACACGCATGACCACACTGGCGCATAACATACAATGGTTGATATTAGCGCATGGCGGCCCAGCCATGCTACCCTTTTATAGTAACAGCTACAGGACCTTCCAGGAACAAGAACCAATGAGAAACCTGTTCCAGAAGACTCGTAGTAACAGGGCCTTCCTGGTGGACCAATAGGAGCTGCTGCAGTACCTGAGCATGTGACCCCTGATCTCCAATGAGAGATCTCACTCTGGGCATGCTCAGAAGGGAAAATGCAGTACTTTGTCCCAAAGACGTCTGCTCCAGCATTGACTATAATAGCAGATCCAGGAAAGGCAGCAACAAGTCACTGCCCAGTAGTGGAGTGGGCAAGACGCCTGGACCGATGCCTCTGCTGAGCAGGCTCCACTGCGGCCGGAGATTAATGGGAGACCGCAGCGGGATGGGTTCGAGACTCCCCTTGTGCAGCAGCGGGAAATCGAACCCTAACATTAACCCCCCCTCCTAGGGCTCCCCCTTCTCTGGGCCTCGCTGCACTCAAAGGCAGCGATGAGCTGCGGAGCGTGAACATGCTCGGCAGGCTCCCAGGATCTATCCTCAGGCCCATAACCCCTCCAATCCACCAAATAAAATTTTTTGCCTCGTACCACCCAACAATGGCGTTCACCTCATGATCGTCGGTAGATGAACCCGACGTCCCAGCAGATGACTCGGAAAACCGGGAAATGGCCACGGGTTTCAAGAGGGACACGTGAAAGGTGTCAGTGATACCAAGGCGAGGCGGAAGGGCTAGGCGGTAAACTACCGGGTTCACCTTCTCAAGAACTTTAAAGGGGCCCAAAAAGCGAGGTGCCAACTTGGTGGACTCTACCCGTAGCCTGATGTTTCGGGCAGAAAGCCACACTAGGTCACCCGGAGCAAACGTAGGAGCGGGGCGCCGATGGGCATCGGCCGAAGACCTCATCCTCTCTTTGGAGGCCTGAATGGCATCCTGAGTGCGGTCCCAAATGTCCCATGCCTCCACAGCCCAGTCTGCCACCCTGGAATCGGCGGAAGACACGGGCATAGGCACTGGTACCCGCGGATGCTGACCGTAGTTCAGGAGGAATGGAGTCTGTCCGGTGGAGTCAGCCACAGCATTATTTAGAGCAAACTCAGCCCACGGTAGCAAGGATGCCCAGTCATCCTGCCTGGCAGAGACAAAATGTCGCAAGTATGTGACCAAGGTCTGGTTGGCCCTCTCTACCAACCCATTCGTCTCGGGATGGTATGCAGAGGAGAGATTCAACTCAATGCTGAGTAAACGACACAGCTCTCTCCAGAACCGAGACGGAAACTGGGGACCTCGATCACTAACAATTTTGTCTGGCATACCGTGTAGGCGGAAAATATGCCTAATGAATAATGCTGCCAAGGCCCGTGCAGACGGTAACCGTGGTAACGGCACCAGGTGCACCATTTCGGAGAAGTGGTCAGTTATCACCCAGATGATGGTGCAGCCCCGAGACTTGGGTAAGCCAACCACAAAATCCATCCCGACCATCTCCCAGGGCCTGTCTGCCACCGGTAAAGGAAAGAGTAACCCAGCTGGCCGTTGTCGAGGGGACTTATTCTTGGCGCAGGAGACGCATGCCTGAACGTATTCCCTGACGTCACGGACCATATGTGGCCACCAGTATGTCCTCGCCAGCAACTCAGATGTCCTCTTTGCCCCAAAATGTCCACCCACCCTGGACGAGTGTGCCCAAGAGAGAACCTCCGGTCGCAAATTGATGGGCACAAAAGTCTTGCCCGGAGGCACAGACTCAAGCGAAACCGGGGCCACAGTTCTTATGCTCTCTGTGGGGACAATCAGCCGAGGCTCCTCCTCCACCTCCTCAGAGGACACCACGGAGCGAGACAGAGCATCAGCACGAATGTTCTTCTCCCCTGAGAGAAAATGGAGGGTGAAATGGAATCGGGAGAAGAACAGGGACCATCTGGCCTGATGGGAATTTAGCCGCTGGGCGGTCTGTAAATAGACCAAATTTTTGTGGTCAGTGAACACTTGGAAGGGAAAGCGAGCCCCCTCCAGGAGATGTCTCCACTCAGAAAAGGCCAACTTCATGGCTAGCAACTCCCTATCCCCAATGGAATAATTCCTCTCCGCAGGTGTGAAGGTCTTGGAGAAGAAGAAGCAAGGATGTTTACGACCTTGAGCATCCTTTTGAAAAAGGACTGCTCCAGCACCAACGGACGAGGCATCTACCTCCAATATAAAAGGCTTATCAACCTCGGGACGATGTAGGATAGGAGCGCTAGCAAAATGGGACTTGATTGAAGTAAAGGCCTTGGAGACCTCCTCTGACCACAATTTGGGATTGGCTCCTTTCTTGGTGAGGGCTACCAAGGGAGCAACCAAAGTAGAGAAGTGGGGAATGAATTGGCGATAGTAATTAATGAACCCCATAAAGCGCTGCACCGCTTTAAGAGAGTGGGGTTCTTGCCAATCCATTACAGCCTGTAGTTTGGCAGGATCCATAGCCAATCCCTGAGTGGAGATGATATAGCCCAGGAATGGCAAAGACTCCTGCTCAAACACACACTTCTCCAACTTCGCATATAAGGAATTTGCCCGCAAGAGGTCGAAGACCCTGCAAACATCTCTCCGGTGGGTGTCCATATCTGGAGAAAAGATGAGAATGTCATCCAGATAGACTACCACAGAGGTGGCAAGCATGTCCCGGAAGATGTCATTTATGAAATCTTGGAAGATGGCTGGAGCATTACAGAGCCCGAAGGGCATCACAAGATATTCGTAATGTCCATCTCCGGTATTGAACGCCGTCTTCCATTCGTCCCCCTCACGGATGCGGATCAGGTTATAGGCACCACGAAGATCCAGCTTAGTAAATACCCTTGCTCCCCGGAGCCTATCAAAGAGCTCAGATATTAGGGGCAAAGGATATTTATTCTTAACGGTAATGGCGTTAAGACCCCTATAGTCTATACACGGTCGTAATTCTCCATTCTTCTTCTGCACAAAGAAAAATCCTGCTCCTGCTGGTGACACCGACTTCCTAATAAACCCTCTGGCCAGATTTTCCTGGATGTATTGTGACATGGCCTCCGTCTCAGGAAGAGAGAGAGGATACACTCTTCCCCGAGGGGGCTCCGTTCCAGGCAAGAGGTCTATAGGACAGTCATAAGGGCGATGAGGCGGCAGAGTCTCAGCTGCCTTTTTGGAGAATACGTCTGCGTATGACCGATAAACCTTGGGAAGGGAATCAAGATCTATGGGTATCTCCGTTGTGGAAACCTGAACATCCTCTCTGAGACATTTGTCTCTGCAATGATCACCCCAACCCAGTATTCTCCCAGAGGACCACTCAATATGGGGAGAGTGGTGGCGAAGCCAGGGTAATCCCAACAAAACCTCATCTATTCCCTCAGGAAGGACAAAAAGGGATATATTCTCCTGATGTGAAGGAGACATAGACAGAGGTAGAGTGACAGTCTGGTGGGTGATTTGTGAGGGCAGGATTGCTCCATTCAACACTCTCACCGATATTGGCTCGGCGAGCGTCACCAGCGGTATGGAATGGCGAGAGGCAAAGGAGGAGGACATAAAATTCCCCTCTGCCCCAGAGTCCACACAAAGCTTGGCGGGAAGGGTGGATGAACCTAGAGAGATTAACCCTTTAAGGAGCATCTTCGGAGCAAAATCACTCGCGTCTAATGACCCTGCACCCATGGTCACAGAACATGACCGTTTACTTATTCGCTGGGGACATCGGTTGGCATAATGTCCTGACTGCTGACACACTACAGACCACGGATACTCGAGTGGTCCGAGACTTAGATCCCACTCGAGTATTCTCCACGGTCTCTGGGGAGTCAGACGCCCGAACGGGAAATTCCAGAGGTTTGGCAAAGTTGGGTGCCAGCCGAAACCTCTGCCTACACTGGGTCCGCTCTAACCTCCGCTCGTGAAAACAGAGGTCGATGCGGGTAGATATAGAAATGAGTTTCTCCAGTGTGGCAGGAATCTCCCTGGTAGCCAAAGCGTCCTTTACATGGTCTGCCAGTCCTCTCCAGAACACTGGAATAAGAACTTTATCTGGCCACTCTAATTCAGAGGCCAAAGTCCGAAATTGGACTGAGAACTGGCTGACAATGGACAAGCCCTGTGACATTGTCAGCAGTTGGAGTGCCGTATCGTGCGTGACCTGAGGTCCTAAAAAGACCTTTTTCAGAGCCTCCAAAAACCGAGGAGCACTCCGCACCACACGATCGTCACGATCCCACAGCGTTGTTGCCCACTCCAACGCTCTGCCCGAGAGTAGAGACAGTACAAAACCCACTTGTGCCCGATCCGTGGGGAAACGTGCAGCCAGAAGCTCGAGCTGTATAGAGCACTGACTCACGAATCCCCGACATTGCTTGCTGTCACCGGCAAACTTGTCAGGAAGCGGGAGGTGGGATAATGTAGGGACAGAGGTAGCAGAGGACAAACTGGCTGCAGCCACGCTAGCAGCCTGAACAGCGACTGCGGTAATATCCACAGCTGAGGTTGTGCGCTCAAGAGCCGCCAACCTTCCCTCCAGCTGCTGGATATACTGCCTTAGACGCTGGTCATCCGCCATTTTACTAGCCAGACCCTGGCGCTAATATTATGTTAGGGTCTGCGGAACGCACCTAATAGATATAATAGAGAGGTGCGTTCGCAGCCCGGGGTCCACCGTGCAGGCAAAGCCCGCTGCTAATAAGATGGCGAAAGTAGCGAACTCTGTTATCCCGCAGAGTCGCAAAAATAAACGCCGTAGCGCGTTGTGGCAGTAAGTGCAAACTCTGTTAATCCCCAGAGCCGCTAACGGGATGCCACAGCGCTATATGGCGATAGGTGCGAACTCACTTAACTTCAGTGAGCCGCAAAGTAAAACGCTAGGGCGCTGTCTAGCGTCAAAAGCGAACCCTGTTACGTCACAGTGCCGCTGAGAAAAAGTACCGTGTCCTGTCAGGCTCTCAGGTACACGGATAATTGCTAAGCGAGCATAATACGTGGTCATGCGCTAATGTCCTCGCGGGAGTCACCCGCAATCAATGGCGTCTGAACACCAGACCCTGAATACGGCAATCAAACTCCTCACCGGTTATGCCGGTAATCTAGGGCATCTAGGACACCGACCCTGACCAGCTAGCACACCAAACTCCTCACCGATTAAGTCGGTATTCTAGTGGCTTATTTCAGCCGGGTCCCTAACCACACACACGCATGACCACACTGGCGCATAGCATACAATGGTTGATATTAGCGCATGGCGGCCCAGCCATGCTACCCTTTTATAGTAACAGCTACAGGACCTTCCAGGAACAAGAACCAATGAGAAACCTGTTCCAGAAGACTCATAGTAACAGGGCCTTCCTGGCGGACCAATAGAAGCTGCTGCAGTACCTGAGCATGTGACCCCTGATCTCCAATGAGAGATCTCACTCTGGGCATGCTCAGGAGGGAAAATGCAGTACCTTGTCCCAAAGACGTCTGCTCCAGCATTGGCTATAATAGCAGATCCAGGAAAGGCAGCAACAAGTCACTGCCCAGTAGTGGAGTGGGCAAGACGCCTGGACCGACGCCTCTGCTGAGCAGGCTCCACTGCGGCCGGAGATTAATGGGAGACCGCAGCGGGACGGGTTCGAGACTCCCCTTGTGCAGCAGCGGGAAATCGAACCCTAACACACGCAGTCTGGCACCCCCGCGCCCGTTAGCGGAGGAGAGCGGTGTTAGCGCCGCCACTGGGCCCCCCCCGCCTGCTCAGGGCCTCGGCATCAGCTGGCACAATACTTACCTCTCCCGTGCCTCAGCTGCCGCAGCTCCGGGCTCCAGGGGGCGCCAGTGCTTCCTCTCACAGCAGCGCCGCTGAATGACGTCATCATTCAGCGGCCGGCTGTGGCAAAGAGCGCGGGGACGCCGGACAGGTAAGACGTGTGTATGTAGTGTGGCGCTTTGTGTGTGTATGTATGTGTGTGTTTGTATGTGAGAGAGTGCTTGTGTGCTGTCTGTGTGTGATGATGAGGAGGCATTGATGATGGGGAGAAGATGATGATAATGGGCAGGCATTGATGATAATGGGCAGGCGATGATGATGGGGAGGCATTGATGATGATGGGTAGAAGATGATGATAATGGGCAGGCATTGATGATAATGGGCAGGCATTGATGATGGGGAGGAGATGATAATGGGGAGGCATTGATGATGATGGGGAGAAGATGATAATGGGCAGGCATTGATGATGGGGAGAAGATGATGGGGAGGAGATGATGATGGGCAGGCATTGATGATAATGGGCAGGCATTGATGATGGGGAGAAGATGATGATGGGGAGGAGATGATGATGATGGGCAGGCATTGATGTTAATGGGGAGGTCATGATGATGATGGGGAGGCAATGATGATGATAAGGAGGAAATGATGATGATGGGGAGACAATCATGATGATAATGGGGAATCTTTCCACAGCGCCCTTTCCTGAGCCGTAACAGTGCAGAACGCAGTACAGCGCAGAGGAGAGCTCCATATTTTGTATGGAGCATTATATGGGGACCAGTATCCTGTATGGAGCATTATATGGGACCAGTATCCTGTATGGAGCATTATATTGGGTACCAAGTATTCTGTATGGAGCATTATATTGGGTCCAGTATTCTGTATGGAGCATTATTTGGGGTCGATATTCTGTATGGAGCATTATATGGGGTGACATCTGAGGGGTATATTGGGTGATAGGGGGAGGACTGTGGTGCCATAATATGTATGGAGACTGTACTGTCATTCGTTTCTGTGCGCTGTGAGATTTGGTTTTGAGCAATGTACATTACAATAGATATCACTCATGTAATGTAAGTAGTGAAGTATTTGGCATTGTACTATACCCATATTTCTCTGCTGTATCTGTGCATCATGAATCGTGGTCTGTGTTAAAGAGGCCCACTGAGGCTCTTTCGCCCGGGGCCCATAAAAACCTGGAGCCGGCCCTGGGGGCTGCATTATACTATCTGATCCCTCTTCAGATGTTTTTTGATAGTAAACAGGTATTTACCCGGTGGTCTGTCTTTTTGCAGCATATGAGTATTTTCTGACTACGAGATAAGTCTAATTTAGCTGCATTTCCAAAATTTTTTTTACTCCGAGATAAGCCCTGATTTAGGGTACTTCGAGATAAGTTTTCAGCACATTAACACTTTTTTGAGTGAGACTTTTAGGTCTCCCCACATAGGATTGTTTTTTGGATTATTATGTGTGTGTGTGTGTGTGGTTTTTCTGTGTATCCTGTTTCTTGTGTATCTATGTTTGTCTAGGGCTTTTTTAGGGCTACCGACGTTGAGCGGGGGCGCCATATCATCAACAACTATGGTGCAAACCTCCGCAGTCAGGAAGGGATTTGTTAGGGCCCATTAGGGTGAGAGTAACTTTTTTGGCCCCACAAATATATTCACCTTTGATATTTGTTTCAAATTTGGTATTGGCCCTGGACCCAGTGATACTTAGGTACTCTCTATTTTTGATGTTTTAATTATTGATATAAAATGTATTTTTTAGGGGCTATTCATCTTCGTTCTATCTGGTTTTTCTTTTGATTCTGTGATCCCTATTATCTTTTATGAGATTTTTTTTTGTATTATTGGTCACCATGGGGTGGTAATATGTGATTCGGTCATGGTGTGGTAGTATTTGTCCCTTGTATCTGATATTATTGGTTATTTTAAAAGTTTAAAAACAAATAAAAACATGCCTAAAATTGTATTGGATATTTTAACAAATGTTTAATAAGTTACAGTAGAGTAGAGCCCGGCCAAAAGAGTCTACCTTGTCATGGTGACGGATTAAAAAATCTTTTGGCTAAAACAAATGCTGCTGGCTATTTATGTGATCTGGTGATGGGAACTGTTCATGTGTGATTGGTGAGGACTTGGTGCGGAAGTGGAGTTTTTTCAAGAGAGGGTGGTGGGGCTATGGAAGGTTCGAGAGATGTAGGCGGGGCTAGGGTGGAGCCTGGGCAAAGTTTCAAGGGGGTCCCGAAAATTTTGCCAGTATGGGGCCCTGAAAATTCCTAGTGGCAGCCTTGTTCCTTTCCACCCTTTGATACACAGTTCCTTCCTGCTAAACATCATTCCCCTCAGCCCTTCTATTTACAGTGTGATCAATTATTATGCAAGTGAGTAATCTGACCATATAATTTTTATGCAGATTTTCCCACTCCAAGCTGTATAAGCTTTAATCCTTATTGGTTGAAGCATAACAGGTGATGTGTGTTTGTATAATGAGGGAGGTTTAGGCCTAAGGATATTTACACCTTCATCAAGGTGTGTATAATTATTAGGCAGCTTGTTTTCTTAGGCAAAATGGGCCAAACAAGAGATTTATCTGACTTTGAAAAGTTAAAAAATTAAAAGTAAATTACAGGGATGCCGCACTCTTGAAACTGCTAACATTAACTTTTGATGATTCTTTGTTGCAACTAACAGGGTTGCAAAAAATGTATTGAGAAAAAAATTACACATTTGCTGCCAAGAATTTGAAGAATCAAACGTGAACTGACCCGAAATTCATTATCTCTTAGTGCTGTTATATTTCACAATTGTAACCTCTCATAAGTGCCCAAAAATAAAAAAAAATGTTCAGTGCTTGGAGACATGGCCAAAGTAAGGAAGACTAAAACCCAACCAAGACACAAGTCGAAACGTCAAGACTGAGTCAAGAAATGATGAGATGAGTAACTCCTTATGTACAAGATTTATGTTCCCGCGGCTAGATCAAGTAATAGGCAAAGACCCCCTCTTCAACTCAGATGCCAGCAAGGTGTAGGTGAAGTATTACAGTGGACTGATATTATTAAAGATGAGTCATCTGGATCATTTTGGGTAGAAGATAGACTCTCAAACCTACTGTTAGGATTTGCGGATCGCACTAAATATAAAATAATAATAAGGTGCGATTGCAACCCTGGATCCACCGTGCAGAGATGTAAACTGCTGCTAGTATGTACGATGATGGAACTAAACAGTGAGTTTACCCTAGTATGACTGCATTAACTTCATGCAGCATAAACAGTACGCACTATAACAGCTCTGTTAGCTTCACAGAGTGAGGGAGCTAAAGGGTTGAGTTCGCTGTGAAACTGACCTGTGCCAATCTCATACATGGCCGAAACAGATGCCGAGTCAAAACAAAAAACTAAACTGACTCAAGCTATAAAAAACATTGTTGACTTCACAGGGGAGCACAACTCTTTGGTTGTATCTTGCTCTGTAACTCATCTGTGCTAACCGCACACATGACGGAAACAGATGCTAAGCCAAGCAAGAAGCAAAAACCCTAACTGGCTCAAGACTCAAGGAGATCACTAACACACACACGTGCTGTCAGAGTGGTAGCGTATCCACTCACACACACCAAACATGAATGATACCAGTGTGCCCTTGGATGTCGCTGGGAGCTTATTAAACGCAATGCTAGACCCCAAACACTCACGCTGACATTGCCGGCGGGCCAAACCGAAGCTGCCACATTACCAGAGCAACTGTCATCCAAGCACCAATAGGAAGACGCCACTATCACGCTGCTGCAGTGCTGGTAGGTGCAGGCTCCACACGATGGCAATAGAGTGGAAGCAGGATTGCACATAGACCAAGCAGACCTGTGATGCAACAACGAGGCTGCTACCAGGTGGCAGCAGAATAGTAAAACAAGCCAGGTCAAATCCTTGACTATAGCGCAGTACCAGAAGAATAAAACTCAGAGCCAGAGACAAGCCAAAAGATCAGTAATGGTCAGGAGTAGTGTTGAGCATTCCGATACTGCAAATATCGGGTATCGGCCGATATTAGCTGTATCGGAATTCCGATTCCGAGTTCCGATATTTTCGTCTTATCGGATACCGGAATCGGGATTGTCACTGTCACTGTCAGTGTCCGTCGGTCGGGTCTGTCAGGAGTCAGCGGCACTTAACAGGCAGAAGATCTCCGGCGGTCACATCCCGGACTGCTTCATGGCCGCCATCTTCTTTCCCCGGCGGTCACATGCAGTTTCTCGCGATAACTGCAGTGACTGCTGGGTAATCCCGGCCGTAAAGCAGTCAGTCCGATGACGTCACCGCCGGGGAAGCAGGTAATCAGCTGTGCTGCGTCGCGATGACAGGCTCTGCCTGTCATTGCGATGTAGCACAGCTGGATCGTCGTGGGACTGTCGTTCTGGACTGCGTCGGACAGGTGGTATACTGTTGGTTTGTTTTTTTTTTTTACAGGAGATCGATGGCGTCGCAGGAATGAGAGTGTAATAAAAGAAATGAAAACTGTGTTGTCTCTTTTATTTCATTAAAATACTTTTTTCTTGCTTTGTCTTTTTTTTATACATTTAATAACTTTGGGATTAATAATGGATCGGTGTCTTATTGACACCTCTCCATTATTAACCGGGCTTATTGTCACCGTGCAATCAACGGTGACAATAACCCCTTATTACCCCGCTTGCCACCGCTACAGGGCAAGTGGGAAGAGCCGGGTAAAGTGCCACAATTGGCACATCTTTTGATGCGCCAAATGTGGGGCTGCTGTAGCCTGGTATTATCAGGCTGTTGAGGGCCAAAATCCATGGGCCTTGACAGTCTTTTAATACCAGGCCGCAGCAGTCTGCATTTTACTTGGCTGGTTAACAAAAATAGGGGGATCCCCACGCCGTTTTTTTTTCGAGGGGATCCCCTATTTTTGTTAACCAGCCAAGCTAAGCAGACTGCTGTGGCCTGGTATTATCAGGCTTGCAAGGTCCATGGATATTGGATCCTTACCAGCCTGAAAAACCAGGCCTCAGCGGTCTGCTTCATCTGGCTGGTTAACAAAAATAGGGGGGACCCCACGCCAATTTTTTTCGAGGGGATCCCCTATTTTTGTTAATCAGCCAAGATATGCAGACTGCTGTGGCCTGGTATTATCAGGCTGGCAAGGTCCATGGATCTTGGCTCCTTAACAGCCTGAAAATCCAGGCCTCAGCGGTCTGCTTCATCTGGCTGGTTAACAAAAATAGGGGGGACCCCACGCCAATTTTTTTGAGGGGATCCCCTATTTTTGTTAATCAGCCAAGATATGCAGACTGCTGTGGCCTAGTATTATCAGGCTGGCAAGGTCCATGGATCTTGGCTCCTTAACAGCCTGAAAATCCAGGCCTCAGCGGTCTGCTTCATCTGGCTGGTTAACAAAAATAGGGGGGACCCCACGCCATTTTTTTTTCGAAGGGAACCCCTATTTTTGTTAATCAGTTCCCTCTGACGTCACTGATTGTGTCCCTGGCTGACCTGAAGTGAAAGTGGAAAGCAATCAATTAAGCTTTCCACTTAAGGGCCCGTCTCACATAGCGATATCGCTACCGAGATCGCTGCTGAGTCACTAGTTTTGTGACGCAGCAGCGAGCTCACCAGCGATATCGCTGTGTGTGACATTCAGCGACGATCAGCCCCCCTGCCGGGTATCGCTGATCGTCGCTGAAATGTCAGGACCTTTTTTTGATCGCTGGTTTCCCGCTGACAGGCACACATCGCTGCGTGTGACAGGCGGGAGACCAGCGATCCGCTGGTAACCAAGGTACACAGCGGGTTTCCAGGCGCGGGGCTGTGCCTAGAAACCCGCTGTGTACCTTGGATACCAGCGCCCTGATGCAGGGAGCTGGTATCCAAGGTACACAGCGGGTTTCCAAGCGCTGCGCGGTGCCTGGAAACCCGCTGTGTACCTTGGTTACCCCGGATCGCTGGTCTCCCGCCTGTCACACGCAGCGATGCGTGCCTGTCAGAGGGAAACCAGCGATCAAAAAAAGGTCCTGACATTTCTGCGACGATCAGCGATACCCGGCAGGGGGGCTGATCGTCGCTGAATGTCACACACAGCGATATCGCTGGTGAGCTCGCTGCTGCGTCACAAAACTAGTGACTCAGCAGCGATCTCGGTAGCGAGATCGCTATGTGAGACGGGCCCTTAAGCGATGTTACCCGCAGTGTCGCTGTCCCAGATCGCTGCCTGAGCTGCCTGTTTGGCAGCTCAGCAGCGATCATGTAGCGATACACCAGCGATCCTGACAAGTGCATATCGTTGTCGGGATCGCTGGTGTATCGTTATGTGACACCCAGCCTTTACTCTCCTGTCAGGCAGGAGAGGAACTCATTCATTTGGGGTTTACTGTGAGGCTGCAGCATTAGCTGCGGTCCCTGCAGTAAACATTAACCCTTTCTGAAGGATTTCACCGTGGGACCTGACTGTGCATGGGATAGGTAAGAATAATTTTGCTTTTTTATTTTATTTTTATTACAGGAAATGGTTTTAGCAGGTAAATAAAATATGGTCAAAAACTGTGTGATTATTTCATTAAACTTCTTTTTTATTAAAGTGTGTGTGTTTGATTTTTCTTTCATACAATAGGATTAATAATTGATAGTTGTCTAATTGACAGCTCTCAATTATTAACCTGGCTTAAAGTGACCTTTCAATTGCAAGGTCATTTTAACCCCTTATTAACCCATTCGCCACCGCTACAGGGCAATGGGAATAGACGGGCAAAGTGCCAGAAAGGGCAAATCTAATTAGAGATTTGCCCTTTCTGGGGTGTCTGGGGGCAGATGTTAAGTAGCCGGGGGGGGCTAAAAATAATGGTCCCTCTCTGGGCTATTATTATCTGCCCCCACTCACTGGCTTTGTCTGTCTGGTTGCGAAAATAGGGCGGGAGCCCACGCATTTTTTTTCAGCAATTTTACACCTCATATATATATATATACATGTCATTGAATTTGTGACACATATATATAATATATTTATATTTGTAGTTCATACACTTCTACATAGTATAATAGCCGCTAATTCAATTGCCGGCTTTTGTGAAAATGCAGAACCCGACATGAAATGACACTTGGTGTACATAGGGTTAACCATGTCTTTTCATGTCCTTTGCTATCTAATTTGCACAAACAATTAAATCAGACTATGTGTGCAAAATTTCACACCTGTAGGGGTTAATTAAAGGTGTAAATTCGTAGCAAAAAAGTCTGTTTTTTTTTCCAACGAATTTACACCTTTAATTAACCCCTACAGGTGTGAAATTTTGCACACATAGTCTGATTTAATTGTTTGTGCAAATTAGATAGCAAACGACATGAAAAGACATGGTTAACCCTATGTACACCAAGTGTCATTTCATGTCGGGTGCTTCTGTCTTTTCACTGAAGCCGGCTTTACCCGGCAATTGAATCAAAGGATATTTTACTATGTAGAAGTGTATAAACTATACATATATGTATATATATATATGTCACAATGACATGTATATATATATATATATGTATTCTATGTGTGTATATTTAGTGTTTACAAGGAAAGAATGGGGTTTTTTTAGTTGCGATATTTTGTTCCCATAGACTTACATGGGACTTCCGGTATCGGTATCAGGTATCGCCGATTTTTTAGTGATATCGGCGATACCATTCCGATTCTGATACTTTAGGATATCGGAAAGTATCGCTCAACTCTAGTCAGGAGCGGATAAGCCAAAAGACAAAAGACAGAAACAGGTCAGGAAACAAGCCAAGTCACAACCAAGGAGTCAACACACTAAAGGGGAACACCGAGTCAGGACGGGAATAGGGGAAAACACAGACACGGGTTCAGATAGCAAACACAACAGGATAAATCAGAGCAATCAGAGTCAGCTACAGCAGCCCTAGGCAAAATCTTTAACTGACATCGCCTGCAGTAGTCAGTGGCTATAAATAGCCAACCTGAACTCAGACTAAGGCTGAGAAAGGTTAACCCCTGACATGACCAGACGAGGAAAAAAGGAAAACAGGACTCAAAACCCGTCTGGATCATGATAGTACCCTCCTCTCAAGAGGGGACCACCGGACCCCCAGGTGTCCCAGGATGTCGCGCATGAAACGCCCGAACCAATCAATCAGCATGAATTGATCATGCCTGAACCCAGGATTGATCCTCAGGACCGTAACCCCTCCAATTGACCAAATACTGCAGTGAACTGCGGACCATGCGTGAATCCACAATCCGTTACACCTCATACTCTGTCTGCCCATCCACAGAAACTGGAGGCGGAGGGGATGAAGACCCATCAGAGGAAGGCGCAAATGACTTCAGGAGAGCCTTATGGAACACATTGGGGATCCGAAGTGACGTAGGAAGGCGTAAGCAAAAGGCAACTGGATTGACAACTTCAATTACCTCATAAGGACCAATAAACCTGGGACCTAGTTTAGCAGAAGAAACTTTCAGCTGAATGTTCTTGGTAGACAACCATACTTTATCTTCCACCAGGAATATAGGTTCTGTAGACCATCGCTTATCAGAACACTGTTTATGTTTGCCCTGAGTCTCCCCAATGTTCCTCTGAACCTCTCTCCATACCTCCATCAACTGCAGAATGGCCGAATCTGCCCCTGGACACCCCAAGTCCACCCTGGAAAAATCAGGGTTAAAGCCATAATTACAAAAGAATGGAGAGGTGCCCGTGGACTCATTAATATGTTTATTAAAGGCAAACTCAGTCACTGGTAACAAAGAACACCAATCATCCTTTGTGTTGTGGCAAGACACTGCAAAATTTGTTCAAGAGGCTGATTGGTCCTCTCCGTCTGACCGTTGGTTTAGGGATGATAGGCCGAGGAGAAGGCCAAACTAATACCTAACCTTTTGCAAAAAGCCCTCCAGAATTTGGCCCCAAATTGTACCCCTCTATCCGACACCACATTCAAAGGCACACTATGCAATCACACCACGTGCTCAACAAACAACCTAGAAAGTGTCTCAGCATTAGGCAGTCCCACCAAAGGTACAATATGTGCCTGTTTACTGAATCTGTTCAACACCACCCAGATCACAATTTTGCCATTGGAAGGAGGGAGATTAGTGATAAAGTCCATGGACAAATGAGTCCAAGGTCTATCCGGAATAGGCAATGGCATCAATTCCCTGGCGAACCGGTTATGAGAGCTTATAGCATGGGCATAAGTATCACGGGAAGACACAAACACAGTAACATCAGAAGCCATAGAGCACCAGCAACACAGCCTAGCAATAGCTCTATGAGTGGCCGAGATTCCAGGATGCCCACTAAGAGCAGAATCGTGGAACTCTTGGAGCACCCTCAACCGGTACTGAACCGGGACAAAGAGCTATTTGTCAGGCAATAACGGAGGAGCAAGAAACTGAGATTCACGAATCTCCCGATCCAATTCTGAGGACGAAACTGCCACGACCACCCTATGCTGAAGAATGGAGGAAGGAGGTTTGGGAGGTGATATCGGATCCAAGCTGTGAGATAAGGCATCCGCCTTGACATTCTTGGAACCCGGTCGATAGGTCATAGAAAAATTAAAGCGTGGAAAAAAGTGACCACCTTGCCTATCTGGGAGTCAAACGTTTGGCCGGCTCAATGTAAGACTGATTCTTGTAGTCCGTAATCACCGTGATCCGATGAACAGCCCCCTCCAAAATGTGCCTCCATTCTTGAAAGGCCAACTTGATAGCTAAAAGCTCCCGATTCTCAACATCGTAAGTTCTCTCAGTGAGAGAGATTTTTTTCGAGAAGAAGGCACAGGGCCTTAGGTTAGTTAAAGTGGCGGGTCCTTGGGACAACACCACCCCCACCCCCACATCAGACACATCTAGCTCTACGATGAACGGTTCAGACGGCTTGGACTGGACCAAAACAGGGGCTGACATAAAGCATTTAAAGCAAATGCCATCACAGCCGGAACTGACCAGCTTTTGATATCAACCCCCTTGCAAGTAAGATCAGTGAGGGGCTTGACCACCTGTGAAAACCCCTTAATGAATTTCCTATAATAGTTTGCAAACCCCAAAAGACATTAAAGACCATTAAGTCTCAGGTTGTACCTAATCCACAATGGCCCATACCTTCCCAGGGTCCATACAAAAAACATTTGTCAGACAGAATGAATCCCACAAAGGACAATTCTTGAACGAAAAATGAGCATTTTTCAGGTTTCGCAAAAAGCGAGTTCTCCAGTAACCTCTGTAGAACAGCACGTAGATGATCAATGTGAATTTGTTTGTTAAATTAAAACACAATGATATCATCTAATTATACACCATAAAGCGCCCAATGAAATCAGAAAATACATTGGTAATAAAATTCTAAAAAACAGCTGTTGCATTAGTGAGACCAAAGAGCATAACCAAATTCTCTAATAACTCTACAGAAGTGAGAAATGCCGTTTTCCACTCATCCCCCCTCCCAAATACGGATTAGATTATATGTACCCCTGAGATCCAATTTAGAAAACCACTTGGCCCCTGCTAATTGGTTGTACAAATCAGGGATGAGCGGGAGGGGATAGGTATTTCTCACTGTGATCTTATTCAATTCCCAAATAATATCGAGGCATGGGCACAAGCCACCATCTTTTTTTTTCACAAAAAAGAATCCAGCCTCCACAGGGGAAACAGAAGGTCGGATGTGGCCTTTTACGTAGGCTTTCAGAAATGTACTCCTTTATAGCGGTTCGCTCCAGGCCAGAGAGGTTGTACAGACGGGCCTTAAGAAATTTAGCACCCGGAACCAGATTGATAGTACAGTCAAAAGAGCGGTGTGGTGGTAAGACCTCGGCCTCCTTTTAAAAAAAAAATCCTCAAAATCCTTCATGTACTCCGGAATACCTTCCAAATTAACGGATGATACAGGTACTCTAGTAAGGCAACTTTTAACACAATTAGAACCCCATTTAACAATGTCCCGAGATTCCCAGTCTATCACAGGATTATGTAGTTGTAACCAGGGGAACCCCTACACCAGTCCCACAGGAAGATTTTCCAAAACAAAACATGAAATGCGCTCCTGGTGCAAGGAATCCACTCTAAAGGGTATGCCACACTAAACAACATCGCTAACGGGATCGCTAAAAAACGTCACTATTTAGCGATCCCGTTAGCGATGTTGTTGTGTGCGGCATCTGTCAGCGACGAGGCCCCTGCTGTGATCTCGCTCGTCGCTGACATCGTTCCGGACCCTATTTAGATCGTCGGCGCCCCGCAGGTAAGTATATATCGCTAAGTGTGGCACCTTTTCTTAGCGATTTAGCGGTACTTTTGTACCGCTAAAGTCGTTAAGAAGATCGCTAACCGCGATAGCGTCGTTAACTATATCGCTAAGTTAAGCCGCACTTAGCGATATAGAAACAATCCCGCTAGCGATCGCATTAGTATGCGTCTTTATCGCTATCGCTAGCGGGATTGTTTAGTGTGGCAGTACCTTAAGAAGAAATTCCTCCAAGACAAATTTTATGACATTCTTAGCCAGAGGTGTTTTGTCAATGGTAACACTATGAATAGGAGTCTCCAGCCTAACAGTCCCTAACTTAGGGCACAGTCTCACATAGCGACACACCAGCGATCCCGACAACGATATGAACTTGTCAGGATCGCTGGTGTGTCGCTACATGATCGCTGCTGAGCTGCCAAACTGGCACCTCAGGCAGCGATCAGGACAGCGACACTGCGGGTAACGTCACCTAGTTACCCGCAGTGTACATTGGATACCAGCCCGCTGATGCAGGGAGCTGGTAACCAAGGTACACTTCGGGTTTCCAGGTGCTGCGGGGTGCCTGGAAACCCGATGTGTACCTTGGTTACCAGCTCCCCTGCAGCAGCATGCTGGCATCCAACGTACACATCGGGTTTCCAGGCACAGCCCCGCGCGTGTACCTTGGTTAGCAGCTGATTGCTGGTCTCCTGCCTGCCACATGCAGCGATGCGTGCTGGCCAGCGGGAGACCAGCGATCAAAAAAAAAGTCCAGGCATTTCTGACACGACCAGCGATTCACAGCAGGGGCCTGATCGCTGGTACGTGTCAGACATAGAGAGATCGCTGCTGAGATCGCTGTTTAGCAGGGGCCTTAACACTTGGTCACCAAGTTAGAGTAAACTTGGTGACAGTCCATGAAAGCAGAAGTGGGCGTGAAGCCACTCCCACCACAAAATTCCACTTCCAACAATACTTTAAAAAATGTGGAAAAAGGTACCCGAGAGTCTGGGTGACCTCCTCGACAATCACCCAGACATAGGCACTTCCCAATACCTTGCTAGTCAGTGGGCAGGAGGAGCGGTCCATTCTCCAATATCCAGGATCCCCGCAGTAGAAACACAGCTTTCCTTCCCGTCGCCGTCTCCTCTCTTTCTCCTTGAGGTTGATGGCCCCCCTCCATAGGTTGAGGCTCCACAGACAGATCCTGCATCATTTGTGTCAAACTAGCCATTTGTTCCTCCAAGGTATTTAGCGGATCCATAGAAAGAAGAGCAGAGAAAAAAAAACTGTTTCTGGTCAGTTATAATATCATGCTGCTGCATTGCAAGTAGGTTTAGGCTCCACAAGATGGCAATAGAGTGGAAGCAGGACTGCACCTAGACGAAGCAGGCTGTTGTGCAGCAGCGAGACTGCCACCAGATGGCAGCAGAATAGTAAAACAAGCCGGGTCAAATCCTAAACTATAGCGCAGTACCAGAGGAATAAACAAACTCAGAGTCAGGGACAAGCCAAAGGATCAGTAACGGTCAGTAGCGGATAAGCCAAAAGACAAAAGACAGAAACAGGTCAGGATACAAGCTACAGGGGAACACTGAGTCAGGACGGGAATAGGGGAAAACAGAGACACGGGTTCAGATAGCAAACGCAACAGGACAAATCAGAGCAATCAGAGTCAGCTACAGCAGGCCTAGGCAAAAACTATAACTGACATCGCCTGCAGTAAGAGCGGCGATAAATAGCCAACCTGAATCCAGACTGAGGCTGAGAAAGGTTAACCCCTGGCATGACCAGATCAGAAAAAATGAAAAACAGGACTAAAAACCAGGTCTGGATCATGACAGCCACATCACGGACATGTTCAGTACGGTGATCTATGGACTTAGACTCCAGGGTGCCAGGCTGCACCTGAATATTACTGGTTACTAAGTACAGTCATGGACAAAAGTTTAGAGAATGCATATACTCCAGAATGTTATAAAGAGTGATCAGCTTAACAGCAATTACTTGCAAAGTCAATATTTGGCTAGAAAATGAACTTTATCCCCCAAAACACATTTCAACATCATTGCAGCCCTGCCTTAAAAGGACCAGCTAACCTCTTTTCAGTGATTGCTCCATTAACACAGGTGTGGGTGTTGATGAGGACATGGCTGGAGATCAATCTGTCATGATTAAGTAAGAATGACACCACTGGACACTTTAAAAGGAGGCTGGTGCTTGGCATCATTGTTTCTCTTCTGTTAACCATGGTTATCTCTAAAGAATCACGTGCAGTCATCATTGCAATGCACAAAAATGGCATAACAGGGAAGAGTATTGCAGCTAGAAAGATTGCACCTCAGTCAACAATCTATCGCATCATCAAGAACTTCAAGGAGAGAGGTTCCATTGTTGCCAAAAAGGCTCCAGGGCGCCAAAGAAAGACCAGCAAGCGCCAGGACCATCTCTTAAAAGTGTTTCAGCTGCGGGATCGGGCTACCAGCAGTGCAGAGCTTGCTCAGGAATGGCAGCAGGCAGGTGTGAGTGCATCTGCACGCACTGTGAGGCGGAGACTCTTGGAGCAAGGCCTGGTCTCTAGGAGGGCAGCAAAGAAGCCACTTCTCTCCAGAAAAAACATCATGGACAGACTGATATTCTGCAAAAGGTACAGGCAGTGGACTGCTGAGGACTGGGGTAAAGTTATTTTCTCTGATGAATCCCCTTTTAGATTGTTTGGGACATCAGTAAAACGCCTCATTCGGAGAAGACAAGGTGAGCGCTACCACCAGTCTTGTCTCATGCCAACTGTTAAGCATCCTGAAGCCAATCATGTGTGGGGTTGCTTCTCAGCCAAGGGAACCAGCTCTATCACAGTCTTGCCTAAAAACACAGCCATGAATAAAGAATGGTACCAAAATGTCCTCCAAGAGCAACTTCTCCCAACCCTCCAAGAGCAGTTTGGCGATCAACAATGCCTTTTCCAGCATGATGGAGCACCTTGCCATAAAGCAAAGGTGATAACTAAATGGCTCAGGGAACAAAACATAGAGATTTTGGGTCCATGGCCTGGAAACTCCCCAGATCTTAATCCCATTGAGAACTTGTGGTCAATCATCAAGAGACGGGTGGACAAACAAAAACCTAAAAATTCTGACAAAATGAAAGCATTGATTGTGCAAGAATTGACTGCTATCAGTCAGGATTTGGTCCAGAAGTGGATTGAGAGCATGCCAGGAAGAATTGCAGAGGTCCTGAAGAAGAAGGGTCAACACTGCAAATATTGACTTGCTGCATTAACTAATTCTATCTGTCAATATAAGCTTTTGTTACTCATATGTTTGCAATTATATTTCTGTCTGTGATAAAACCATCTGTCAAACACACATAACAACCAGAGGGCAGCAGATCATGTGAAAATATAATATTTGTGTCATTCTCAAAACTTTTGGCCATGACTGTACTTAGCTGAGAGCCAGCAGTAACCAGCCGCATAGCACGGGCCTGAGCAAGACGCTGAGACCGACGTCTATGCTGATCAACAGCTGAAGCAGAATTGGAGACCGTAGAGGCAGATAACGCTTGGGAATCTATCCAGTGTAGCAAAAGAATCCGGGCGCCTAACACCTACAGTTTTTTAGAACACACTTTTTTCAAGCATTGGTATGAAATGAAGTCTCCATCTTTCATGAAAGCCATCATTTTTACGCAGTACAGTGCTTCATTGCATGCATCGATGTAATCCACTGCTTGGCTAACCAGTAAAGTCCTTAAAGATGAATGAATAATGACGTTAAATAATACTGAAACTGATCTGCTTAAAGGATATAGCATTTAAGCTGTACTGTATATAAGATTACTCAAGATCAGAATGAAAGCTAAATTGTGTTGAGGGCCAATGTTCTTAAATTAAATTAAAAAAATTAAACAGAAGTTAAAAAGTAAAAAGTGTATAGAAGAATGGGAATAATTGTGCATGATAACTGGGAATAAATAGTTAGTAATCTACCCGTAATTTTTATCAAAACATCACATAATGATTCACAATTTTTCCTTTTTTTCATGGGTTACTATTGATGTGCAAATGTATTTGTGTAGGATTGAACTCTACTTGTTATGCAAAATCTGCATTTTTGGAGTATATGCATTTTTTGTAATTCATTCAGAAAATTCAGCAAAATGGTGGCAAGCTGCGGCTGCCATCTTGCTGAATAGTAGAGAGTCAGCAAATGGTTGAAAAGAAACCAAAGATCCATACTCAATCTACTGCTAACTTCTCCAGCAGCCCCCACTGCTCACTGCCCACTGTCCTGTCCTCCGTGCCTCCCTCATTTCGCTTCTCTGACCCCTTGCTTATTCTAGCTAGGACTGTCAGCTGTGAGCAGACCCCATAGCTCACTGTGCATGCTTCAGTGTATAAGGGAGGGCCTGGACTGTAGTCGTGACCTGAATTACCACAACATCTATGTGCAGTCCTTCCCCTACATGAAACTGGATTCTTCTCTTCAGCATACCTGCATCTCCAAGTTCAGTTTCCCCCTGGGCACTTGCCAGGTGACGACGGTCCCTCTTTCAGGCAACCCCCAGTAATGGAGACACTGTCACGAGCGCTTCAGAGGTGACAGACTGTCATCCTGCGTCAGGCCTCAGAAGATCTGAGCGCCTGTCCATACAGACTGCTCCCGGAACCATCTGCCTCTAGGACCCAGCGTTGACCTCCTCCTCCTCAAAGTAGTTTGGATCTATTTAGTTAGTGGCTCAGCTGTGACCCAGTGCGGGAAATAGCTTATTTCCACTAGTGCTTGCTAGAGTGTGGACCTATTCAGAGGGCTCCAGTTTGGTGTCTGGAATCCCTCTTCTGATATCCGTATCTGGCGATTCAGCTAAGTGTTCCCCTGTTTGTCTCTCCTTACCATCTTTAGTTTAGCGGAGACTGCCTAGCGCGCATCTCCCCCCCTTTCCCTATTCAGGACTTAGGCCTCAGGGATATTCGGGGCTTGAGATTCCTGCTCAGCGACTGGTGAGGAACCAGTATAGGGACTCGGTAGGAGTTCTAGGGAGAGATTAGATCTAGCCTGGGGGTCTCCAAATCCCTTCCCTAGTGTCTGGGGCCCCCTTCCCCATTTCCCTTCATGTTACACTTGGTTTTCCCACACTGTGCGTGACATTATTACCCGCCACAAACCGTTTAGAGGAAAAAAAAAAAACTGACACGTGATTCTTTTGTGCATGTGTTTTGTTTGTTTTGTGTTTTTTTTTTGGTTGGAGTTTTTATTTCTTCTCCCTTTGGAGATGGATGCAGTTACTGAGTTGACTGAGCGACTACGCTGTCTGTCTCTGGAAGTGACTGATCTCCGTCGTGAGGTTCCTGCAGCAGCAGCAGCCGAAAGTCGCCAGTGTTGGGGCCTCTGCTGCTGGGCCGGGTCGGCCTGAACCTAAGATTGCGCTCCCTGAAAGATTTTCAGGAGGCAGGGGCAGGTTTTTTGTGCTTAAAGAGGCCTGCAAATTGTATTTCAAACTTCGTCCCTACTCATCTGGCAGTGAAGAGCAAAAATTAGGGATTGTGATTCTTTATTGCAGGGAGATCCACAAACCTGGGCTTTTTCCTTACCACAGGACTCTGTCTCCAGTCTGTGGAGGGATTTTTTGGGGCCCCTGGCCCTCATTTATGATGACCCTGACCGAGTCGCCCTGGCGGAGTCTAGACTTCGCCGCCTCCAGCAGGGAGATCAGTCAGTGAAGTCATATAGCTCTGAATTCCGTAGGTGGGCAACTGACACAAAATGGAATGATGCGGCTCTTAAAAGCCAATTTTGTGAGGGTCTTTCTGAGAAACTAAAAGATGTTCTGGCTATGTATGAGGCTCCTGTGTCATTGGAGGCGGCTATATCGGTGGGTAAGACAACTTTCCCCAGGTCCCTTTAGTAGGACTCTGTGTCCGGGGATCAGCTTGGCGGTGAACCTGTGTTGGGGGAAGAGGTAGAACCCATACAGTTAGGAGGGCCGCCACCCCGTACTTATCCGCTGAGAGTTGCAAGAAAAAAAGGTGTTTGTTTTTTCTGCAGAAAAAAGGGTCATTTTATTGGAGCCTGCCCTTTGGTACCAAGGCAAAAGGGTACTCGGTTAACCCTTGGTGGTCTGGACTTAGGTAAACAGGTTGCAAATTGCCTCTTCAGAAAGAAAGAAGACTTGAACTCTATAGCGCCACCTATTGGAAGTAGCGATCCTACAAGTCACAATCAACCCTTTAACTAGTCTTGTATTATGACTTAGGATAAAAGCCAAATCAGATTCTCAATTTGCAGACACGGTGTTTCGGGCTATTGGCCCTCGTCAGTGCAAAGTATGAGAACTGATTTGGCTAGATGAGAGGCTCTGGACTGGGGTCTAAACAGGTTGTACATTTTTCTTTTGCTTGCAGTTCCGATTTGTCTGTCAGCAAGGTGATGCTAGAGAGCAAAATCAAGAAAATTTCTGTGTTTGTTGACAGTGGAGCTGGAGTCAGCATGGTGGACGCCGAGTTGTGAGAATCATGATCTTGCTTGCTGTACACTTGCTAGCCTATTCCCATTTTCGCCATTGATTCAGCTCCACTTGCACAGAAGGCTCTCACACAAATTGTACATAATATAAAACTGAGGGTGGGGCGACTCATTCTGAAATAATTCCTGCTATGTTTTAGAAGGGCTTCCCACTTCAATTGTGTTGGGCCTTCCCTGGCTGGTCAGACATAATCCGGTGGGTGGATTGGCAAACCAGGGAAATCATTGAATGGGGAGATTACTGTCCCGAGAACTGTCTGAATGTTTCACTTTCTGCAGTCTCTGCTGAAGTCTTACCGCGATTTCTGAAAGGCTTTGAGGATGTCTTTTTGGAGAGGGGGTGTCAGGAGCTACCCCCCGCATCGTGCATACGATTGTCCCTTTAAAACCTGATCCCCGGAGCAAAAACTGCCCAAATCCAGACTGTATAATCTTTCTGGCCCTGGAGGACAGGCTATGAAGTAATTTATTGCTGAAAGTCTGGAGAAGGGACACATCAGACCCTCATCTTCGCCCGTTGCGGCGGGGTTCTTCTTTGTGAAGAAGAAAATGGCGGCTTACGTCCCTATGTAGATTTCTGGCAATTAAATCAAATCACCATCTGAGACCCATACCCTCTACCTCTGATTCCAGATTTGTTCAGTCAGGTGGTGGGAGCTAAAGTGTTCTCCAAGTTGGACTTAAGGGGGCTTACAATCTGGTTAGGATCAGAGAGGGGGATGAATGGAAAACTGCCTTTAACACCCCTGAGGAGCATTTTGAGAGCCTGGTCATGCAATTCGGTCTCACTACTGCTCCTGCAGTTTTCCAGCACTTCATCAACGACATATTTCATCACTTGGTGGCAGGTTTGTGGTGGTCTATTTAGAGACATTTTGATCTATTAGCTGGATTTTGAGACACATCAGGGGCATGTTAAACAGGTTTTACAGATCTTAAAAGATAACAAACTATACGCCAAACTGACGAAATGTGTTTTTGCCGTACAGGAGGTACAGTTTTTGGGATATTTGGTGTCATGTTCAGGTTTTCGGATTGGATCCGGAGAAGGTCCGTGCGTCCTGGATTGGGACCGTTCTGAGAACCTGAAGGCCTTGCAACGTTTTCTGGGCTTTACGAATTTTCACCGAAAATTCATTCGGAATTACTCTGCAATTGTTAAATCCCTTACTGACATGACAAGGAAGAGGTCGGATTTTTCTAATTGGTCAGAGGCCGCTCTGAATGCTTTTTCCACCCTAAAAAACTGTTTTGCCAAGGCACCCATACTCAGTCAACCCGACGCTCTCAGCCATTTATTGTAGAGGGTTTGATGCATCAGAGGTGGGGGTGGGGGCTGTGTTGTCTCAAGGTCCGTCCCCTGGTAAATTGCACCCATGTGCATTCTTTTCGAAAAAATTTTCCTCGGCCCGAGAGGAACTATGATGTGGGCAACAGGGAGCTGTTGGTAATTAAATTGGCATTGGAAGAATGGCGACATTGGTTGGAGGGGCTGTCCATCCTATTACAGTTATTACTGATCACAAAAATCTCGCATATCTGCAGGTCGGCCAAGCGTCTGAACCCGAGACAAGCTAGGTGGTCGTTGTTTTTTACGAGGTTCAATTTCGTGGTCACCTTTCTCCCTGGTCAAGAAATGTCAAGGTGGATGCTCTGTCTAGGAGCTTCCCGGATTGGGGAGACCAACAAGTCCAGTTCTGATATTGCAGGAGGGGGTAGTTGTTTCGGCACTGTATCCTGAACTGGAGGCTGAGGTGTTGGAGGCACAGGGGGACGCCCTGCCTCCTGCCCTTCAGGGAAGCTATTTGTACCGCCCAATCTGCGCCTCAAGGTTATTGACGAACACCACAACTCGGTGCTAGCAGGGCATCCAGGGGGTAAAGCAACTGCAAACCTTCTCTCTCGTCGTTTTTGGTGGCCGGGGTTGCAACGGGATGTGGTGGAACATGTGTCCGCATGCAGTACTTGCGCTCGCTGTAAGGTATCGCGTACTCCCCCGTCTTGTACTCTTCTCCGATTACCCATTCCCTCCAGGCCTTGGACACATCTATCCATGGATTTCATCACAGACCTACCAGTATCTGCGGGCAAAAAGGTGGTGTTGGTAGCCGTGGATAGATTCAGCAAAATGGTCTGTTTGGTCGCATTACGAGCACTCCGAACGGGGTTCCTTCTGATGTGGTGTCTGATTGGGAGGCCCAATTTGTTTCCAAGTTCTGGAGAGCATTCTGTTCTCGACTAGGGGTACAGCTGTCCTTCTCTTCGGCCTTTCATCCCCAGTCGAACGGGCAGACAGATCGTGTCAACCAGAATTTGGAGACATACCTCAGGTGTTCATCTCTGAAAACCAAGAGGATTGATCATCTTACTTACCATTAGCAGAATTTGCAATTAATAATCACCGTCAAGAGTCCACTGGCAGGTCACCGTTTTTCAGTGCGTATGGTTATCATCCACTGTTTGGTACCTTTAATGGGGAGGGGCTTCAAGAGTTCCATAGGAGGAGCGTTTTGCGTCGTCGATCTCTTTCCGTGTGGCAGGGCGTCCTGAAGAATTGAGAATCATGGGAGGCAGGTACAAACGTATGGCTGACAGGAGACGTGAGCCAGGTCCGGACCTGAATGTGAATGACTTTGTGTGTTTGTCCACTAGGAACATTAAGTTGAAGGTTCCTTCCTGGAAGTTGGAACCCAGGTTTATTGGTCCTTACAGAATATCTGCTGTCATAAACCCAGCGGCGTTTCGTCTGGAGCTTCCTCAAGCTCTCAAATCCACAATGTTTTTCATAAATCTCTTCTTAAGAAATGTGTTAACCCCATTGAGTCCTCATCCCCACCGCCCCCCAATTTTGGTAGATGGCAATTTGGAGTTTGAGATTTCGAGGATTGTTGATTCTCGTCTCCTTCGCCGTTCCTTGCAGTACTTTGGTGCACTGGAGGGGTTATGGTCCAGAGGAGAGGACGTGGGTGTCAGCATCAGAGGTGAATGCCCCCAGGTTGGTTAGGGCATTCCATACCTCACATCCTGAGAGACCGGGTCCTGAGTGTCCAGAGGCCACTCGTAGGAGGAGGGGTACTGTCATGAGAGCTTTGGAGGTAACAGGCTGTCATCCTGCGTCAGGCCTCAGAAGGTCTGAGCACCTGTCCATACAGACTGCTCCCTGAACCATCTGCCTCTAGGACCCAGCGTCGACCTCCTCCTCCTCAAAGTAGTTTGGATCTATTTAGTTAGTGGCTCAGCTGTGACCTAGTGCGGGTAATAGCTTGTTTCCTCTAGTGCTTGCTAGAGTGTGGACCTATTCAGAGGGCTCCAGTTTGGTGTCTGGAATCCCTCTTCTGTTATCCGTATCTGGCAATTCAGCTAAGTGTTTCCCTGTTTGTCTCTCCTTACAGTCTTTAGTTTAGTGGAGACTGCCTAGAGCGCTTCTCCCCCCCTTTCCCTATTCAGGACTTAGGCCTCAGGGATATTCAGGGCTTGAGATTCCTGCTCAGCGACTGGTGAGGAACCAGTATAGGGACTCGGTAGGAGTTCTAGGGAGAAATCCCTTCCCTAGTGTCTGGGCCCCCTTCCCCATTTCCCATCATGTTACACTTGGTTTTCCCATGCTGTGCGTGACAGACACAGTCCAAGATAGCTTGAACATACCTTTACTTAACTCTTCACACGTTACATCCAAAGTTGGCACATTAGGTGTTTCACTCGTTTCCTTAGCTTTCCCTGCTTTGCTGTCACTTCTGTGCAGTACACACCCGGACCGGACTGTATTAGACGGTTCCCAGTTCCGTCCAGGCCTGACCTCACTATAATGACATTTCCTTCAGCCTGCTTCGCCTCAGAACTGAATTTCTCAACCACTACGTCAGGTGGCCCCCGGTGAATCATCTGGCCAGTCTATACCGATTTCGTCAAAGCTCAGCTCCCTTCATTTCCTTAGTCCAGCCAACTTCTGCCTTAAAAGCATTGGCCCAGGTGGTAAGACACCACATCTTTCTTCTCTGCACAGGCCCCACTGATATGGTATACAGTGGCCGTGGGTAACATGGGCTGCAGTACTTAAACGTTGCTTGGCTGCCAGTTGTCCAGGCTTAAGCCCATGTGGACACTTGGGCACACTGGCCCTGTCTGACCTAACTTCCTGCAAACTTAGCCTTATCTCTCGGCAGCCCCTCCTATTATGTTAACCCTAAACTAAACCTATCTCTGACTACAACTAGTGTATGCTAAGATGCCCCCATCTAGAGGTTATTCCCACGCATTACACTTTCCCTATACTGTACATGAAAAAATAGTGAACATTATCACATTATATACAATGGGGGAACAATCAAACATGGAAACAGAGCGACAGTAATACCCAGAAGGGGTAGCAGTACCATATCATACATGAGGCAGTACATGTAACATGTAGCAATACCAGTAAGCAAAACGGCATAAATGCAACAATGAACATTATTAACTAACCCCTTTACAAGTGCATGTTGTTTGCAGAAGTCCCGGCCTAGCTTTAACACCGGCCAGAGATGCGATCGAGCTGTGTAGGAGGCCAGTGAGGTGAGGTATGTTTTTTTAATTTTAAACCTGGTGTTTGATCTTCCGTGCCTCCTTCATATCACATCTCTGATACAGGGTTTCACTCTAGGCAAGGGCTTTCAGCCCTAGATGTTCATGGCACATGCTGCCGCGGCCTACTCGTGAGGGGTGACTATGATTTGATTTTTTTCTACATCTGACGTTTATTATGCTCTGTGATTTGCAGAGACTCTGAGCATAATTAAAAAAGGAGTGGTATTCCAGTGAGATAAAAGTAGTAAAATCAAGAAAAACGGCACATTAAACAACGGGTATCGACTTAAGAAGCCTTAATCATGGATATATACATATATATATATATATTATATATATATTAATATATGTATATATAATATTGTAAGGTTTCGAACTCACTCAGCTGCGACAGAGGTAATCAGGACGCACTGTTATATCAAAAGTTCATGGTTTATTGCTTCATAAACCTCAAGCACATATAGTACAAGTCTTCAGTTCTTCAGCTCCTGCCCGAAGCCTCACTCCTCATAGACACAGAGACCTCTCTTGTAATGTCCCGCCAGGACACATACATGGAAGTCTGTCCACACTGGCAGACTCCCACACACTCTCCCACAGGGCCAAGCACACTTCGTTACATAGGCGTAACTCCACCCCCAGGTGAGGTCAGGATCACATGATTATGACCTCACCATAGGTCCTTTTGATACACAAACATACTGACTTTATCATGGGTTTTCAGACACATACCCTTGGGTGGGTTTGTAGGTGACTGGACCCTCCCAGCTCTCCAGTCACCTGGAAGCCTCCCAATATATAACAAAACTCTCAGCAGTATATTGCTGACAAACATGCTCAGGCTTCCATCACAGGGCCACCCCACCTCTGTGATACATAACGTCCATCCATCACATGCCTCCATGCATATCCCGAGGGCCATACACAGTGCCCCCTAGCTGCATCAGGGTCATTACACCACATACCTCCCCCCTCTGTTCAAACTTGTGGGGTTTTAACACTTTTTACCCCACCAGAGAACCTTCTCGGTCGTCTCTGCCAGTCAAACCGTCTCTCTAAGTCGGACCCTGCTACTAATCTCTTTGGTAGGCGTCTGTCCTCCGACCCCTGTCACATCTGTTGCTGACGAGGCCCCCCTGTCAGACCCCCCGCATCCCCCGCGGGCAGTACGGCGTCGCAATTCACTTGCACCCATACGTCCTGTCTGGTCTGAGTCCTTTTCATTTCGTCCACTAAAGGGTCTCCCTCTTAGGTCACTCATCACTGAGCTAACTGAGGCATCACTATTTCCTGTATTATCTCCAGCTTGAGGACTTCTCGTCTTAAGCGAACTCTTCGCCTTTCAATACCACGGGTTGAAGGTGGCGACATTCTTCTTTCCATTTCCGTAGGTTTCTGTTGACCTGGTCCCTCTCAAGTCGTAGCTGCTCTACTTCTCTCAGGTATGACACACGATACTCCAGGAGCATCCGGATATTCCCAAGGCTCTCCTGGATCCGACAACGAGGAACGGAACCATCCCGTCTTCACCCTGACCTGGACTTCGTCCAGCAGAATCCGGACTCTCTTCACACCGGACTATTCACCATCTCCTGCATCATTTTCCAAGTCTTCCGATGACCTTCTTCACCAGACCTCTGGGCACTTGAACGATGTCTTCCATCAGCCAAGCTGATTTTGAGTCTTTCTTACTTGGCTCCAGACGTTTGACGGCTTCTCTATTTCCAACAGGATCACCTGTTTCGTGCGGAGACAATGTAGGTGCATGTCGCTCAGGATAGCCACCCGCTCATCGTGCTTCCCTAGTCGACAGTATGACCAACTGTTTCATCTCTGGCACCCAGTTCACAATGCATGCTTCTACTGCCTTTTCTAAAGGCCTCATGCCCTCCTCAATGGCACACACTTCTCGCCTGTCTTCGGGTATCTCTATTACCCACTTGAAAACGGACCCGTCACCTTCTTGGACAGGACTGTTGTACCTCCTCATCCTGAGCGTTGTACAGTTTTCCAAGACCTCAGCATTTCTTGTGTGGCATCTGCGTGGCACTTCGATTGCTGTACTTCATCTCCTTAATTTCTGGAGGGGCTTAGTCTTTTTCCATCTTGAGCTTGGGAATTTATCTGCCCTTGCCAAGCCGGCACTCATCCTCCCTCCGGAGAAGTCCTGCTGGTGCTCACTTTGGGCCTCTTGGTTAGAGACTTCCTTTCCAGTTCCATTCCGTGCCTCCATTATTTTCTCAGGACCCTTTCCTGCTCGATGCTTTTCCCACGTTTCTTTACACAGCTTATCTCCCGGTCTGCCTCTTTTGCCGCACATGTCGCACCATTATTCTTTAATCACCTTTGAGGGCACCTTGTCATCACACTCTGCTTCTTCAGAGTTTGTGTTCCGGATACGCACTTCAACTGCTCCGACTTTAGTAATTCAGAGAGCTCCGCTTGCCCGGTACCCTGGAGCCTTTTACGAGCCATTTATCTTTCCGGGCATTGCAATGTGGACTACTACAGATCTGTTTTACCCCAGCCCTCCTCTGGGGGGATTTTTCAAGTAACTGGCTTTTATAAGGACAGTAACCGACCAGCCTGACCCTGACTTTCCTCATCTTTCTTTTCTTAGAGGATGTAGCCTGTCCCGCCTTTTGCGGGCCCCTGGACGGAGGAAGATTGGCCATTTTTATCGGCTCCACCTTACTGCACTGTTCCCTTACAGTCAGTCCAGTCTGACGGAGCATCTCGGGGCCCTCCCTTTACCCTCAACCGGGTGTCGTTCTGAGGTCTTAATCCCCCCCTGTCATGGGTTCTGTTGTCATACATTTCAGAGGACCCTGTCAGTCAGTCGGGCGACGCATCCTTTCCTCCTGTGTCACCGTCTGATCATCAGTTTTGGGAGGTTACTGTCCCAAGTCGTCCCCCAACAGTAGAAGGCCTCCCTCCGTGTAGGGAACTCCCTGCCACAAGCCAGAGAACGTTTAGAGTCCCGACCTTGACCACTGGCACGACAATTAGGGGGGTTTGCGCACCTGTCCGCAAAGCCCCAGCCTGTTCAAAGATTCCCTGGCCATGAATAATCCTTGGTGCCCAGGATACAAGTGACCCTGTTTCTTCCAGAGATTGAAAAAACCCCTCAGGTGCTACCTTACTATAGTACCGGACTCCCCAGTGACCAACCACCACCTCGTCACGTGTATCTGCAGAGCCACCCCGTGTAATGGCCGGGGGGAAGTTCCTAAGGAGACTGGGGAAAATATAAGATTTTGTCCGGGCAACCGTTTGTCGAACCTCCCCTTTAACGTTGGGATCCTCCACCTCCTTTTTTGCAACCGCCCCCTTTTTGGGTTGCCGCCCCTTTGGGCTCCCCCCCTTTGGGCCCTCATCCCCTTTTGGGTTGCCATCCCTTTTTGGGGCTCCGCCCCCTTTTGGGCCTCACCCCTCCTTGGTTTATACAGTGGACCCCCCCACGGCTCTACCAGACCCAGTTCTCACAGACCCTTTGTTCTTTGGGGGGGGTACCGTACTTTAAGAGGTCATCCACTCTGGACCTCTGATTCCCTTATGGTATTCCCCAGCTCCTGCTGGTACTGCACCTTCCGCCAGAGGCTACCGCGACAAGCCGCTGCGACGCACCTTGTGCTGCAGAACCTTTGCTGCAAGTCCGTAGCTTGCTCCATAAGTCCTGCCGCGCGCGTCTTGCGTTGTCACCTTTGACCCCCAGGTCCAGCCCGCCGTTGTCACCTTCATGCTCCATGAGCCCACGGAAAACCCAACGGTTTTCCCGAAGGAAAAAAAAAACACCAAAAGAAAAAAAAATCGTTTTCCACCAATCTTCTCACTGATCCCGACAGTCCAACACGGTTTGTCAAAACCGTCCCCGTTGCTTCACCCAGGTTCTGGGATAGCCCAGAGGTACCCAGCAAAACACAAAAATCAGTCTTTTACGACCCGTCAGCACACCACAGATCCTGTCTGCCTTTGGCCCAAGATTTTCCGGACCCCCCCTTTTATAGAGGCATCCCACAAAAAAAACTTCCTGACCGCAGTACAACACAATTGTCTGTTACCCCTGGCCACGCGGTTTCCGGACACCTCTTGAGGTATATTCAGATGTTTTTTTTCTTACTTCACTTTTCAATGACCCCCGGTCAACATAACAGACCTGTCGTCCCACAGTTTAACAGCGCTTCAATACCTATATTTAGAGGCCCAACTCAAATAAATGACATTTATTCGTGACCACTGGTCAACTCCGGGTTTTCAAAGACCGTCCGTTCCTGCTCCGATTCCTATTCCCCGTCCTGGGGAAAAGTGCTCCTTGGACCGCTGCCAGATTCCACCACCAATTGTAAGGTTTCCAACTCATCAGCTGGACAGAGGTAATCGGAGCACTTTATAACAAAAGTTCATGGTTTATTGCTTCAAAATCAAAGCACATTTAGTAAAGTTTAGTTCTTCAGCTCTGCCCGAAGCCTCACCTCATAGACAAGGACTTCTGTTAAGTCCCGCCAGGAAAACATGGAATCTGTCCACACGGCAGACTCCCACCACTCTCCCCCACGGGCCAAGCACCTTGTTACATAGGGTAACTCCACCCCAGGTAGGCAGGTCACTGTTATACCTCCCATAGGTCCTTTTGATACACAAAAATACTGACTTTATCATGGGTTTTCAACAAACCCTTGGGTGGGTTTGTAGGTGACTGGACCCTCCGCTTTAGAACCGGAAGCCTCCCAATTATTCAAAACTTCAGCAGTAATCTGCTGAACAAAACAGTAGCTTCCTTTCCGGGGCCACCCACCTCGTGAACATAACGCCATCCATCACATGCCTCCATGCATATCCGAGGGCCATACCAGTCCCCCCCACTGCATGGGGTCATTACACCACAAATAATTCGATATAATAAAGAATATATACATTTTTTTTTCCAAGGGAAAAAATACCTTCTTTGTGAATTGAATTTCCCAATAAAATCCACACAAATATGCAACTTAAAATTTTTGCCAAATTCGCTCATTTAATTGACTAAACAGGTCTGTCAATTTTAAAAACCACCGACTTTCGCCAAAGTGGGTTTCATGAAACAAAAAACCGACCATGGGGAGGTGGTCACGTGTTCGGCACCTTTTGCCGAAGTCGGTTTTCCCCATATATTTAAGGGCCTTTTCTGCCAATGAGCAAGGAGCAGGCTGTGGGCCAACGCGTTGCCATGGGCAGCGGCCAACCCATTTAGAAAGGGCATTGCAGGATTGGCTTGCTTTGTGGGCTCACGTGCAATAAAATCCCCCCACCGGACCCATTTTTTCTGCCGTTAATGTAGGGGAGGTGTGCGTGATATCAGAGTGAAGCGTTAGGCAGGGCCCAAAAAAAAAACTTCTTTTGCTGATAGCCATTTCGTACAGTTAGGCAGTGAAAAAGCGGATTTGGTTGTGTGGCACTGTGGTTATTAGGGCGCAAGTAAGAGTAGAAATTGCTTGTGGGAGCAGAGAGTGTTGTAGGAGGCTGCCTGCATGATAAAAAGGGGAAATTTCTTTCTTTACCGAGTGTTCAATTTTCCAAACACGATAGGTTTCGCTTCACAGTTGTGAACCCGGTGGTAACAGAAAAATACCGTTTTGTGTGTGAAATATGTTGTGTGTGTTGTTTAAATATACAGAGATTTCAATTCCCCAAAAATGTAAAACAGCGTAGTATGATAAGTTCATTTTTTGTTTCATATTTGTGTTATCCAAACGGGCGTGGGTGTCGTTACTCCTGAAATATTATGGAGATTACAATTCCCCCAACAGTATACGTGTCCAACAATGATAACTTTTTCTGTTTAATTCTGTGTTTATCCAAATGGGTCGTGGCCGGTCTGTTACTCCTGCAAAAATTTTACCGAGTTTAAAATTCCCCCAACACTGATAAGTGTAGCTACTGGACGTAACTTTTTGATTTTCATTTCTGGTGTTAGCCAATGGGCCTTGACCGTGTGTCTTACTGTGAAATATATACGGGATTTAAAAATTCCCCCAAATGTTCGTGTACCGTACGAGACAGTACATTTTCCTGATTTTGATATTTGTGTTTGCCAGGTGGGGCCTGTGCCCTGGTCTTACTGCTGAAATAAATTTCGGAGTTAAAATTCCCCAAAGTAGCAGGTACACTTCCAATTGTAACTTTTTGGTTTTTATATTGGTAATCATATGAGCCTTGAGAGTCTGTTCTATTTACTCCGCAAATATATCAGATTAAAAATTTTCCCCTAGTATAAGCTGATGTTCGAATGTCCATAATTGTGTTATTTTGGGGACATTTACAAAAATGAGGAAGTAGGTGGAAGAGGGCGGGTGGAGTGGGGGGCCCCTGTACTGTGGTGGGGGTGTGGCATTGTGTAGGCCCAAAAGCACAATAAAAGGCAGGAGGTGTTGTGTTGCCTCATCGTTTGGCTCCAGAAGGTGGAAGGCCCCCCTTTTCGGGAGAAGGTAAAGTTTTAAAGCGGGAGCAAGGAAAGGTTTTGTTTACAAGCAAAAAAGCTCCAGCTCTATCTCCTCCTTTCTGAAGTTTCAAAAGCTCCAAGCACTGAGTATAGTGCAGGCTTTTTTTGGTCAGGAAACCCCTTTCTTGTGTCCTTCCCCCCACCAAAAGTGAAGGATGCGGCAGCAAACACATTCATATTACTCCATGGAGCTTTTTACATACCATTCCTGGGTTAATCCCCGAAACCCCGTCCAAATGAATTGACATGATGCACTGATGCACCGCCTGTATTGATTTGCTGGTACTTCACCAAGCAGCATTGCCCTCGCACACGACCGTTGACCCTGATGACACTCAGGGCCCCTTCCCGCATAAATATCACCTTACATGGTGACACAGAGGAAGGGCAATGAAATTGAAGAGGGGTGAAGGTGACCAATCGTAACCCCTGATTGGCCCATTGGGGGAAGAGTGGCCCAAGGCATATCAGAAGAGGAGGAGGACCATGGAAGCTGACATTCAGCGCGGTAATCTGGAGGGGGGGTAGCAGTCCCCAAAAAGTTAAAAAAGAAAAAAGGTGAGGAATGGCCGTGGTTAATTAGCACGCGTGCGCCGAAATTCTCCATAGTGGGAAGGGGCAGTGGGCATTTTTTTTGACCAAAATCCTATTGATGAGGCAAGGTTTTATAAGAAGTGCAGATGGACTTTTTGCCAAGGGAAAAATTCCGAAAATTTTAATACCGTTGCATGCTCAGAATTTAAAACCAGCATTGCAAGGTGGAGGGATAAAAACCTCCCTGGTTTGAATGCCTAATTGCCAAACTGTCTATTAGAGATGATGCCCTTGTTTTGGGGTTTAAAGCGCACGTTCCAAGAGCTCTGGTCCTGTCCCACCTATGACCTACCCGTCGGCACTTCTTTTCTAGAAAATCACCCTGCCCTCCATGTGTGAAAGACCCCCATTTTCCGTGATCAAACAAACAGTGAGTGGAAAGGTCACCTCACAACAGATGCTGGGCCGTACAGGCCGGGGCCCTTATGTCCCTCACTGGATAGATTAAGGGTGGGGCAGGGTCCCCGGGGACAGCGGTGGTGGGGGCGTGCTGCCTAGCCCCGGGAAAAGGAACAGTTTGGGTGTAGGGTTCGACCCCCCCTCCCTTCCCCTCCCCCGAAACAAAGTGTTGACAGAGGCGTGCCCAGACCCCCGAGGCCGTGTTGCCAGGGGTCCCCCTTATGAAGCTTTGGAATTTCCCGGCTGTTTTGAAGTGATGTTTTGGGGACCCAAAAGACACGCGGAGATATAGCCCACTATTGCACGAGAAACTGAGTATGGGGGCAGCTACTCTTGAGCCCCAAAAGGGAAGGGGAGCATGATAACGGCCCAAAATTTTGTGGGGGCCCTGCCCCGGCAAAAATCGCAATACCCTTTTGGTCACAACTTGAAAATGGTGGGGCCCGGCTTCATAAAAAATTTTCGGAGTTCCCGCCCCGTCCATAAAGTGGGGAAGATGTGCTGCCAATCGTCGCTGGTTGACTCCCCGTCGAAAGCAGAGGGTGCGCGATGCTACCTCCCGCCACCTAATCAGTTTTTAACAGGTGGGGAAATCCCCTGCCTGGTTTGGGGGC
>JARQOD010000005.1:349122624-349178773 GCA_033576555.1 Oophaga sylvatica | reverse complement strand
AAGCAACAGGTGCTTACCACTGATAAAGGCAGCCACCCTATCACAAAAACAGTGATGATGAAGGTGTTAACTGCTTAGTGGGAGAAAAAACACACAGATACAAGTTGCTTAAAACATGAATGTCATGCACAGTGTCTGGATAACAGCCTATTTTAAACGCCTATGATGGAAGGCGGGCTGGTCAGCACTGAATGTGCACAACACAAAAAACCAAGCCATCAAAAAGAGCCCGGGTGCACCCTGCAAAATATGATAAAAAGTGCAAAAGATGATGCATATGATAAACGCATCAGATGAGGTATTAGTTACTATTTTGGCCAAAGCAGATAAGCTCGCAACCCAACGTCAAGGGTCCTCATTTTATTACTCGCAATAAAATGAGGACCCTTGACGTTGGGTTGCGAGCTTATCTGCTTTGGCCAAAATAGTAACTAATACCTCATCTGATGCATTTATCATATGCATCATCTTTTGCACTTTTTATCATATTTTGCAGGGTGCACCCGGGCTCTTTTTGATGGCTTGGTTTTTTGTGTTGTGCACATTCAGTGCTGACCAGCCCGCCTTCCATCATAGGCGTTTAAAATAGGCTGTTATCCAGACACTGTGCATGACATTCATGTTTTAAGCAACTTGTATCTGTGTGTTTTTTCTCCCACTAAGCAGTTAACACCTTCATCATCACTGTTTTTGTGATAGGGTGGCTGCCTTTATCAGTGGTAAGCACCTGTTGCTTCTCCAGCCTTTATCCATGGGAGCCTGCTGCATCCTGCTAGTGCATTTGGTCATTTGATCAGACTGGGTATGATTGTTTTACACTGGGCAGTCACCCCCTCTTTGAATGAGTATGTGGAGAGTGGCTGTTTGATCTGGTATTTTGCATTTGTGCTGCTAACATCTTGCTTTATGGGCTGGCTACACCCTGTAGTGCATTTGTTCTGAGATCTGGGCAGGTGAGTGTTGCTGCCTTTTTGTTTGCTGTCCAAATATAATGGGCCCCATAAATAATGCTCCATATATAATGGGCTCCATGTGATGCTCCATATATAATATGGCCCCATATGATGCTCCAGTATATGATGGGCCCCATGGATGATGTGTGGTGCACCTGACGGTTCAGTCACCACAGAGGTATTGCACTTCATCCAGAGGTGTGATACTTCACTCTCAAGGTAAGGAGGGAGCACCACCCAGGACTCTAACACCTGCACCCAACACAGACTATAGCAGCCGGGCACCCTGGACGTACCCTACGGGAGGATGGTCTCATCCCAGGCTGGGTAGTAAAGAGTGCATGGGTGGGTGGAGCTAGTAAGAAGGATGGGAAGTGAAGCTTCCAGAGCAGGAAGGAGTGAGTCAGACGTGAGGAGAATGTGAAAGGAAGCAGACCTGCCGACAGGTGAAAGAAAGAGCGTGAAACAGCATGGACCTTCCTGCCTGTATATCTATGCAACTGCATCATGGCCGACTGCTAGGGGAGCGTGATATGGTGGCAAAGGAAAGAGACACCACCCCTCATCGGTGGAGAGAAGCCCAGAGGTGGGAAACAAAATGGAAGAGAAGGCAGAGATACAGGAAGACTCCATGGCGAGCGGTGAGCGGAGGCTTGCTGGGCGCGAGGTGGAAGCAGATGGCTCCCCCGGCCAGGGAGCTAGAGGCTTCACCCGGTCGTCGGTAGCTGACCTGGCACTCCTGGAAGAAGAGGTTGAGGAGCCGCAGACGCAACCAACAGTGACACAGGCTGCAGCAGTTCTACCGATTCCTCAGGCTGCAGTTGCACCATCGAAAGTAACAGAAGCAGATGAAGTCTCACCGGCAGCCATCACCCATGCTGCTCCAACTGCCACAATGTCCCTGGAAGCAACGTCTTATGTGATCGCTCCCATGATAGCAGGAAGCAAGAGACAACAGGTCCTACCATTGAAGCAGAAGAAAGCCAGCGCTTCCATTGCTCCAGGAGGCTACATGGAGCAGCCTTCTTCAAGTAAGGAAAATTGATCTGACTTGTCCACAGAGAAAAGTATGTAAATAGTTAAAGTTAACCCAGGAGGGTTTTGCAAGTTTATACTGATTTTATAGGATAAGTGAGACTTGGGGATCATGAATGCTGAGTGATCCAGAAACTTCACTTGTAAATAGTTCTGCACCTCTTTAGGTGCTACTTCTTGGTTTTACATGCACTTTTAGAAAAATAAGTCCCACCATTGCACAACTACAGATCTGAAGAAAAACCTGTTAGGTGTGGCCGAAGATGAGGTCTTTTGGGGGAGACCAGTTATGTTTTGCAGCCCACGCTAGATCAGCGTTGGAGGTTTTGAACGGGTCCTCCACAAGCACAAGGACACTTGAAGATATCCCGGCTGGGAGAGTATCTGCCACCTACCTCATATGATGACAGTTGATGATTGTGTATTAACAAAAAATGTTATTATCTTTGTATATTTTGCTTTTAGTGAAGTAAGAATTGTTTTATGGTCATTGAAGAGCACTTGCAGATAATGTGTATATTAGTTATTGGTAACAGGTACCATTTGATATAGATATGTACAGATAGTTATTTGAGAACTAAGAGCACATTTTGTAAATATGTTATAAGAATAATAGGAAGTATTGTTGCAGGGACAGGATGTCTAGATTGGGTAGTGAACCTAGTAGCAACGGTTGCTACCCAGAGAACACCCCGGATGGGGCTTGCACTAGAAGAAAATAACGAGTGTTAACAAAGTAACAATACTTTTATAGGAAAAGAAGCCAATGTAAATATAATAGTATTTTTGCAGGGAATTTGTGCCCTGTCCTGGTGGCGAACTTGTAAGTTTAATGGTTGCTGCCAATAGCACTTTTAGAGTAAATAATGTAAGGTAATGTTATTATGTAACGTTCAAGAAAAAGTGCCTCCCATACTGGGAAGTTGAGTTTTAAATTATTTTTCTACTTGTTATGCATAACTTAAAAATTTTGTATGTTTTCTGTAACATCTGTTTACTCTGTTTCAGCCCGCGGACATGGTGTTTAACGGAGGGGGGTATGTGGCGCCCCTGAGGGTTCAGTCGCCACAGAGGTATTGCACATCATCCAGAGGTGTGATACTTCACTCTCAAGGTAAGGAGTGAGCACCACCCAGGACTCTAACACTTGCACCCAACACAGACTATAGCAGCCGGGCACCCTGGACGTACCCTACAGGAGGATGGTCTCATCCCAGGCTGGGTAGTAAAGAGTGCATGGGTGGGTGGAGCTAGTAAGAAGGATGGAAAGTGAAGCTTCCAGAGCAAGAAGGAGTGAGTCAGACGTGAGGAGAATGTGAAAGGAAGCAGACCTGCCGACAGGCAGCTCCCTGTCAGGGGGAGCTGCAGAGGGAAACAGTCTGTGAGGGGACCTTGAGCTGGGAAGAGCTCAGCTCCAGACAGAGAATGTGAGAGTGAGGGAACCAGAGAAGGAAGCTTCTGGAAGGAGAGAAGTGGTCCTAGGTGCACGGATATTGAGTGATTCATCAGTGGGGCCAGATCCATTTGCGGAGGGACCAGATCGCAGAAGGGGACTCGGCCCCTAGCCTAGTGGAGAACTTTGACTCAGCTAGCAAGCCGACTGCTGTGGCAACTTTAGGGGTCACAGACAACAACCACATTCATCTTCTCCAGAGAGGAAGCTATATAGAATCAAGGAAATGCAGAGAGAGAGAACGTTATCCGACAGGATTCGCAGCAATCGATCTGGGACACTGTTTTTCACAGTGCTGGAAAGGTAGAAGGAGTGGGAATCAGCACAGTGAGATGGCCAGTGAAAGGAACACATATAGAAAGGAGTTCTGGAAAGGTGTATCCCAATCTCCCTGGGAGTTTGCTGAGCCCCTCACCTGGAGGACACTGTACAAAGTGGGCATCTGTACTGCGTGCACCTGAACTGTGAGTAAAGCCTTGGAAACTGCAACTGACTGTCTCCTCAGTTTTCTTCATGCGTCACACACTCCACTCTGCTGCATCTCTCAGCACCATTACCATCTATTACATCTTCCTGCCCTTGGACAACATAGCCTAACCTGTGGGAGGCTCTACCAACTCTGCTGCATCTCACAATCTATCCCAGAGGATCTGAACCGCAGTGCTGGTCACCTCTGACCAGAAACCACAGGTGGCGTCACGAATACTATACTACAAACTCTATCATCCCCTGTAAATATTCCCCTTTTATTGGACGCCCAGGGCCACGGACCGGGTCACCGCTACCGTGACACATCCTTTTAGTACACCGGCCCGGTACTGAGTATCCCACAGTCCTGCCGGGCGATCCAGATGCTCCAGTGTATGATGGGCCTATATAATGCTCCATATATAATGGGCCCCATATGATGCTTAAGTGTATAATGGGCCCCATAAATGATGCTACAATGTATGATGGGCCCCATTTATAATGCTCAAGTGTATGATGGTCCCCATATATAATGCTCCAGTGTATAATGGGCCTTATCTATGATGCTCAAGTGTATGATGGGCCCCATATATAATTCTCCAGTGTATAATGCTCCCCATATATTGCTCTAAACATTAAAAAATGAAATACCTCTCCTCGCTGGGCACTGCTCTAATCTGGACACCTCAACGTCGCCATCTTCCAGCTCTGTGCACTGTGACTGTTCAGGCAGAGGGCTCACAGACGTGACGTCATCGCACTCTCTGACCTGAATGTCACTGTCAAGAAACGTGGAAGACGTCACAGCCGTGGATCAGGGAGAGGTAAGTATTGCAAGTGCTGGGGTGCTGAGCAAGCAGGGGGGCCCACTCGTGGGCGCCGGCACTGGCACAGGGCCCGTCATAGTACGCCGGTGTCTCTGACGGCGAGTGGGCCCCCCACCTGCTCAAGGCCCCTTGCCCAGATGCGCCAGTTGCTGATGCTGGCCCAGGGGGGGGTGCAGCCCAGTTAGGTGGAAAAACTGGCATATGTTGAGGTGTAGGCTGGATGTTCAGCAGCTGCAAATGGAGGAATTGGAGAAGTCAGAGGAAGAGGAGGACAAAGCGAGCCATTTTGCTGGCAACCTATGTGTCATCAGGGGAAGGTGGTACAAAATCCTTTGAAACCCAGGCATGGTTCATTTTAATGAAGGTGAGATCACCAACATTTTAGGTCGACAGCCGGGTCCCTCTTTCTGTCAGGATTGATACAGCAGCACTGAAGACTCTTTCTGATAGCACACTACCAGCAGGGCAAGAGAGCTCCTGTAAGGCATATTGTGCCAATTCAGGCCAGGTGTCCAGTTTACAGGCCCAGTAGTCAAAGGGGAATGACCTGTGATGGAGAACATCGATAGGGGAGGAGAGGTCATTTTGAACTATAGTTGACAACTGCTGTCTCCTGTCTGTTGCAATCGATTCAGTATTAACAGTCGTCTGAGAGGTACTTGAGAAATCAGTCTACAACATGGTCATGTAACCCCTGTCTCCAATGCCACTTCAGCTGTGTGCACCACGAACACCTCTTCCATGTTGCCCATTACGGCTCGTGGTAGAACCTGCACCGCTGCTGTGTTCTGGGAATGCCTCTAACAAACAGTTTACAAGAGTTGCTTGTTTGTTTGCCAATATTAGCTCTAGATTCTCCTGTGGCATGATGTTCTGTAATTTGCCATTATAGTGTGGATCGAGGATGCTGGCCAACGAGTAATTGTCATCCTTCATATTTTTGGCAATGTGGGGGTCCCTTTTTAGGATCCGCAAGACATAAACACACATGTGGGCCAATGTTCCAGGTGTCAATGATGCACTGCCAGTGGTGAGTGGAGGAGCACTTTCTGCCAAATCCACATCCCTCCAGTCACGCACAAACCCTGCACCTGACCTTGGCAAACCAACATTTTCTCTTGCCCCCTGAGAAGCATCCTCCTCTCCAAAATAATCATCCCCCTCATCCTCCTCCTCATCCACCTCCTCTTCCTCCACCTCGTCCAGGACAGTTCCCTGAGCAGACAATGGCTGACTGTCATCAAGGCTTCCCTCCTCCTCCTCCTCTTCCTCCTCCACTGCAGACGCCTGATCCTTAATGTGCGTCAAAGTTTGTATGAGCAGACGCATAACTGGGATGCTTATGCTTATCTTGGCGTCATCTGTGCTTACCAGCCGTGAGCATTCCTCAAAACACTGAAGGACTTTACAGAGGTCTTTCAGCTTTGACCACTGCACACCAGACAACTTAATGTCTGCTCTCAAACTACCTGCCCGTGTATCCTCCCACAAATGCATTACAGCCTGCCTCTGTTCGCACAGCCTCTCAACCATGTGCATGGTCGAGTTCCACCTTGTTGCAACGTCTATGGTTAGGCGGTGCTTGGGGAGGTGGAGCGATGGCTGCAGTCTCTGCATACAACTGGAGTCTACGGGCGAGCGACGGATGTGTGAACACAGTCTTCGCACCTTATGAAGCAGGGCTGGTAACTCCCGATAATTATTTAAGAAGCACTGCACCACCAGGTTCAAGGTGTGAGCCAGGCAAGGTATGTGTCTGAGTTTTGCCAGGGCTATGGCCGCCACAAAATTACGACCGTTATCACTGACTACCTTGCCTGGCTCAAGATGTAGACTGCCCAGTCATGACTCAGTTTCTCGCTGCAAGTAGTCAGCCAGTACCTCCGCAGTGCGTCTGTTGTCGCCCAAAGACATCATCTTTAAAACAACCTATTGACGCTTACCACTAGCTGTTCGATAGTGGGACACCTCGTGTGCAACACAGGCAGCTGCGGGTGGAGTGCTCATGCGACTGCGCTCTGTCGACGAGCTTTTGCTTCTGGAGGAAGAGGTTTTATGATTTGGTAGCTGAGGGGAGCAGGCAAAAACGGCAATACACCAGAGAGGTTGGAATCTACTGGATTGCAGTACCCTGACTAACCACCACAACTAAAGGCAGCCGTGGAGCGTTCCTACGTAGGTCCTAGACTCCTTGTCACAGCCTGAGAGGTTAACTACACCTAAAGATAGAAAGAGGAAAGCCATCTGCCCCGGAGCAGATCCCCAAAGAACATAGGAAGCCCCCAAACATGTAATGGCGGTTAGACAAGAGGAAATACAGACACAGACAGAAAATAGTATGAGCAAACGTTGGGGCCCAATCTGCCAAGACAGAAAAGGATAGGAAGGATACTTACTGCAATCCAAAAAAAACCCTAAAAAATACCAACGCTACTAATTGCAAAAACACCTGAGATCACACGACCTCTACCACCTAAATTAGTTCTCTGGTGTAACAAAACTAAGCCGCAGCCACTGAAAAAACTGGAAAAGGCAAATGAACAAATAACAGTGGCTCCAGAGGAACTGAGATTAGCCCAAGCCCCCCGGTGGGGGGAACCTGGCTAACCTCACAGAAATGCAGAGAAATATGCAAATGGTAAGCACAAAAACAAAAAACAGAAAATATCTTATCTGAGAGCAGGAGAAGAGGCAAGACTCAGCAAGCTTCCAAGTGAACCAGGAAACAAGGTTGAGACAAGAACAATTGATCACCGGCAACCATGATGGGAGGGAACCTCCCTTATATCCAGCCAGTCCGTGATTCCTGATTGCCAATCCTCATTGAATGGTTCAGTACTGTTTGTAACCACCAGAGGGAGCTTCAGCTCAGAATTCATTTCTAACACATTTACAACAAAGAGGAGGTCAAACGCCTACAGCCAAATGTTGCCTGTACCTTGGGCTAGGCAGCACTGACCCACCGCCGCTGTCCCCTGTGGAACCTGCATCCACCACGTTAACTCAGTGCCCAGTGATGGACACGTAATGGCCCTGGCCATGCCTACTGGCCCATGCATCTGTTGTGAGGTGCACCTTTTCACTCACTGATTGTTTGAGTGCATGGACAATGCGGTCTTTCACATGCAGGTGGTGGGTAGGGATGGCTTTTCTAGAAAAGTGCCGACTGGGTAGATCATAGCGTGGGATAGCATAGGCCATGAGCTCTCTGAACGCTGTGCTTTCAAGCAAACGGAAAGGCATCATCTCTAATGAGATCAGTTTGGCAATATAGGCGTTCAAAGCCAGTGTACGTGGATGAGAGCATGAGTACTTTCTTGTCCTACTCAGAGGGTCTGCTTGGGTGAGCTGGACTTGAGAGCTACATATGGGGAGCTAGCGGTGGATATGGCGGACTGAGAGGGCATTGTTGATGGTGGTGGTGGTGATGGCCTAGATTCAGTCTTTCGATGGAAAAACATTTTGATTCCCTGACTGCTTTGGCCTTGCGACGACACCTCAACATTTGTTGCTGGTGGTGTGCTAACCGGTGGGCTTAGAGTGTCGGAAGCGATGTAGCGTTGCTGGCTACCTTCAGTCGGAGCAGGTGCACGTGTGCTACCTAAGGTTTTGTAGTCCGTCCACGCTTGCAAGTGCATGGTGTTTAAATGTCTAAGCATGCAACTGGTATTCAAATTTCGGAGTTCTTCCGCACTTCTTACAGATAACCTTTGCCTCGTTAATAGGATTTTGGTCAAAAAAGTGCCACATTGCACTCTTCCTACTATGGGATAAATTTTCATGGCTTGCACGCTGTGCTAATTTGACTATCTGGCTAAGCTTCCTGCAACTCTTTTTGCTTTTTTAACACGTTTTTGGACTGCTACGGGCCTGCCAGATAACCGCAGTTGCGATGTCGATGCCTGCTGTGGATCTTACTCCTCTTCTGAGCTATTGTTAGCGGCACCCTCTTCCCCCAATGGATGCCAATCCGGGTCAACAACTGGATCATCCATCATCTTCTCTTCAATTTCATCTGCACCTTCCTCTGTGTCACTGTGTAAGGTATTATAGTATGCGGGAAGGGGCACCTGAGTTTCATCAGGGTCAGATTCTGGCTCAGTAGACTGCGAGGGCAATGCAGTGCTCTGGGTGAATGTACCAGCAGAATTATATAGCAGTGGCTGTGCATCAGTGCACTCCATGTCAAATTCATCTTGGACTGGGGAATTCAGGATTTCACTTGATAACCCAGGCATGGTATGTGAAAAGAGCTCCAGGGAGTAATGTGAAGTGTGGCCTGCCACATACTTCACTTTTGGTGAGGGTGAAGGACACAAGGAAAGGTGTTGTTCCTGCCAGGAGCCTGCACTGACGACTCAGTGCTTGCATTTTTTGAAACTACAGAAGAGGAGGCGATAGATCTGGAGGCTGTTTCGGCAATGGAAGCCAAAACCTGTTCCTGATGCTCCGGCTTTAAAAGCGGTTTACCTACTCCCAGAAAAGGGAGCCTTCCAGGCCTTCTGGAGCCAGACGATGACGCAGGCTCAACACCTCCTGCCTTAGGTGCTATTGGGCTTTTGGCACTACCAGCACATGCACCACCACCACCATCAGTACCAGCTGGCCCCCCACGCCCACGTCCCCAGCCTCTTCCACCATACTTCCTCATGTTTGGGAAAATGTACCAAAAATACCAGCAGATATATGGTACTGTAAGAGGAGCATACAGCTGTAAACGGTGTAGGAGAAAATGTAAATCGCCGTATATATTTCCGGAGTCACACACAGAGGCTCACTCTGTATGGATTTGACCGTAATACAAAGAGCAGATATATGGTACTGTATCGGAAGCTGACAGCTGTAAACGGTGTAGGGGAAATTGTAAATCTCCGTATATATTGCCAGAGTCACACACAGACGCTCACTCATTATGGATTTGACCAGAATGCAAAAAGCAGAAAAACAGTACTGTATCAGAAGCATATAGCTGTATATGGTGTAGGGGAAATTGTAAATCTTCGTATATATTTCTGGAGTCACACACAGACGCTCACTCAGTATGGATTTGACCATAATACAAAGAGCAGATATATGGTACTGTATCAGAAGTGTAAAGCTGTATATGGTGTAGGGGAAAATGTAAATCTCCATATATATTTCCGGAGTCACACACAGATGCTCACTCAGTATGGATTTGACCAGAATACAAAAAGCAGAAAAACAGTACAGTATCAGAAGCATACAGCTGTATACGGTGTAGGGAAAAATGTAAATCTCCGTATATATTTCCTGAGTCACATACAGACGCTCACTCAGTATGGGTTTGACCGTAATAAAAACAGCAGAAATACGGTACTGTATCAGAAGCGCACAGCTGTATACGGTGTAGGAAAAAATTTAAATCTCCGTATTTATTTCCGGAGTCACACACAGATAGTCCGCATGTATTTGTCCATGATACCAGCCGGTACACAGTAGTGTGTGAGGAGCGTACAGCTCTATACGGTGTGGGAAAAAATGAACGGTCGGTAACTGTGCAGAAAAATAGAATAAAAGTATTAGTGCTGGGTAAAAAGCAGTCTGCACAGCAGTGTACACACAGCAATACAGCTATCAGACAGCCTAATAACCAGCGCTGCTGCACACAAGAAAATCCTCCCCTGTCACTGCACACTAACTGTACAGCACAATTGCTATCAGCACAAGCACAGAAGAACTTTTCTTTCCAGCCCTAACTCTCTCCCTACTGATAAACAGCATCAGCAACCTCTCCCTACTGTTAAGATCGGCAGAGGTAAAATGGAGGTCGGCGGTCAGGGCTTTTATAGACACTATAACGCCCCTCAAAGCAAGCCAATCACTGCAATGCCCTTCTCTAAGATGGTGGTGGACGGTGCACATGTCATCTCGTTGCCCACAGTGTACGTCCTTGCTCATTGGCTGAAAAAGGCACCTGAAAGCATTCTGGGAAATCCGACTTTGGTGCTCGTTTTGCCGACCGCATGGCCGAATTGACGCTTTGGTCGGGTTTCGGTCAGCGAAACCCGACTTTGGCGAAAGTGAGCGACTTATGAATCTGACTGACCTGTTTCGCTCAACTCTAGTAATCATTCTTTCATATACTTTACTGTGATTATGTTGTTACTTTGGGGTATAAAACCTGCTGACAAGTTACGTTTAGGAGAAGGGCTTATTTTTTCTCATCTGCTGAGACTTTGCGTGGGGGATGAGGGAGTATTATGAGTATTATACGATTTGCAAATGTATTTCAGATAACAAAGTGTGATAAAGATAAAGATGTTTTATAAAGTGATTGAAAATAAATAAGTAATAATTAAAAAAACATTTCTAAAATTACAAAAAACTTTTATTTTCACATTTTTAAGGAACAAAGGCACTTCAAGATAGTTCATTGTACACTGTGAAAGTAAGATGTTTTATCAAGGTGAAAAGCAATGTTCAATCCATCAATTTTTGATATGACTTCATGATGGAGATTGCATTTCTCCCCTGGATACCATACCAAGAAATATATCATTTCTTTGATTAATCTGAAATCCATGAAGTAGTAATACCTTGCTATTATAGGTGAGGTTCCCGTAGAGAGTGGAAATAGATCTGTGATAAGATGAAGATGTGCACTGCTGACTTATGGTGCTGTCCAGAGTAAGAACTTCAGTGAATTAGACTACAATAAGTTCATTTGTGCATTCTTAAAAAATATACACTGATCAAACATAAAATTAACATCACTGACAAGTGAAGTGAATAATGCTTATATGTTATAACGGTACCTGTCAAGGGGTGGAGTATAATAGGAAGTTGGTGAAACGTCAGCTATTAAAATTGACAAGTGCCAAATTGTGATGGCTAGATGACTGTGCCAAGGCATAGTGTAAAAATATGGGAAAGGATAGCCACTTTCATCAGGAAACGAAGCATATCACATGAGTAACCTGACGCTCAAAATTCTTGAAACTTATTTTATTTATGCATTCACTATTAGTCATACAGACGGTTAATTTTTGACGTTTCGGCCGTAGTGGCCATTATCAAAGAAATTTATCTACGAATAAAGAAAAATATAAAAATAAATGTTTCTGTGACAAAAAATGAACAAAGCCGGACTGTTTAACAATAGTGTGCAACAAAACTATTAATACAGACATAGACAATAAACCGCATCTCTGACAAATATTAATTATAATCAGCTGAGGATTACATCATCCAGAATAGCAGCTAAAAATAAAAATAATAACAATAGATATATTAGTGAATGAATTATGAGATCAACAATAATAGAACATGAGCAAAATGGAATCATAATATAGACTAATGAGATCATAAGTTTGTGTCACAATGGTAGTAAAGATGAGGCAAAAAATGCTGGTGCTGGTACATATACAAATAAACACAGGCAAAGATCAGGTAAGTGACATCGTGGTTTATATAAGAAGTAGTACCTGTATGGATTCACATGTGCAGGGAAGTACTATAGGAGAAAACAGATATAGAGAAAGCGTTATGAGTGCCAAGAGAAAGTATATAAAGTTTACAGGAGCATAAATAAAGTACAAAGAAAGGTCTGAACAACCCTTTGAAACGTGCAGAAACCCACAAACCTGAAATTTTGGAGGAGGGCATATACTAAAACAGCAGCTCTTATGCAATGCACTTTATATGGTTGTACTGATTATTCCTAGACGCTCAAGACTCAGTGATGAGTAGAGTTGAGTGAATTTGTTCGGATTCGGTTCCGAATATGATCGGCAGCGAATATTGTTTTTGCAATATTAGTCGAACACAACCGAACATCATTACAGTCAATGGGAGTAGTCATTACCGAATATGTTTGGAACCGAACATCAAACATATATTCGGCACGAATAGGGAACTAATAAGGTACGAAAATGTCAAATTCAGATTTGGCGACCAATTCCGAACAAATTCGCTCAACTCTAGTGATGAGCATAGGAAGCAAAGATTGGTCAATCTGGTCCAATCTTAAAAAAATCTGAAAAAGTTTATCCTGTCTATGATAGATATCCTAGTTCAACATGGTTTGCTGCCTGCTGACTGGGAGTTGAAAACTGGTTAGAAAGTCCCTGCTTGCCGTTGCCCAATGTTTCATGTCAACAATATTCATTAACGACAATGTCTTCTTTCAGCTGGTTAATATACCCTATCAAACTGCAAAAAAATAGTCAGGAATGGTTTGAGGAACATTACAAAGATCTGTAGGTGTTTATATGGCCTTCATTTTCCCCAAATAGCAATACAATCGAGCATCTTTTTGGGTGTGACCCGTAACCATATTTAAAGGATCTGCTGCTAATTTCTTTGTCCCAGATAGCACTGTCTTGTGTACTTAGAAGGGTCAGAGACCTGTTCTTTTTGACGGGATGATGGAGACCTGCTATGCAATCTTACATAAGAAGTTTCAGTGTTATGCGCCATAAGTAGGTCTATTTCTTTTGTAAAGGTTTACCACGTGGCTGTCTAGTTTATTATTTTTTTAAACTGATCTCCATATCACATGGTATTGAAAGATTGTCATTAAAGCAGTACTGCTGAATAGATACTTCAAAAATTCAGGACCCATTAACGGTAATGAGTCCAAAATGATATACATTACCAAAGTCATCATCTTTAAATGAATGCATTACTTTTATTTTAGGAGATAAAAGAAAAGTAATTTTTTTATAATTCAAATACCAGCACATTCTTGTATGTACTTCCATTTACTTTCAAGTGTTTTTAGAATTTTTTTGCTTTAGGATACAAAACAATCTTCAGTCCTTTGAGATGTAAATATAAATACCAAATTCCAAAATAAATAAATCTTATTGCATCTCTATACCCATATGTTTAAAAAAGCAGACATCTAGCACATAGTCAGCATGCAACTTTAAACTTTAGGCCGGCATCACACTCACCGTAGAAAAATACGGACCGTATTGTACGAGAGTAATACGCCAAAATGTTGCCGGCACAACAATCCGTATTTCATCCGTTGTCAGGGTGCCGTTGCGTATTTTGAGCATGTAAGCATCCGTATGCAATCCGTATGGCATCCGTAAAGCGTATTTTTCTCGCCGCCTTTCAAAATGGACATTTAACGGTTTTTTAGGCCTGAAACTCATTCAAATCATCATCAGCAAGGCTATTTATTGGCTCTGCATCAGGTTGCAACCCCCAATGTTGCCATTTTTTTGGTGTGCTTGTGTTGGAGTACTGCTGCTTGCTTGCCAACATGTCTGACACTCTTCAGTTCACCCCAACTGATCGAGTGTTGTACAACTGGGTTTTGCCCCGTCGCTTTGGGCAGTCATACCCAGAGATCGTTGATCCGCGGAGGAGGAGGCGAATGCGGGTGCTTCCGCATTTGAGGCATTGCCTCAATAAAGGAGATTTTCACCAGCTGTATGCATCTCTGCGGACTCATCCAGACAAGTTTTTTCTGTTTTGTCGGATGACCATTCCCACATTTGATGTTTTGTTGGAGATTGTGCGTCCTGGGATCACCTACCAGGATGCGCAAAGATATCTCTGCAGAGGAGCAACTTCTCCTTACGCTACGGTATGTATTCCTCACCTACATACTGTCTGTTGATGATGTGTTTTCCCACTAGTTTCCCTTTACCCTTATGGCTGTAGCAGAAATATCCTCATAATATAGGCCATATATCACATTGAAGTACCTGAACAATGATGTGTATGTTAAAATTATTGAAAATGTTTACTTGGGCTAAATTGAACTTATGATTGTTTGGACATTAAATCATGTAAGGGTTATGTATAGTACGTTTGTTCTATCTTTGTGCATGTGCATTGATTGTTCTCTGTACATTTGGTTACTTGTAGGTTCCTAACCACTGGCATATCCTATGCCGCACTCCATCTGGAGTTTTTGATTGGGAGGTCCACCATCTCTGGCATTGTGCATGATACCTGCTCACAAATCTGGGACAGACTGCATCAATTGGTGATGCCTGAGCCAAAGATGGAAGACTGGAAGAGGATTGCCAGGGGATTTGAGGAGCAATGCCACTTCCCAAATTGTCATAGTCTCTGGTGTTAATGGTCATAACAGATGTGTTGGTGGTAGAGTACAAACAGCTTATGAAAAAAGACTCCAAACTTTTTATAAAAATAGATATTTATATGTGCAAACTGCCACTTGAGGTAGTGAGTACCATATTTGCTTCATATGGTATATGTATTTACAGCACAATAGTGTAAGTGTGCATTCTTACACAAGTACCAAAATAAGGCATGACAAAATTACAAATGTTTCTATACATAATAGTATGTAAAGTCAAAAACCAATAGTCAATATGGGTAGTGCTGATCATATGTGACCCATGTGTCGGCTTGATCACATTAGACAAGTGCAAAGATGCATTTGACAATTGTGAGTGAAATTAAATTTAAAATAATAACAAACATTGCAGTAAATAATAGTTTGTAAAGAAAATAACAAATGTTCACCATGTATAGTGAAGATCATGTTACCCATATGTTTGGTTCACTAGATTATACTACTGCAAATATGCAATAGACAACATGGAGATAAATAAAATGTAAAAAAAATATCAAACTTTTTCTTAAATAATAATGAATAAGCAAAATAACAAATGTTCACTATCACTAGTGAGCATAATATCTGCCCGATATGGTTGGGTTCTAAGACTAGACTAATGCAATGATGCATTAGCCAACAATGTTTAAAATGGATGTGAAAAAAATTCCCAACATTGATATAAATTATAAGATATAAAGAAGCAAATAATTTTCACCTAGCCCATATCCCACCAGCTAAGTACCATATGCTCTTTGTAGGCATTCAGATGAGTGCAAATATGCTTTACACAAATGGTGTAAAAATAAATATAAAAAATAACAAACTTTTGTTTAAATCAAGAGATAATGAAAATAATAAACGTTGAGTATGCCTACTCAAGAGCATATTGTTACCATATGTTTATTACAGGTATCTAGATTAGTGCACATTTCTTTTGCACAACATGAGTCAAAAGTAAATATAAAAAAATAACAAACTACTTTTTAAATCATAATATACGAGTAAAATAAAAAATCACAGCTAGTGGTAAGTGGGTGGTGGGGTTGGTGGGTTCCCAGCATCTCTTTGTGATTGGCTATGATGAGAACCTTGACCATCACCCTGTTGGGGTGAATTTTCAGGGCCCTGACTCAACATCTGCCCACGGTCAGGTTGGTGTGTGGGCACATTGCCATACAGATAAGGGAGATTATATTCCTGTGTAAGATGATACCCACGAGAATCATACCCCCCAATATGACCATGTTGAGCATATCCAGGTTGGGACCAGCCTCCAACACTGGATCTGTACAAGTGGCCATATTGGGAAGTCGGATTATAGCCAGCCATTTGACCCTGTTGTTGGCAAGGTTGGTTCGGTGGGGGAATGGGTTGAGGTGTAGGCGCCCATGCAGGAGGATCATCAGATCCTAATTGAGCATGCACATTTTGGTGGGGTGCAAGGCGCAGAAGGTTACGGGGTGAGAGCTGCCCCCTCTCAAGGAATTCAAACACCTCATATGGTGTATTGGGGGTGTGCATGCATCAATTAGGATGTGCATTGATCCTCGCACACGGTGCTTGAGCTCACAGGGTAGGGGACGAAGGTAGCGGGCAAGGCTATGGGCATAGGCCTCCTCACCCTCATCCACACTCATCCACAGTTGCCCTTGAAAAGTAATTGAGAACCCCAGTGACCACATGCCTACGTGTGTCTGACCCAGTTATGTCTCGCCGTCTTCTCCCACAGCGGGATATTGCAGCAGGCTGGGGGGAGGCCCCCAGAGGTACAGTGGGGCTGCTGTTGTTTCCTGCTTCATCCCAAATGGCGAATGCTGCTGAAGCTGGTGCCTCTGGTACAGGTAGAGGAGGAGGGGGTTGCTGTGGTCCTTGTGATTGTGAACCTTTGGGGATGCTGATGGGAGGTTCAGATGATGGGCCAGCCACCTCTTCACCGCCCCCAACCGGGTCAATAATGGCCTCTGAGTCGGAGCCTGTCTCCCTATCAGTGAGGTTGGATTGAGTTCTGTTGGGAAATGAAAGGAGATTACAACATGTAGGAGAGGTGAGTCTAAACTGCATATGTGTTATGTGGTGTGATGTATGTACTTACGGTCTGAGATCCAGAATAGGTGCAAGAAAACCCAGCCTGTCAAAGTAAACGTATTTTTGTTTTGTGGGTGCTGCTGACCCGCTCTTGGCCCTCTGCTGCCGTTCCCGTCGGTATTGGTCGCGGATGCTTCTCCATTTTCTCATAACATCATCCACTGCAATGACACATGTAATGTAATCAATTAGCAAGCTGCATAAAGCCAAATTCTTCTACATACACGTAATATAGTCATGGGGGGCCTAGTAGGATGTGACTATACTAACATTTTTGCGCCACTAAAAAAAAAAAAAATAATAATTTTTTGCCCAAATTCTGCGCTAGAAATATGCTGTGACCGTTAAGAAGTTTGGAAAAAAATCAAGTAACTTACTGATTCGCTGCTGCTCCTCGTGTGGGCTGTCGCCAAAGTGGGGAAACATCTGCTGTCATGTGTGCATTGCCACGAAGATCGTCGCGGTTGCACATTTTGACTTCTCACAGCTGAGTTGCTGTTTCTTTGTGTTTGGCAGCTAGGGAGTTAATTCTGTCTGTGCTCGGTGCTGGGACTGGGTGCAGTTTCTCCCGGCTGCAATTGATTATTTGTTGATTGGTTTCCTTTAAGTTTCTGGTTGTCTGCTTTGGGAGTTGCCAGTGAAACACTTCATGCAGACCACAGATAGGAATGAATCTGTATAGACTCTAGTTGAGAGCTCCTTAGTTGTTTTAAGCTTAACTTGCTTAGAGTTTATTTCCCAGACCATTTATGTTCCTTCGGTGTTTGAGTGTGTATGCAAGAGAGTGCTATCCTGTCTGTCTTATATGTCTAATCTGTGTATTTAGCTGAGATCAGCCCATATCCCTTTGGTGGTAATCAGGATCCTTCTTAGGACTGATTACAGGGTTCAGGGTCTGATAGGAGACAGGGTTAGGCTGGAGACTTGGACCTCTGAACCATTATCAGTACCTCCAAGGTAAGGGATTAGTTAGGACCCCAGTGTAGGGTCAGGTTAGACCCGGTCCTCCTCTTTCCTGTTACAGCTCATCAAGTCCTCAAGATTAACCCTGAGTTCAACTGATATCGTCTCTGCACATCTAGTCCTCAAGATTAACCCTAAGTTCTGCTGATATTGTGTCAGGTAAATCTATTTTATACTTACATTCTTATGTTGCTAAACTATATGTTGTATAGAGTGTGGTTCCTGTATAAATAGTTTACTGACATTGTAGTCATATCATTAGACAGCGTGACATCTGCCCACAGATGCGCCTCCATGCCGCCTCTTTCCTTGCGCGGTCTGCATAATGTGCATCTCTTTGGTCCCAAATTTCGGGCTTCTCCTCACCAACACAATGAGCATTTCGACATTGATGAGGGTGGACATCATAGCCGACTCCATGGAGCGTTCTTCCGGGATGTCTGGCGCTCTTTTTGAGCTAAATTGCATGTATGAGCTTCCTGCTGCATGTGTTGCACCATTTCCTGTGAGCTGCAGAAGTCTTGCGTATTTCTCGCAAGTCACACGTGTGTTCTGTGTGTAATCCGTTGTTTTCTCGCACCCATAGACTTTCATTGGCGTACAACTGACGTAATACGCGTACAATCGCAGCATGCTGCAGGTGTCTCGCACCGTAAGATATGGCTGATAAAAATACGCATGATCAGAGCTGCCCCACAGAGAAATATTGGTCTGTGTGTAATGCGTGGTTTTCACGCCTCTCACTCGTCCGTATTCCTCCTTAGTGTGACGCCGGCCTTATATAAAAACTTTATATCTGTTCCCAAAAGTCGAGTCGAACGAAATCGGCCGACTATCGGAAAAAGTCTAAGGTCCAAACAGAAACTCGAACCGACCCCAATGCAAGTCAATGGCGAAGAAAAGTTGGCAGGGAGTGTAGGACAGTAAATACACCTACAGTGCCCATTTCAATGCCAACAACATCAATTCTTATTACTTAAGCTTGTTAACCTTAATTTACTTTATAATAGTAACGCATTGAAAACTGGGGGTTATTTGGCTAAAGTTGTGGGGGGGGGCAGGGCTGGCTCCAGGTTTTCGTGGGCCCCGGGCCAAAGAGTCTCAGTTGGCCCCTTTAACACATACCACAATTCAACAAACAATGCCAAATACTTCACTTCTTACATTACATGAGTGATATCTATTGTAATTCTACAATAGCTCAAAAACCGGACAGTATAGTCCTCCATACAGTATTATGGGCACCACATAGTGCGCCATACAGAATAATGAGCCCCATATATTGCTCCATACATAATTGGTCCCATATACTGTAACATACAGTATATGATGAGCTCCACATAATGCTCCAGTATATGATGGTCCCCATATAATGTGCCATACAGTATAGGACGGTCCCCATAGAGTATAATGAGCCCCACATATTGCTCCATACAGTATAATGAGTCGCATATAAAGCTCCATACAATACATGATGGGCCCCATATATTGCTCCATACAGAATGGGCTCCATATAATGCTCCATACAGAATAGGCCCCATATGTTCTCTATATGTGTTAGGGTCTGCGGAACGCACCAAATATATGAGGTAGAGAGGTGAGTTCGCAGCCCGGGGTCCACCATGCAGGCGGAACCTGCTGCTAGTAAAATAGCGAAAGTAGCGAACTCTGTTATCCCGCAGAGTCGCTAAAATAAACGCCGTAGCGCGTTGTGGCAGTAAGTGCGAACTCTGTTAATACCCAGAGCCGCTAACGGAAATGCCACAGAGCTTTATGGCGATAGGTGCGAACTCACTTAGCCTCAGTGAGCCGCAAAGTAAAACGCTAGGGCGCTGTCTAGCGTCGAAAGCAAACCCTGTTACGTCACAGGGCCGCTGAGGAAAAGTGCTGTGTCCTGTCAGGCTCTCAGGTACACAGTTAAGTGCTAAGCATACATAACGCGTGATCATGTGCTAATGTCCTCGCGGGAGTCACCCGCAATCTATGGCGTCTGAACGCCAGACCCTGAATACGGCAATCAAAACTCCTCACTGGTTACGCCGGTAATCTAGGGCATCTAGGACACCGACCCTGGCCAGCTACCATACCAAACTCCTCACCGATTAAGTCGGTATTCTAGTGGCTTATTTCAGCCGGGTCCCTAACCACACATACGCATGATCACACTGGCGCATAGCATACAATGGTTGATATTAGCGCATGGCGGCCCAGCCATGCTACCCTTTTATAGCAACAGCTACAGGACCTTCCAGGAACAAGGACCAATGAGAAGCTGTTACAAACACACGTAGCTACATGACCTTCCTGGCGGACCAATAGGAGCCGCTGCAGCACCTGAACATGTGACCCCTGATCTCCAATGAGAGATCTCACTCTGGGCATGCTCAGAAGGGAAAACGCAGGACTTTGTCTCAAAGACGACTGCTCCAGCACTGGCTATAATAGCAGATCCAGGAAAGGCAGCAGCAAGTCACTGCACAGTAGAGGAGTGGGCAAGACACCTGGACCGACGTCTCTGCTGAGCAGGCTCCACTGCGGCCGGAGATGAATGGGAGACCGCAGCGGGATGGGTTCGAGACTCCCCTTGTGCAGCAGCGGGAACTCGAACCCTAACATTACCCCCCCTCCTAGGGCCCCCCCTTCTTTGGGCCTCGCTGCGTTCAAAGGCAGCGATGAGCTGCGGAGAGTGAACATGCTCGGAGGCTCCCAGGACCTATCCTCAGGCCCATAACCCCTCCAATCCACCAAATAAATTTTTTTGCCTCGTACCACCTTGCACCCAACAATGGCATTCACCTCGTAGTCGTCCGAAGATGAACCCGACGTCCCGGCAGATGACTCAGGCAACCGGGAGATGACCACGGGTTTTAGGAGGGATACATGGAAGGTGTCGGAGATACCAAGGCGAGGCGGAAGGGCCAAACGGTAAACCACAGGGTTCACCTGCTCGAGAACCTTGAAGGGACCCAAATAGCGGGGTGCCAATTTAGTGGATTCCACCCGTAGCCTGATGTTTCGAGCGGAGAGCCACACTAGGTCGCCAGGAGAAAATGTCGGAGCGGGACGCCGATGAGCATCGGCAGAAGACCTCATCCTTTCCTTTGAAGCCTGAATGGCATCCTGGGTGCGGTCCCATATGTCCCGTGCTTCCACAGCCCAGTCTGCCATTCTGGAGTCAGCTGAAGCAACGGGCATGGGCACCGGTACCCGCGGATGCTGGCCGTAATTTAAGAGGAATGGGGTCTGTCCGGTGGAGTCAGCCACAGCATTGTTTAGCGCAAACTCCGCCCACGGAAGCAGAGATGCTCAGTCATCCTGCCTGGCAGAGACAAAATGTCGCAAGTAGGTGACCAAGGTTTGGTTGGCCCTCTCTACCAACCCATTCGTCTCGGGATGATATGCAGAGGAGAGGTTCAATTCAATGCAGAGTAGATGACACAACTCTCTCCAGAATCGAGACGCAAATTGGGGACCTCGATCGCTGACAATCTTGTCTGGCATACCATGTAGACGGAAGATGTGTCTAATAAATAATGCTGCCAAGGCCCGTGCGGAAGGTAACCGTGGTAGCGGCACTAAGTGCACCATTTTGGAGAAGTGGTCGGTGATCACCCAAATGATAGTGCAACCCTGAGACTTGGGTAAGCCCACCACAAAGTCCATCCCGACCATCTCCCAGGGCCTGTCTGCCACCGGCAAAGGAAAAAGTAACCCAGCTGGCCGTTGTCGAGGGGACTTGTTCCTGGCGCAGGAGACACACGCCTGAACATACTCCCTGACGTCACGGACCATATGTGGCCACCAGTATGTCCTCGCCAATAGCTCAGTTGTCCTCTTTGCCCCAAAGTGTCCACCCACCCTGGACGAGTGTGCCCAAGAGAGTACATCCGGTCGCACAGACTCTAGCGAAACCGGGGCTACAGTTCTCAGGCTTTCTTCAGGGACAATAAGCCGAGGCTCCTCATCCTCCTCCTCTGATGACACTAAGGAGCGAGAGAGAGCGTCGGCCCGAACATTCTTCTCACCGGAGAGAAAATGGAGGGTGAAATGGAACCGAGAGAAGAATAGGGACCATCTGGCCTGGCGAGAATTTAGCCGCTGAGCCGTTTGCAAATATACCAAGTTCTTGTGGTCGGTGAAGACTTGGAAGGGAAAACGAGCTCTCTCCAGAAGATGTCTCCACTCTGAGAAGGCCAATTTCATAGCCAGCAACTCCCTGTCCCCGATGGAATAATTCCTCTCTGCTGGTGTAAAGGTCTTAGAAAAGAAGAAGCAGGGATGCTTCCGACCTTGAGCATCCTTTTGATATAGGACTGCTCCAGCACCAACAGAAGAGGCGTCCACCTCTAAAACAAACGGTTTATCAACATCAGGGCGATGTAATATGGGAGCACTGGCAAAATGCGACTTGATGGAAGAGAACGCCTTGGAGACCTCCTCAGACCACAACTTGGGATTTGCTCCCTTCTTGGTGAGGGCTACCAAGGGAGCTACCAAAGTCGAGAAATGGGGAATGAACTGGCGATAATAATTAATGAACCCCATAAAGCGCTGCACCGCTTTAAGAGAATGGGGTTCTTGCCAGTCCATTACAGCCTGTAGTTTGGCAGGATCCATAGCCAATCCCTGGGCAGAGATGATATAGCCCAGAAAAGGTAAGGACTCCTGCTCAAACACACATTTCTCCAGCTTGGCATAGAGGGAGTTTGCCCGTAAGAGGTCGAAGACTTTGTTGACATCCCTCGGTGAGAGTCTATATCTGGTGAAAAGTTGAGAATATCATCCAGATAGACTACCACAGAGGTGGAGAGCATATCCCGGAAGATATCATTGACAAAGTCTTGGAAAACAGCGGGAGCATTACAAAGCCCGAAGGGCATCACCAGGTATTCGTAATGCCCATCCCTGGTATTAAAAGCTGTCTTCCACTCGTCCCCCTCACGGATGCGAATTAGGTTATAGGCACCACGTAGATCAAGCTTGGTAAATACTCTTGCTCCTCGGAGCCTATCAAAGAGCTCAGAGATTAGGGGCAACGGGTACTTATTCTTGACGGTGATGGCGTTAAGACCCCTGTAGTCAATGCATGGACGTAATTCTCCGTTCTTCTTTTGCACAAAGAAGAACCCTGCCCCTGCTGGTGACACCGACTTCCTAATGAACCCTCTTGCCAGATTCTCCTGAATGTACTGGGACATGGCCTCCGTCTCAGGGAGCGAGAGGGGGTATACTCTCCCCGAGGAGGTTCTGCTCCAGGCAAGAGATCAATAGGACAGTCGTAGGGGCGATGAGGTGGAAGAGTCTCCGCCGCCTTCTTGGAGAAAACGTCTGCATATGCCCAATAATACTGAGGAAGAGAAGTGAGATCTACTGGTATCTCTGTGGTGGTGACCTGAACGCACTCCCTGATACACCTGCCTCTACATGAATCACCCCAACCCAGTATCCTCCCAGAGGACCACTCAATATGGGGAGAGTGGTAACGGAGCCAAGGTACTCCCAGCAACACCTCGTCTATTCCCTCGGGCAGGACAAGAAAAGAAATACTCTCCTGATGGGACGGGGACATAGATAAAGTGAGAGGGATCGTCTGGTGGGTGATTTGGGAGGGCAGAGTTGATCCATTCACTACTCGCACAGTCACCGGTTGGGCGAGCATCACCAGAGGTATAGTGTGGCGGAGAGCAAATGCAGAGGACATGAAATTCCCCTCGGCTCCGGAATCCACACAGAGCTCAGCGGAGAGCGTGGATGGACCTACTGTAATTGTCCCTTTAAAGGACAACTTGGTGGAAAATGCCGCAGTGTGTAGTGAACCTCCTCCCAAGGTCACTAGACGCGACCGTTTTCCCGACCGCTGTGGACATTTGTTGGCATAGTGTCCTAACTGCTGGCAGATGTTACAGACCACGGGTACTCGAGCGGCCCGGGACTTAGGTCCCGCTCGAGAAACCTCCATGGCCTCATGGGAGTCGGGCGCCTGGCTGGAAGATTCCAGAGGTCTGGCGAAGGTGGGAGCCAGCCGGAACCTCTGCCTACACTGGGACCGCTCCAACCTCCGCTCGTGAAAACGGAGGTCGATGCATGTAGATATGGCGATAAGCTTCTCCAGTGTGGCGGGAATCTCCCTGGTAGCCAAAGGATCTTTAACATGATCAGCCAGTCCTCGCCAGTAGACTGGAATGAGTACTTTATCCGACCAGTCTAGCTCTGAGGCCAGAGTCCGAAACTGGACGGAAAACAGACTGACCAAAGACGAACCCTGTGCCAATGCCAGCAGTTGTAGCGCCGTATCGTGGGTGACCTGAGGTCCTAAAAAGACCTTTTTTAGAGCCTCCAGAAAACGAGGAGCACTCCGCACCAACGGTCGTCACGCTCCCACAGCGGGGTGGCCCACTCCAACGCTCTGCCTGACAGAAGCGAAATTATAAAGCCCACTTGTGCCCGATCCGTGGGGAAACGTGCAGCCAGAAGCTCGAGTTGTATAGAGCACTGACTCACGAATCCCCGACATTGCTTGCTGTCACCAGCAAACTTGTCTGGAAGCGGGAGGTGGGATATTGTGATGGCAGAGGTGGCAGTGGACACACTGGCTGCAGCCACGCTAGCAGCCTGAACAGCGACTGCGGTAACATCCACAGCTGTGGTTGTGCACTCAAGAGCCGCCAACCTACCCTCCAGCTGCTGGATGTCCCGTAGTAGACGCTGGTCATCCGCCATTTTACCAGCCAGACCCGGGCGCTAATATTATGTTAGGGTCTGCGGAACGCACCAAATATATGAGGTAGAGAGGTGCGTTCGCAGCCCGGGGTCCACCGTGCAGGCGGAAACTGCTGCTAGTAAAATGGCGAAAGTAGCGAACTCTGTTATCCTGCAGAGTCGCTAAAATAAACGCCGTAGCGCATTGTGGCAGTAAGTGCGAACTCTGTTAATACCCAGAGCCGCTAACGGAAATGCCACAGCGCTATATGGCGATAGGTGCGAACTCACTTAGCCTCAGTGAGCCGCAAAGTAAAACGCTAGGGCGCTGTCTAGCATCAAAAGCAAACCCTGTTACGTCACAGGGCCGCTGAGGAAAAGTGCTGTGTCCTGTCAGGCTCTCAGGTACACAGTTAAGTGCTAAGCGTACATAACGCGTGATCATGTGCTAATGTCCTCGCGGGAGTCACCCGCAATCTATGGCGTCTGAACGCCAGACCCTGAATACGGCAATCAAAACTCCTCACCGGTTACGCCGGTAATCTAGGGCATCTAGGACACCGACCCTGGCCAGCTACCATACCAAACTCCTCACCGATTAAGTCGGTATTCTAGTGGCTTATTTCAGCTGGGTCCCTAACCACACATACGCATGATCACACTGGCGCACAGCATACAATGGTTGATATTAGCGCATGGCGGCCCAGCCATGCTACCCTTTTATAGTAACAGCTACAGGACCTTCCAGGAACAAGGACCAATGAGAAGCTGTTACAAACACACGTAGCTACATGACCTTCCTGGCGGACCAATAGGAGCCGCTGCAGCACCTGAACATGTGACCCCTGATCTCCAATGAGAGATCTCACTCTGGGCATGCTCAGATGGGATAACGCAGGACTTTGTCTCAAAGACGACTGCTCCAGCAATGGCTATAATAGCAGATCCAGGAAAGGCAGCAGCAAGTCACTGCACAGTAGAGGAGTGGGCAAGACGCCTGGACCGACGTCTCTGCTGAGCAGGCTCCACTGCGGCCGGAGATGAATGGGAGACCGCAGCGGGATGGGTTCGAGACTCCCCTTGTGCAGCAGCGGGAACTCAGACCCTAACAATATGATGCTCCATATATAAAGGGCCTTATATGATGCCCCATAAATAATGAACCCAATATGATGCTCTAGTATATGATGGGCCCCATATGTGATGCTCCAGTGTATGATGAGCCCCATATAATGCTCCAAATATAATGGTGTCACGCTGTATAGCAGATATATATATATATGTGATGACAGTAATCTATATCAAAAGGGCAACATAGAATATAACATGCGCATAGATATATGATAACATAGAATTACCTGACAGAAAGTCCAGTGGGTCAATACGGAATCCGTTATACGCTGTCTCCGGCTAGAGGGTGACCGGGGTCTATGCTGACCCTAAACTGGGGTCCTAACTAATCCCTCTACCTGGAGGTACTGTTAAAGGTACAGAGGTCCAGGCCACCAGCGTAAACCCTGTCTCCTATCAATCCCTGCCAACTGTAATCTAGTCCTAAGAAGGTCCCTGATTACCACCAAAGGGAATGAACAGGTAACGGTTAATGAACAAAAGACATACAAGAAATAAAGTAAATAAAGTCTTACATACAACACACACACAGTAGGAACACCTAAGGTCTCAGAGATAAACTATAAGCTATAAGAGTAAAAACAACTAAGGAGCTCTTAGCTTAAGTATTCTCAGAACCGATCCAGTCTGCTAGACTACATAAAGGCTTTCACCGGCATCTAACAAGCAGACTGGCAGGTATATGAAGGAATCTAATTAGAACATAATCAAAAGCAGCCGGGCGAGGCTGGACCTAGTCTTAGCAAAGAGCTAGGTAAAATTAACTCCCTCATTACCAAACACAAAGAAACAGCAACTCAGCTGTGAGAAGTCAGAGTGTGTAATCGCGACGATCCTTGTGGCGATACACCCATGACAGTACCCCCCCTCTACGAGGGGACTCCGGACCCTCAGGGCCAGGTCTGCCCGGGTGAGTTGTGTGAAAGGTCCGAACCAATCGATCTGCGTTAACATCAGACGCAGGGACCCACGTCCTCTCCACAGGACCATACCCCCTCCAATGAACCAAGTACTGAAGGGATCGGCGACTGAGACGTGAGTCAATGATTTTCGACCCATGAAATTCCACGTTACCATTGACCACCACTGAAGGCGGAGGTAGAGGTGACGGTATGACTGGTGCCACATACTTTTTAAGTAATGACTTGTGAAACACATTATGAATTTTAAACGTAGGAGGGAGGTCCAGACGATATGCCACAGGATTAATTATGGAACTGATCCTGTACGGCCCGATGAATCTGGGACCCAACCTCCAGGAGGAAACTTTAAGTTTTATATTCCTGGTAGACAACCAAACTAGATCGTTCACCTTCAGATCTAGACCAGAAACTCTCCCCTATCAGCCATCCGTTTGTAACGGTTCCCCGTAACCTTCAGTCTTAACCGATCTGGAACTATCAGTCTCCCTGGAAGTCCCACCGGGGCGTCCCCCTGAGCCCCCAATACCTCCCCCTCAAGCTCAGAGCATACAGCTGACACTACAACTCCCTCCTGAGGAATAGGAACCGGGTCATCTGTCTTCCCGGCCCCTGGGAAAGTACGAGATAAGGCATCAGGAAGCAACTTTATTGAGCAGTCATATGCGCGATGAGGAGGTAACTCTTTACACCCCTCCTCTGAGAACATCTCCCCAAAGTCCTCCAGAAAAGGAGACAAAGTCCTAGGCACAACCGCACCGATGACCGTGCTCATGCAGTTATTCCTGCAAAATTCACCCCACTGGCTTATCTTTCCGGATTGCCAATCAATCACTGGGTTATGTTTAGCCAACCAAGGAAGTCCCAACACAATAGGAGTAGGTAGACCCTCCAACACATAACAAGACAATTGCTCTTTATGTCTTGCCCCTACTCGAAGATCTATGTTATGAACAGCTTGTACCAAGCTACCTTGACCGAGAGGTCTAGAATCAATAGAGACTATAGGGACCGGTTTGGCCAATACACTCAGTTGCATACCATGCACCTGGGCAAACCGAGCGTCCACCAGATTAGCCCCGGACCCACTATCAAGAAAAACAGAAATCCTCTCAGTTCTAGTACCAATCACCACCTCCGCAGGCACGAGAAACTGAGAGGGATTTGGGGACGAAATACACACTCCTAGGTTAACTCCTTTGCTCGAAGAGGCCCGGGATGGACACCCCCCAACAAAATGTCCCTCTCTCCCGCAAAAGAAACACCTTCTAGTCTTGCGGTGCACCGCCAATTCCTTCCTACAAAAAGATGTCCCTCCCAACTGCATGGGTTCCTCAGAACAGACCAGGGGAACCTCAGTATAAGGGACTTTAGTAGTAGGTGGAGTCATCACGGGAGGCGGAGTTACCTCGCGTCTTCCCGAATTCGTCTATCCATGCGAATAGCGAGGGCCATAGCAGCCTCCAGTGATGGAGGAGAATCATACTGAGCCAACACATCTTTTAATTTGTCAGACAACCCTTGACAAAACTGGCTCCTAAGAGCTGGGTCATTCCACTGAGTATCTGTTGCCCATCTACGGAACTCAGAAGAATATTCCTCCGCTGGACGATTTCCTTGCCGTATTTTACGCAACTTTGTTTCAGCAAGGGAAACTCGATCCGGATCATCATATACCAGACCCAGGGCAGTAAAAAATCGATCCACTGACTGGAGATCTGGGGAGCCTGGAGGAATAGAGAACGCCCAAGATTGAGGGTCCCCTTGTAAGAGCGAGATAACAATTCCCACCCTCTGCTCTTCACTCCAGATGACCGAGGCCGCAGCCGAAAGTACAATTTACATGCCTCCCGGAAAGTAAAAAATTTGTCCCGCCCACCAGTGAACCTGTCCGGGAGAGCAACCTTAGGTTCAGATCTGGTTTGCTCCGGGGGAACAAAACCTTGGACTTAATGTCTGCAAACTCCATGGACAACCCCTGCAACTGCCGGGCCAGCTGGGCTACTGGATCCATGACAGCTGGAGAGAATCTTTGTATGGCCGGTGAAAATGTCACGCTGTATAGCAGATATATATATATGTGATGACAGTAATCTATATCAAAAGGGCAACATAGAATATAACATGCGCATAGATATATGATAACATAGAATTACCTGACAGAAAGTCCAGTGGGTCAATACGGAATCCGTTATACGCTGTCTCCGGCTAGAGGGTGACCGGGGTCTATGCTGACCCTAAACTGGGGTCCTAACTAATCCCTCTACCTGGAGGTACTGTTAAAGGTACAGAGGTCCAGGCCACCAGCGTAAACCCTGTCTCCTATCAATCCCTGCCAACTGTAATCTAGTCCTAAGAAGGACCCTGATTACCACCAAAGGGAATGAACAGGTAACGGTTAATGAACAGAAAGACATACAAGAAAGACAAGAAATAAAGTAAATAAAGTCTTACATACAACACTCACACACAGTAGGAACACCTAAGGTCTCAGAGATAAACTATAAGCTATAAGAGTAAAAACAACTAAGGAGCTCTTAGCTTAAGTATTCTCAGAACCGATCCAGTCTGCTAGACTACATAAAGGCTTTCACCGGCATCTAACAAGCAGACTGGCAGGTATATGAAGGAATCTAATTAGAACATAATCAAAAGCAGCCGGGCGAGGCTGGACCTAGTCTTAGCAAAGAGCTAGGTAAAATTAACTCCCTCATTACCAAACACAAAGAAACAGCAACTCAGCTGTGAGAAGTCAGAGTGTGTAATCGCGACGATCCTTGTGGCGATACACCCATGACAGTACCCCCCCCTCTACGAGGGGACTCCGGACCCTCAGGGCCAGGTCTGCCCGGGTGAGTTGTGTGAAAGGCCCGAACCAATCGATCTGCGTTAACATCAGACGCAGGGACCCACGTCCTCTCCACAGGACCATACCCCCTCCAATGAACCAAGTACTGAAGGGGTCGGCGACTGAGACGTGAGTCAATGATTTTCGACCCATGAAATTCCACGTTATCATTGACCACCACTGAAGGCGGAGGTAGAGGTGACGGTATGACTGGTGCCACATACTTTTTAAGTAATGACTTGTGAAACACATTATGAATTTTAAACGTAGGAGGGAGGTCCAGACGAAATGCCACAGGATTAATTATGGAACTGATCCTGTACGGCCCGATGAATCTGGGACCCAACCTCCAGGAGGAAACTTTAAGTTTTATATTCCTGGTAGACAACCAAACTAGATCGTTCACCTTCAGATCTAGACCAGAAACTCTCCCCCTATCAGCCATCCGTTTGTAACGGTTCCCCGTAACCTTCAGTCTTAACCGATCTGGAACTATCAGTCTCCCTGGAAGTCCCACCGGGGCGTCCCCCTGAGCCCCCAATACCTCCCCTCAAGCTCAGAGCATACAGCTGACACTACAACTCCCTCCTGAGGAATAGGAACCGGGTCATCTGTCTTCCCGGCCCCTGGGAAAGTACGAGATAAGGCATCAGGAAGCAACTTTATTGAGCAGTCATATGCGCGATGAGGAGGTAACTCTTTACACCCCTCCTCTGAGAACATCTCCCCAAAGTCCTCCAGAAAAGGAGACAAAGTCCTAGGCACAACCGCACCGATGACCGTGCTCATGCAGTTATTCCTGCAAAATTCACCCCACTGGCTTATCTTTCCGGATTGCCAATCAATCACTGGGTTATGTTTAGCCAACCAAGGAAGTCCCAACACAATAGGAGTAGGTAGACCCTCCAACACATAACAAGACAATTGCTCTTTATGTCTTGCCCCTACTCGAAGATCTATGTTATGAACAGCTTGTACCAAGCTACCTTGACCGAGAGGTCTAGAATCAATAGAGACTATAGGGACCGGTTTGGCCAATACACTCAGTTGCATACCATGCACCTGGGCAAACCGAGCGTCCACCAGATTAGCCCCGGACCCACTATCAAGAAAAACAGAAATCCTCTCAGTTCTAGTACCAATCACCACCTCCGCAGGCACGAGAAACTGAGAGGGATTTGGGGACGAAATACACACTCCCAGGTTAACTCCTTTGCTCGAAGAGGCCCGGGATGGACACCCCCCAACAAAATGTCCCTCTCTCCCGCAAAAGAAACACCTTCTAGTCTTGCGGTGCACCGCCAATTCCTTCCTACAAAAAGATGTCCCTCCCAACTGCATGGGTTCCTCAGAACAGACCAGGGGAACCTCAGTATAAGGGACTTTAGTAGTAGGTGGAGTCATCACGGGAGGCGGAGTTACCTCGCGTCTTCCCCGAATTCGTCTATCCATGCGAATAGCGAGGGCCATAGCAGCCTCCAGTGATGGAGGAGAATCATACTGAGCCAACACATCTTTTAATTTGTCAGACAACCCTTGACAAAACTGGCTCCTAAGAGCTGGGTCATTCCACTGAGTATCTGTTGCCCATCTACGGAACTCAGAAGAATATTCCTCCGCTGGACGATTTCCTTGCCGTATTTTACGCAACTTTGTTTCAGCAAGGGAAACTCGATCCGGATCATCATATACCAGACCCAGGGCAGTAAAAAATCGATCCACTGACTGGAGATCTGGGGAGCCTGGAGGAATAGAGAACGCCCAAGATTGAGGGTCCCCTTGTAAGAGCGAGATAACAATTCCCACCCTCTGCTCTTCACTCCCAGATGACCGAGGCCGCAGCCGAAAGTACAATTTACATGCCTCCCGGAAAGTAAAAAATTTGTCCCGCCCACCAGTGAACCTGTCCGGGAGAGCAACCTTAGGTTCAGATCTGGTTTGCTCCGGGGGGAACAAAACCTTGGACTTAATGTCTGCAAACTCCATGGACAACCCCTGCAACTGCCGGGCCAGCTGGGCTACTGGATCCATGACAGCTGGAGAGAATCTTTTGTATGGCCGGTGAAAATGTCACGCTGTATAGCAGATATATATATATGTGATGACAGTAATCTATATCAAAAGGGCAACATAGAATATAACATGCGCATAGATATATGATAACATAGAATTACCTGACAGAAAGTCCAGTGGGTCAATACGGAATCCGTTATACGCTGTCTCCGGCTAGAGGGTGACCGGGGTCTATGCTGACCCTAAACTGGGGTCCTAACTAATCCCTCTACCTGGAGGTACTGTTAAAGGTACAGAGGTCCAGGCCACCAGCGTAAACCCTGTCTCCTATCAATCCCTGCCAACTGTAATCTAGTCCTAAGAAGGACCCTGATTACCACCAAAGGGAATGAACAGGTAACGGTTAATGAACAGAAAGACATACAAGAAAGACAAGAAATAAAGTAAATAAAGTCTTACATACAACACTCACACACAGTAGGAACACCTAAGGTCTCAGAGATAAACTATAAGCTATAAGAGTAAAAACAACTAAGGAGCTCTTAGCTTAAGTATTCTCAGAACCGATCCAGTCTGCTAGACTACATAAAGGCTTTCACCGGCATCTAACAAGCAGACTGGCAGGTATATGAAGGAATCTAATTAGAACATAATCAAAAGCAGCCGGGCGAGGCTGGACCTAGTCTTAGCAAAGAGCTAGGTAAAATTAACTCCCTCATTACCAAACACAAGAAACAGCAACTCAGCTGTGAGAAGTCAGAGTGTGTAATCGCGACGATCCTTGTGGCGATACACCCATGACAAATGGTCCCCATATATAATGCTCCATATATAATGGACTCCATGGATGATGCTCCATATATAATGTACCCCATATGATGTGACATATATAATGGGCCCCATATGATGCTCCAGTATATGATGGGCCCCATGGATGATGCTCCAGTGTATGATGGGCCTATATAATGCTCCATATATAATGGGCCCCATATGATGCTCCAGTATATGATGGGCCCCATCGATGATGCTCCAGTGTATGATGGGCCTATATAATGCTCCATATACAATGGGCCCCATATGATGCTCCAGTACATGATGGGCCCCATGGATGATGGGCCTATATAATGCTCTATATATAATGGGCCGCATATGATGCTCCATATATAATGTGCCATGTATGATGCTCCAGTATATGATGGGCCTCATGGATGATGCTCCAGTGTATGATGGGCCTATAAAATGCTCCATATATAATGGGCCCCATATGATGCTCCAGCATATGATGGGCCCCATGGATGATGCTCCAGTGTATGATGGCCTATATTATGCTCCATATATAATGGGCCCCATATGATGCTCCAGTACATGATGGGCCCCATGGATGATGCTCCAGTGTATGATGGGCCTATAAAATGCTCTATATATAATGGGCCCCATATGATGCTCCAGCATATGATGGGCCCCATGGATGATGCTCCAGTGTATGATGGGCCTATATAATGGGCCCCATATGATGCTCCAGTGTATGATGGGCCCCATATATAATGGGCCCTATCAATGATGCTCAAGTGTATGATGGGACTCATATATAATTCTTCAGTGTATAATGCTCCCTATATATTGCTCCAAACATTAAAAAAATGAAATACCTCTCCTCGCTGGGCACTGTTCTACTCTGGACTTCTCAGCGTTGCCATCTTCCAGCTCTCTGCGCTGTGACTGTTCAGGCAGAGGGAGCACAGATGTGACATCATCGCGCTCTCTGACCTGAATGTCACTGTCAGGAAATGCGGAAGACGTCACTGCGGTGGAGCAGCGAGAGGCAAGTATTGCAAGTGCTGGGGCCCTAAGCTAGCAGGCGGGCCCACTCGTGGGCGCCGGTACTGGCACAGGGCCCCTCATAGTATACCGGTGCCTCTGACTGTGAGAGGGCCCCCCATCTGTTCAGGGCCCCGGCACTTGCCCGAGTGAGCAAGGTGCTGACACTGGCCCTCCAGGTGGTACAGCCCAGTTAGGGAGATGGAAAAACTGGCATATGTTGAGGTGTAGGCTGGACGTTCAGCAGCTGCAAATGGAGGAATTGGAGAAGTCAGAGGAAGAGGAGGACAAAGCGAGCCATTTTGCTGGCAATCTATGTGTCATCAGGGGAAGGTGGTACAAAATCCTTTGAAACCCAGGCATGGTTCATTTTAATGAAGGTGAAATCACCAACATTTTAGGTGGACAGCCAGGTCTTTCTTTCTGTCAGGATTGATCCAGCAGCACTGAAGACTCTTTCTGATAGCACACTACCAGCAGGGCAAGAAAGCTCCTGTAAGGCATATTGTGCCAATTCAGGCCAGGTGTCCAGTTTACAGGCCCAGTAGTCAAAGGGGAATGACCTGTGAGGGAGAATATCGATAGGGGAGGAGAGGTAATTTTGAACCATAGTTGACAACTTCTGTCTCCTGTCTGTTGCAATCAATTCAGTATTAACAGTCGTGTGAGCGGTACTTGAGAAATCAGTCCACAACATGGTCATGAAAGCCCTGTCTCCAATGTCACTTCGGCTGTGTGCACCATGAACACCTCTTCCATTTGGCCCAGTACGTGGTAGAACCTGCACCGCTGCTGTGTGCTGGGAATGCCTCTAACAAACGGTTTACAAGAGTTGTTTGTTTGTTTGCCAATATTAGCTCTAGGTTCTCCTGTGGCACGATGTTCTGTAATTTGCCTTTATAGCATGGATTGAGGATGCTGGCCAACCAGTAGTCGTCATCCTTCACAATTTTGGCAATACGGGGGTCCCTTTTTAGGATCCACAAGACATAATCACACTTGGGCCAATGTTCCAGGTGTCAATGATGCACTTCCAGTGGTGAGTGGAGGAGCACTTTCTGCCAAATCCACATCCCTCCAGTCCTGCACAAACCCTGTACCTGACCTTGGCAAGCCAACATTTTCTCTTGCCCCCTGAGAAGCATCCTCCTCCCTAAAATAATCATCCCCCTCATCCTCCTCCTCTTCCTCCACCTCGTCCAGGACAGTTCTAAGCAGACAATGGCTGACTGTTATCAAGGCTTCCCTCCTCCTCTTCCTACTCCGCTGCAGACGCCTGATCCTTAATGTGCATCAAAGTTTGCATGAGCAGACGCATAAGTGGGATGCTCATGCTTATGATGGCTTCATCTGTGCTTACCAGCTATGTACATTCCTCAAAACACTGAAAGACTTTACAGAGATCTTTCAGCTTTGACCACTGCACACCCGACAACTCGATGTCTGCCCTCAAACTGCCTGCCCGTGTATCCTCTTTAAAACAGTCTGCTGATGCTTACCACTAGCTGTTCAATAGTGGGACACCTCGTGTGCAACACTGGCAGCTGCGAATGGAGAGCTCGTGCGACTACGCTCTGTCGACGAGCTTTCGCTTCTGGAGGAGGAGGGTCGAATGCCTACAGGCAGCTGTTGGCTATACCGTGGGCTAGGCAGCACTGTCCCACCACTACTGTACCCTGTGGACCCTGCATACACCACATTAACCCAGTGCGCAGTGATGAACACGTAATGGCCCTGGCCATGCCTACTGGCCCATGCATCTGTTGTGAGGTGCACCTTTCCACTCACTGATTGTTTGAGTGCATGGACAATGCGGTCTTTCACATGCAGGTGGATGGCAGGGATGGCTTTTCTAGAAAAGAAGTGCCGACTGGGTAGGTCATAGCACGGGACAGCGTAGGCCATGAGCTCTCGGAACACTGTACTTTCAACCAAACGGAAAGGCATCATCTCTAGTGAGATCAGTTTGGCAATGTAGGCGTTCAAAGCCAGTGTACGCGGATGAGAGGATGAGTGCTTTCTTATCCTACTCAGAGTATCTGCTAGAGTGAGCTGGACTTGAGAGCTGCATATGGGGGAACAAGCAGTGGACATTGCGGACTGAGAGGGGGTTGGTGATGGTGGTGATTGCCTAGCTTCAGTCTTTCGTTGGAAAAACATTGTGATTCACTGACTGCTTTGGCCTTGCGACGACACCTCAACATTTCTTGCTGGTGGTGTGCTAACCGGTGGGCTTACAGTGAGGGAAGCTATGTAGCGTTGCTGGCTACCTTCAGTCAGGGCAGGTGAACATGTGCTACCTGAGGTTTTGTAGTCCATCCATGCTTGCAAGTGCATGGTGTTTAAATCTCTAAGCATGCAACTGGTATTCAAATTTCGGAGATTTTTCCCTCGGCTAAAGATCCTTCCGCACCTCTTACAGATAACCTTTGCCTCATCAATAGGATTTTGGTGAAAAAAGTGCCACACTGCACTCTTCCTACTATGGGATACATTTTCAAGGCTTGCACGCTGTGCTCATTTGACCGTCTGGCCAAGCGGGCCTGCCAGATAACCGCAGCTGCGATGTTGATGCCTGCTGCGGATCCTCCTCCTCTTTTGAGCTATTGCCAGTGGCACCCTCTTCCCCCAATGGATGCCAATCTGGGTCAACAAATGGGTCATCCATCACCTCCTCTTCAATTTCATCTGCACCTTCCTCTGTGTCACCGTGTAAGGTGGTATAGTATGAGGGAAGGGGCACCTGAGTTTCATCAGGCTCAGAATATGGCTCAGTAAACTGCGAGGGCAATGCAGTGCTCTGGGTGAATGTACCAGCAGAATCATATAGCAGTGGCTGTGCATCAGTGCACTCCATGTCATATTCATCTTGGACTGGGGAATTCAGGATTTCACTTGATAACCCTGGCATATTATGTGAAAAGAGCTCCAGGGAGTAATCTGAAGTGTGGGCTGCCGCAACCTTCACTTTTGGTGGGGATGAAGGACACAAGGAAAGGTGTCGTTCCTGACCAGGAGCCTGCATGTTTTTGAAACTTCGGAAGAGTAGGCGATAGAGCTGGAGGCTGTTTCGGCAATGGAAGCCAAAACCTGTTCCTGACTCTCCGGCTTCTTCCACCATACTTCCTCATGTTTGGGAAAATGTACCAAAAATACCAGCAGATATATGGTACTGTATCAGAAGCGTACAGCTGTATGCAATGTAGAGGAAAATATAACTCTCCGTATTTATTTCCGGAGCCACACACAGATAGTCAGCATGTATTTGTTCGTGATACCAGTCGGTACACGGTAGTGTGTGAGGAGTGTACAGCTCTATACTGAGTGGGAAAAAATGAGCGCTCGCTAACTGTGCAGAAAAAAAGAATAAAAGTATTAGTGCTGTGTAAAAAGCAGTCTGCTCAGCAGTGTACACACAGCAATACAGCTATCAGGCAGCCTAATGACCAGTACTGCTGCACACAATAAAATCATCCCCTGTTACTGCACACTAACTGTACTGCACAATTGCTATCAGCACAAGCACAGAAGAACTTCTTTTTCCAGCACTAACTCTCTCCCTACTGATAAACAGCGTCAGCAACCTCTTCCTACTGTTAAGATCGGCAGAAGTAAAATGGCTATCGGCTATCAGGGCTTTTCTAGACACTATGACCCCCCCCAAAGCAAGCCAATCACTGCAATGCCCTTCTCTAAGATGGTGGTTGACACTACCCATGTCATCCCGTTGCCCACAGTGTACGTCCTTGCTCATTGGCTGAAAAAAGGCACCTGCAAGCAATATAGGAAAACCGACTTTGGCACTCGTTTTGCCGAACGCATGGCCGACTTCAGGCTATGGTCTGGTTTTGCTCGGCGAAACCCGACTTTGGCGAAAGTCGTCAACTTATGAATCTGACCGACCTGTTATGCTCAACTCTAGTGTAGACCCCTTCATGCAATTTTGCATAGTGACTTAAAAAAATTTGATAAAAAATCAAGTTTAGGTTTTATAACGTGATCATGTTTGCAGTTATGACCAAGGCTCAGAATGTACATTGGAAATCCAGTAGGAAGTGAGGTAAAGGCCGGAGTCACATTAGAGAGGAATAAGGACGAGTGCTATGAGAGTTAACATCGCATAGCACTAGGACCGCTATTAATCTATGGGGCAGCTCCCATCACCTTTTTTTTTTCTCGGACATATTATACGCGATTTGCAGCGTTTATCGGCCGAGAATCACCAATACAAGCCTATGCATGCAAGAAAAAAATCACACACCATATGAATCATCAATGTGACTTGTGAGAAATAAGCCCCGGTGTCCTTTGAAGAGCTGGCAATTGATATGCAGCTACAGTAAAATTACACTGACATGTTGTAATAAAAAAGATAGAATAGAAATATACCCATGTAATACATACAGTATATACTGTATATAAACAAGTCAGTGACACACACACATATACAGGTGCTTCTCACAAAATTAGAATATCATCAAAAAGTTAACTTATTTAAGTTCCTCAATACAAAAAGTGAAACTCATATATTATATAGAGTCATTACAAACAGAGTGATCTATTTCACGTGTTTATTTCTGTTAATGTTGATGATTATGGCTTATAGCCAATGAAAACCCAAAAGTCATTATCTCAGTAAATTAGAATACTTTATAACACCTGCTTGAAAAATAATTTTAAAATCCGAAATGTTGTCCTACTGAAATGTATGTTCAGTAAATGCACTCAATACTTAGTCGGGGCTCCTTTTGCATCAATTACTGTATCAATGCGGCATGGCATGGAGGCGATCAGCCTTTGGCACTGCTGAGGTGTTATGGAAGCCCAGGTTGCTTTGATAACAGCCTTCAGCTCGTCTGCATTGTTGGGTCTGGTGTCTTTCATCTTCCTCTTGACAATACTACACAGATTCTCTATGGTGTTAAGGTCAGGCGAGTTTGCGGGCCAATCAAGAACAGTGAAACTGTTGAATGTAGACCAGATATTTGTACTTTTGGCAGTGTGGACAGGTGCCAAGTCCTGCTGGAGAATGACATCACTGATTGTGGAAACTTCACACTAGACCTTGGAAATCAAGGTCCCAGAGTCTGGAGAAAGAGTTGAGAGGCCACAATCCAAGCTGCTTGAGGTCTAGTGTGAAGTTTCCACAATCAGTGATGGTTTGGGGAGCCATCAATGAAAAAAGGGCAAGTTGACAGCACTCACAAATTCGGGGCACACGTACCAGTCCAAGGAACCCATTTGGAAAAACGTAGAACAAAAGAAGGCCAGCGCTCCATCCAGGTGTATAATGTAGAAAAGGTCTTTTATTCAGCCATAAGACAACGTTTCGACCACAGTAGGTCTTTATCAAGTATAGACAATACATACAAAAGAGCGGCTTTAAATAGCATAGGGCTGTAAACCAGCACCAATCATAAAATACATACGCCCACTTAAATATACATATACAATGAAAACAATGAAAAAACAGAGATCAGACCTACAAGGATATTGTATCGGTTAAAGCTAAACATGTATACACATATCAATAATTAATATATAAGCAGGTCCACGTGATATTCCATTCCATCTGTAAGTGGTTTCCTTATGTTGTCATGACGATGTGGATTATTTAGATTAGTCCTTCATTAGCATCCATCCAATCCAGCCAATCAGGGATCAGACAAAAACGGCGCCAAGTTAAACTGAATCACCTATAGAAATAAGTGTAACATATATCTCACCTCCATCTACCAGTAATATCGTCACTATCAAACAAGAAAGAACGCTAACTGCGTCATACAGGAAATGACTTAACAAAAGTGCAGCCAAACAATGTAACAAGTACAGACGCACCATCCAATCAAGAGCGACCTCTCACATAGTGTATGCGCTAATGTGATGACGTATCCACGCCACTGCCCATCTAGGCCGTCTCCAGGGAAACCCTGGAGAAAGCCAGGATGAGGCACAAATCAGGTGACGCATCGGCGTCACCATACATCCACGCCATCACCAGGGAAACCCTGGAGGGAGCCAGAATGCAGCGCAAGTCAGGTGATGCATCAGCATCGACGCACATCGAGTCTGTCTGCAGGGAAACCCCGGGGAGAGCCAAGACGCGGCGCACGCGCAATGTTCACAGAACAGGAAAATAGCATAAGTCACCGCACATATCGTATTGGTATAATGTGGTATACTATAATGTCAGATAGAAGGCCATACTTAAAAATCATATAAATTACATCAAGAACAACAAAGAATACACAAATCAAAAGATAATAAGGACCATATAAAGAGAATGGACCATGTAGAAAAAGGGGGAGACGGACACACAAATGTGTATATCACCATTAACAATGTATACCAACATTTAAAGATATATGAAACATCGTCTCAATACCCCCGTTCGTCATGAGTCCTATGAAAAATAAGAAAAACAAAAACAAAAATAATACAATATCAATAATATAACGCAACAAATTAAAGAAAAAGAGAAATATATACAAAAGACGAAAAAAAGAGCAGTAATCAAATCAACAATTATGTAAATTAAATTTAATATTGTTAGGGTCTGCGGAACGCACCTAATAGATATAATAGAGAGGTGCGTTCGCAGCCCGGGGTCCACCGTGCAGGCGAAGGCCGCTGCTAATAAGATGGCGAAAGCAGCGAACTCTGTTATCCCGCAGAGTCGCTAAAAATAAACGCCGTAGCGCGTTGTGGCAGTAAGTGCGAACTCTGTTAATCCCAGAGCCGCTAACGGGATGCCACAGCGCTATATGGCGATAGGTGCGAACTCACTTAGCTTTAGTGAGCCGCAAAGTAAACACGCTAGGGCGCTGTCTAGCGTCAAAAGCGAACCCTGTTACGTCACAGAGCCGCTGAGAAAAAGTACCGTGTCCTGTCAAGCTCTCAGGTACACGGTTAATTGCTAGCGAGCATAATACGTGGTCATGCGCTAATGTCCTCGCGGGAGTCACCCGCAATCTATGGCGTCTGAACGCCAGACCCTGAATACGGCAATCAAACTCCTCACCGGTTATGCCGGTAATCTAGGGCATCTAGGACACTGACCCTGACCAACTAGCACACCAAACTCCTCACCGATTAAGTCGGTATTCTAGTGGCTTATTTCAGCCGGGTCCCTAACCACACACACGCATGACCATACTGGCGCATAGCATACAATGGTTGATATTAGCGCATGGCGGCCTAGCCATGCTACCCTTTTATAGCAACAGCTACAGGACCTTCCAGGAACAAGGACCAATGAGAAGCTGTTACAAACACACGTAGCTACATGACCTTCCTGGCGGACCAATAGGAGCCGCTGCAGCACCTGAACATGTGACCCCTGATCTCCAATGAGAGATCTCACCCTGGGCATGCTCAGATGGGAAAACGCAGGACTTTGTCTCAAAGACGGCTGCTCCAGCACTGGCTATAATAGCAGATCCAGGAAAGGCAGCAGCAAGTCACTGCCCAGTAGTGGAGTGGGCAAGACGCCTGGACCGACGTCTCTGCTGAACAGGCTCCACTGCGACCGGAGACGAATGGGAGACTGCAGCGGGAGGGTTCGAGACTCCCCTTGTGCAGCAGCGGGAAATCGAACCCTAACAAATATTCAGCCCAGCAGGTTGTAGAGATCCCAATCTATGTATCCATCTTAATTCTTTGTTCTTAAGTATTTTAACCCTGTCACCACCCTTTCTTAATATAGGGACACTGTCAATAACTCTAAATCTGAGTTGATTTATTGAATGTCTATGATCCACAAAATGTTTAGGAACCGGTAAATCAGTCAGCTTTTTTCTTATTGTACTTTTATGCTTGCTGATGCGAGCCCGTACCTCCATCGTCGTCTCCCCGACGTAAATCAATCCACATGGGCATACAATCATATACACCACAAAACTGGATGTACAAGAGTACCTCTCCTTCAAAAATATATTTTTTCCAGACTGGGGATGACAGAAAAAATCTCCCTTGAGCATGTTATTACAGCATGCACAACTTAAACATGGATAGTTACCATTACGGGGGGTACTAAAAGTACATTGAATCGATATTTTTGATGAACCCACATCAGATTTAACTAGCTTGTCCCGTAAATTATGGCCCTTACGGAAAGACATAATAGGTAAAGATTCAAATTCAGTAACAGTTGGTAGTCCTCTCTTCAAAAGAGGCCAATGTTTTCTCAGAATGTTACTAATACGATCACTGGCAGGATTAACTGTCGATACAAAAGGAACTCGTTTCTTTTTAGTTACAACATTAGACGTATGTCGAAAAGCTTCCCGTGTTGTGTTAAGGGCTTTTGCCTTATAGACATGATTCCAGAAGATGGAATTGTACACAAACTCATACTCGAGTACCGCCATATAGATGTTAGCATAAGTGGGGGCCACATTGGACCCCATGGCGGTACGCCGACGCTGCAGAAAAAACTCATCACCGAAGAGAAAAAAAAAATTCCTCCTCAGGATGAGCTCCAGCAGCGTGAGGATGAGCCGTGCACAATCAGGAGCCATGTCCGAGCCTGATAGCGCAACAGAGACAGCACGAAGACCCTTATCGTGTTTTATGGATGTGTATAATGATACCACATCAATAGATACAAGAATGGTAGATTCCGTTACTTTAAGTTTGTCAATTTTATCCAAAAAATCATTTGTGTCTCTAATGTATGATCGTGCAGAGGTAGCAAACTTTCGCAATACCTTATCCAAAAAAATAGCCACTTTATTATACATGGAACCCCTACCGGAAACAATAGGGCATCCGGGGGGATCCCATAGATTTTTGTGAATTTTAGGGAGCGAGTACAGTACCGGAATCACCGGTTTATCAACAATTAAATAATCCGACAGTTTTGATCAATCAGATCAGAATTCAAAGCTTCATCGACAACAACACGGAGTTCCCTCAAAAAATCAAAAGTGGGATCATGTGGCAATCATTCACACACATTAGCATCATTAAGTTGGCACATGATCTCTGCCTTGTACTTAATGCTGTCCATCACTACAACCGCCCCTCCTTTGTCGGCTGGCTTTATAGTGATGGAGGCATTATGTACAAGGCCATCCAGAGCATCTTTTTCACAAGGAGAGAGATTAGACATAACTTTACGAATATAATTATGTCTCAATTTAGTTATATCCCTTTGTACTAGTTCTATATATGATTCTACAAAATGATTATGGTTCAGAGGTAAAAAATTGCTCTTATTGTATAGTCCTACATCCTGTAAAGAAAAACCACACAATCTATCCTCAGTATTTATATTAGATAGGCAATTGGTATCAGATTTTTCTGAAAAGAAAGTAGATAACCTCAACCTCCTAAAAAAGCATGTAGATCACATTCTATATCAAACCAATCAGGGAAATTGGATGGACAAAAAGACAGACCTCTTGATAAAACGTCCATTTCAACCTTAGATAATTGTACGGATGAAATATTTACCACCAACTCATTTAGTGGTCCCTCCGATTGTCCAACTTGTTCCTCATCTTCATCGTAGTGTTGCGTGTTGATCTCTGTTCTTGACTCCGGGTTCCGCTTGTGCTTGCGGCCACCTCTGCGGCCCCTTCTCCTGGGGTTGATCTGTCCTTGCTTAAAAAAAGTGTTTTGTTAGAATTAAGGTACTGCCACACTACACAATCCCGCTAGCGATCTCGTTAGCGTCGCATACTAATGAGATCGCTAGCAGGATTGTTTCTATATCGCTAGTAGCTACCTATTTTAGCGATATCGTTAAAGACGCTATCACGGTTAGCGATCTCCTTAACGACTTTAGCGGTACAAAAGTACCACTAAATCGCTAAAAAAGGTGCCACACTTAGCGATATATACTTACCCAGCGGGGCGCCAGCGACGAAAATAGGGTCCGGAACGATTCCAGCGACGAGCGAGATCACAGCAGGAAGCTCATCGCTGGCAGCTGCCGCACACAACAACATCGCTAACGGGATCGCTAAATAGTGACGTTTTTTAGCGATCCCGTTAGCGATGTTGTTTAGTGTGGCATACCCTTTACTCATGCTTAATCATCAGTCGATTCGGATTCGGCAGTAGTGAAACCGAAATTAGACATCTTCTTGTCATGTGGTTTCTTTCGTCTTTTAGAAGACATAAAACGTCCCCGTTTGTTGTTATAGCGGGGAGTATTGCCCATGTGCCAAGAAAAAATTCATCCCATTTTATAATCCTCTGCATCACGGAACCATTTAGAGCGTTTAGTGATCTCAATATCATTACGGAATTTTATGAGACATGGCTCTGATTGTGCACGGCTCATCCTCACGCTGCTGGAGCTCATCCTGAGGAGGAATTTTTTTCTCTTCGGTGATGAGTTTTTTCTGCAGCGTCGGGGTACCGCCATGGGGTCAAATGTGGCCCCCACTTATGCTAACATCTATATGGCGGTACTCGAGGATGAGTTTGTGTACAATTCCATCTTCTGGAGTCATGTCCGGGCCTGGTGGCGTTACATAGATGATATCTTTGTAGTATGGGAGGGTGGTCCTGATCTACTCTGTGACTTCCATTCAGATCTAAATCTGATATATCCTGAATTTAAGTTTACGATGTCGCATTCGGTATCACAGGTACAATTTCTTGACACTCTAGTGTACAAGGAGGGTAATGCTCTGATGACGGATTTATACGTTAAAAGTACAGACAGAAACAGTCTTCTGTTATATAATAGCAACCATCCTAAGAGAATGGTCAACTCCTTACCATGGAGTCAAATGTTGCGAGTTAGAAGGATAGTATCCGATGATGAACATGTGGATCAACGTTTAGAAACTATGTGTAATAAATTTATATCTAGGGGGTATCCTAGGAGTGAGGTGATGAACTATAAGGCAAAAGCACTTAACACAACATGGGAAGCTTCTCGACATACGTCTAATGTTGTAACTAAAAAGAAACGAGTTCCTTTTGTATCGACATTTAATCCTGCCAGTGATCGTATTAGTAACATTCTGAGAAAACATTGGCCTCTTTTGAAGAGAGGACTACCAACTGTTACTGAATTTGAATCTTTACCTATTATGTCTTTCCGTAGGGGCCATAATTTACGGGACAAGCTAGTTAAATCTGATGTGGGTTCATCAAAAATATCGATTCAACGTACTTTTAGTACCCCTCGTAATGGTAACTATCCATGTTTAAGTTGTGCATGCTGTAATAACATGCTCAAGGGAGATTTTTTCTGTCATCCCCAGTCTGGAAAAAATATATTTTTGAAGGAGAGGTACTCTTGTACATCCAGTTTTGTGGTGTATATGATTGTATGCCCATGTGGATTGATTTACGTCGGGGAGACGACGATGGAGGTACGGGCTCGCATCAGCAAGCATAAAAGTACAATTAGAACAAAGCTGACTGATTTACCGGTTCCTAAACATTTTGTGGCTCATAGACATTCAATAAATCAACTCAGATTTAGAGTTATTGACAGTGTCCCTATATTAAGAAGGGTGGTGACAGGGTTAAAATACTTAAGAACAAAGAATTAAGATGAATACATAGATTGGGATCTCTACAACCTGCTGGGCTGAATATTGAATTTAATTTACATAATTGTTGATTTGATTACTGCTCTTTTTTTCTTCTTTTGTATATATTTCTCTTTTTCTTTAATTTGTTGCGTTATATTATTGACATTGTATTATTTTTGATTTTGTTTTTCTTATTTTTTATAGGACTCATGACGAACGGGGGGTATTGAGACGATGTTTCATATATCTTTAAATGTTGGTATACATTGTTAATGGTGATATACACATTTGTGTGTCCGTCTCCCCCTTTTTCTACATGGTACATTCTCTTTATATGGTCCTTATTATTTTTTGATTTGTGTATTCTTTGTTGCTCTTGATGTAATTTATATGATTTTTAAGTATGGCCTTCTATCTGACATGTATAGTATACCACATTATACCAATACGATATGTGCGGTGACTTATGCTATTTTCCTGTTCTGTGAACATTGCGCGTGCGCCGCGTCTTGGCTCTCCCCGGGGTTTCCCTGGAGACAGACTCGATGTGCGTCGACGCTGATGCATAACCTGACTTGCGCTGCATTCTGGCTACCTCCAGGGTTTCCCTGGTGACGGCGTGGATGTATGGTGACGCGGATGCGTCACCTGATTTGTGCCTCATCCTGGCTTTCTCCAGGGTTTCCCTGGAGACGGCCTGGATGGGCGGTGGCGTGGATACGTCATCACATCAGCGCATACACCATGTGAGAGGTCGCTCTTGATTAGATGGTGCGTCTGTACTTGTTACATTGTTTGGCTGCACTTTTGTTAAGTCATTTCCTGTATGACGCAGTTAGCGTTCTTTCTTGTTTGATAGTGACGATATTACTGGTAGATGGAGGTGAGATATATGTTACACTTATTTCTATAGGTGATTCAGTTTAACTTGGCGCCGTTTTTGTCTGATCCCTGATTGGCTGGATTGGATGGATGCTAATGAAGGACTAATCTAAATAATCCACATCGTCATGACAACATAAGGAAACCACTTACAGATGGAATGGAATATCACGTGGACCTGCTTATATATTAATTATTGATATGTGTATACATGTTTAGCTTTAACCGATACAATATCCTTGTAGGTCTGATCTCTGTTTTTTCATTGTTTTCATTGTATATGTATATTTAAGTGGGCGTATGTATTTTAAGATTGGTGCTGGTTTACAGCCCTATGCTTTTGTATGTATTGTCTATACTTGATAAAGACCTACTGTGGTCGAAACGTTGTCTTATGGCTGAATAAAAGACCTTTTCTACATTATACACCTGGATGGAGCGCTGGCCTTCTTTGGTTTGGGGAGCCATGTCATCTGCTGGTGTAGGTCCACTGTGTTTTATCAAGGCCAAAGTCAGTGCAGCCGTCTACCAGGAAATTTAGAGCACTTCATGCTTCCCTCTACCGACAAGCTTTTTGGAGATGGAAATTTCATTCTCCATCTGGACTTGGCACTTGTCCACATTGCCAAAAGTGCCAATACCTTGTTTACAATCAACAGTATTACTGTGATTGATTGGCCAGCAAACTCGTCTGATCTTAACCCCATAGAGAATCTATGGGGTATTGTTAAAAGGAAGATGAGCTGAAGGCTGCTATCAAAGCAACCTGGGCTTCCTTAACACCTCTGCAATGCCACAGGTTGATCGCCTCCATGCCACTCCGCGTTGATGTAGTAATTGATGCAAAAGGATCCCAACCAAGTATTGACTGCATTTACTGAACATACATTTCAGTTAGCCAACATTTCAGATTTTAAAATCATTTTTCAAGCTGGTGTTATAAAGTATTCTAATTTATTGAGAAAATTACTTTTGGGTTTTCATTGGCTGTCCGCCATAATCATTAACATTAACAGAAATAAACACTTGAAATAGATCACTGTGTGTGTAATGACTCAATATAATATAGAGTTTCACTTTTTGCATTGAAGAACAGAAATAAAATAACTTTTTGATGATATTCTAATTTTGTGAGATGCACCTGTATATGTATTTATATCAGATAGATAGATAGATAGATAGATAGATAGATAGATAGATAGATAGATAGATAGATAGATAGATAGATAGATAAATAGATTAATTGCCGGTAATTCATTTGTCAGCTTTTGTTAACTCAGTGCAGTAGCCAACAGGTTTACAGCATTACAGAACTCCGGACAGTTATGGCACATTGTTGGTTTATTATTTATGTTTATTACAGGAGATCGAGGGCATTGGGGAATTAGGTGATGTTGTAAGTATGGTTTAATTTTGAATAATTAAGGAGTCTGTGTCTTTATTTCAATAACATAAATTTTTTCAGAGTGTCTGTGTTTTATTTACAATTTGAATATGGGATTAGTAATAGGGGCTTCTTAATAACACCTCTCATTACTAATTCCCCAAACTATTACCCCATATGCCACCGCAACAGGGCAGTGGGAAGAGCAAGGCTATGTGCCAGAATTGGCGCATCCTATAGAGGTGCCTTATCTGGGGAGGCTGCAGGATGATGTTTTTAGCCGGGGGGCCAGTATCCATGGCCCCTTCCTAGGCTAAAAACATCAGCCCGCAGCTGTCTGCATAGCTCTTGCTGGCTATAAATTATAGGGGGACCCACGCCATTTTTTTTTCCCCTAAATAATCTTTTATTAATTACATACATGTCCCCTAATTTTCACACACACACTACAAATTGTATTTGTCACTAACATCTATATATCTATCTATTCTGCATCTATATACTGTATGCAAACCATGTCTTTTATCCTGTCGGCTCCTGCACTGATTTTACAGAAGCCGACAAATGAATTACAGGCTATTCTTCTACCTATCTCTGTATGAAATATGAAGATATATATATTTCTATGTGTTTTATATCTATTCTATGTAGGGATTTGCTCTGGTAGGCAGTGGCAGGGCCATAGTAATGAGGCAACACACAGGCATAAGGTCCAACATTAGTGGTTTAATGACATTTTAAACAGCAGGTTAACAGAAAGAAAAGAAAAAAAACATCAACATAATCCAGCGTGAGAATCACTGGCCTCAGACTCACCCTTACACAGGACGTGCTTATCTAAGCGGCTGCCTGGTCAGCGGCATCCGCCAGGTGCCATTCCCAGGGTTGTTTTGAGTCTTGCTGCTAAACCTTTGCAGCATGAGTATTTCAACAAAATAAGTTCAGGCTAACTCCAGCCTAGTTCCTCACACCTTGCACACACACTCACCATGTGCCAAACAACAATCTCCATTACATAGTCCATAACCCCACCCACAGGTGAGGTGCACATCACATGGGCTGATCCCATAATCGTGACATTATTGCAGGTCCTGAACTTTAGGGAAAATCCTGGCCAAACTTTATCCTGCTGGGAGAAATATATCTTTCATCGAGTGCTACACCCTTTGCTGCACCACATACCGGCCCCTTTGTTCAACCCTAGGGGGTGGACACATGACATACAGTGAACTCTAGACAGGGCATCGCATTCCCCTCTAGTCTGCCTGCCCAATGTTCTACTGAAAATTTGAAATTTTATTTGACAGGAACCACCTGGTGACTCGCGCAATTCTCTCCTTAGCTTGACTCATCCACGTAAGAGGGGAATGATCTGTCATCAAACTAAATGTCTCCCCAGCAAATAATAGCTCTATGACTCAAGTGCCAACTTAATGGCCAGGTGCTCTCTCTCTACAATACTGTACCTGGTTTCAGCTGGGGTAAGCTTTCGGCTCAGTAAACTAATGGGATGCTCTTCTCCGTTATCCTCTTGAGACAGCACGGCACCAAGACCTGAGGCATCAGAGGCATCAGTCTGCATGATGAAGTCTCTTTTGAAATTGGGTGTAACCAGAACTGGTGTACCACACAGTCCCAATTTTAACTTTACAAAGGCCTCCTCTATCTGATCCTTCCAGCGGACCATCACAGACTTCCTCCCTTTCAAGCAGTCTGTTAAAGGCGCGGACAGGGTTGTAAGTTTTGGAATAAACAGCCTGTAATTTCCCACTAAACCTAAAAAGGCTTTTACCTGCTTTGCTGTGAGGGGACCCGGCCAGTTCTGAATTGCCTCCAATTTGTTTACTTGGGGTTTAAGGATTCCTTTCCCAATGACATAACCCAAGTATCGAGCTTCCTCCAGCCCTATGGAACACTTCTTTGGATTGGCGGTTAGCCCTGCTTGTTGCAAAGAATCTATCACCCCCTTTGTACCTTTGTTACGTGACTTTCCCAGTCTGTATTGTACAACAATTTTATCCAGATAGGCTGAGGCATAAGGGCGATGGGGACAGAGAACAATATCCATTAACCGCTGAAACATCGCTGGCGCGCCATGCAACCCAAAGGGTAATACTTTTTACTGGAACAGCCCTTCGGGTGTTACAAAGGCCATTTTTTCCTTAGCCGCCTCTGTTAGGGGCACCTGCCAATTTTCATTTTGTGAGGTCAAGAGTTGAAAAATGCCTTGCCCTGCCCAAACCACTCTATCAATTCATTGACCCGGGCATGGGGTAGACGTCAAATTTTGAAATTTCATTAAGTTTTCTAAAGTCATTACAGAATATTAGCGTTCCATCAGGCTTGGGTATTATGACTATTGGGCTGGCCCATCCACTTTGGGACTCTTAAATGACCCCTAACTGCAGCATTGTTTTTACCTACTCCGAGATCGCTTGTTTGCCGGGGATCAGGCACCTGATACAGCTTTAGTCGGACTTTGGCTTGTGGCTCAGTGATAACGTCATGTTGGATTAGGGGGGTGCATCCAGGGAGCGCAGAGAAAACGTCTGTATTTCAGCTAACAAACTCCAGGGGCCTCCTCAACCTGTTTAGGAGACAAAGTATCTGCTATTTTGACTACGGAGAAGGTTTCTCCTGACACCCCCAGAGGTAAGGAGCTTTCTCCACATCAAATGCAGGCAGCAGACTATCCCCACCAAGGTGGTCTCTATCTTTCCATGGTTTAAGCAGATTAATATGGTAAACTGTTCTGGCTTCCTCCGTCCTGGTTGTGTACCTTGTAGTCTACCGGCTCCACCTTCTCCATAATCTCGTAGGCCCCTGTCACCTTGCAAGAAATTTGCTATCTACTGTAGGCACAAGTACCAATACCCGATCCCCAAGATTAAAGGTTTTACCAGGGCCTTCCGGTTGCAGACCCGACTCTGCAACCGTTGTGCTGCCTCCATATCTCCCAACTAAAAGGGAGGACTGTCTCCATTCTTTCTTGCATTTTTGCAACATGTTCTATCACACCTTGTGGAGGGTTGGTTGGCTCTCCCCGGCCTCTTTGGCTATATTGAGTAAGCTCCCGGGGATGTCTGCCATACAATATTTCAAAGGGGAGAACCCCGTAGATGCCTGGAGCACCTCCCACACTGCAAACAATAAATATGGCACTAAGAGATCCCAGTCCCTTCCACTTTGGAAACTGCTTTTCTTAGCATGCTTTTTAGCGTCTTATTGAATCTTTCTACCAGACCACTGTATGGGGATGATAGACTGATGTGCGCAATTGTTTAAACATTTAACAGGCGCTTTAGTTCCTTCATAATTTTCGATAAAAAAGGGGTTCCCGGTCTGTTAAAATCTCTTGAGGAATCCCCAGAATACATACCCATGAGTAGTGTTGAGCGATACTGCCGATATCCCAAAATATCTGATCGGATTGGATCGGCTCGATACTCAAAAAGTATCCGGTATCGCCGATCCGATACCGGAAACCCAATGCTATCAATGGGACAGAAATGATCGTAATTAATAAAAACCTCTTTCTTTCCTTGTAAACACAGATAAACACACAATGAATACACTAGATAAAATATAAATATATATATATAATAATTTTATTTTAAATAAAATGTCATTGTGACTTATATATATACATATATTATAGTTCATACACTTCTAAATAGTAAAATAGCCTCTAACAATTGCCGGGCAATGCGGCTTTTGTGAAAGTACAGAACCACCCGACAGAAATGACACAGGTTTACATAGATTAACCATGTAATTTCATTTGTTTGATATATGGTTTTCATTAAAAATTACATGAGTGTACTGTGCAAAATTTACAAACATGTAGGGTTAAAATTAAAGGTGAAATTCGTTGTAAAAAAAACACATTTTTTTGCTACAATTTCACCTTTAATTAACCCCCCAGTGTCAAATTTGCCCCAAAACAATGTAATTGTTATGAAAACCAAAAACAAACACATAAATGACAGGAAAAACCTAGAAACCCTTTTCATTTCTTTCGGGTCGAATTTCACAAAACCCCGAAAAGAATTTAGCGGATTAAAACCAAAAAAAATTATGTACTATATTTATATATAAAAAATATTTATTTTAAAAAAAATGTGGTCACAAATTCAAAACATTTAAATATATTATAATTTAAAAAAAGAGGGGTAAAATTTTTGGAAAAAAGGGGCCCTCCCCTTTTTTCCAAAAAAAAAGCCCGATGGGGCAAAAAAAAACCCAAGGGCCCATTATTTTTGCCCCCCCCCGTACAACATCTGCACCCAGACACTCCAAAAGGGGGAAATCTAAATTTTGATTCCCCCTTTCGGCACTTTCCCCTCTATTCCCCTTTTTCCCGTCGGGGCAAAGGGGGTTAAAAGGGGGTTAAAGGGGCCCCTGCATTAAAAGGGGGATTTTAAACCAGGTTAAAAAAGGAGCGCCCCTTAACAACAACAAATAAACCATTGTATAAAAAAAAAAAACCCCAACTTTAAAAAAAAAAATTTTAATAAAAAAACAACATTTTTGACCAATTTTATTTTCACCATTTTTTTCGAAGCCCTTGTTCCCTGTAAAAAAAATAAAATAAAAACAAAAATTTTTCTTACCTCCCCCAGTTCATTATCCCCCATGAACCCTTTCCCCGAAAGGTTTAAGTTTATGCGGGGGCCGCACAAATTTTCTGACACCTCACAGAAACCCCCCACTGAATAAACCCCCCTTTGGGGTAAAAAGGGAAGGAAGGGGTTTACATTTTTTATTTTTTTCCCACTTTCACTTCGGGCCCCGCCGCACCGCACAGCACAGTGACTCAAGGGAACTCAGTGACCGAAGGAACTATAAAAAAAATAGGGGGTCCCCCAAAAAAAAAAAAGGGGGGGGGGCCCCCCCATTTTTTTAACCCGATAAACAGACTCTGAGGCCGGTTTTTTCAAGCTTTTTAAAGGGCCAAATCCAGGGCCTTGCAAGCCTATAAACCAGGCCCCAGCACTGCTTATCTTGGTGGGGAAAAAAAAAGGGATCCCCCAAAAAAAATGGCGTGGGGGCCCCCAAAATTTTTTTTTCCACCAAGTAAAAAGCAGAGCTGCGGCCGTAAAAAAAACGCAAAGGGCCCCGGGTTTTGCCCTCAACAGCCTAAAAAAAAACCGGGGGCAGAGCCCCAAAATTCCCCTCCAAAATCACCAATTTGGGGCTTTTTCCCCCCCCCCACTTCCCTTACGGGCAACGGGTAAAAATTAATTCACTTTTATGAACGTGACAATAAAACCCTTTTTAAAAAAGGAGAGCGTCAATAAACCGATCCTTATTTAAACAAAAATTTTTAAATTTTTTAAAAAAAACACAGCCCTAATAAAAACTTTTAAGAAATAAACCAACACAGTTTTTTTTTTTTTTATTTACCCACCTGACGCCCCCGTTTTTCCCCAAAAAAAAAAAAAATAAAAAACCAACACAAATACTCCCGTCCCGCCCCCAAATCACGTGTCCCCGATAGTCCCCCGGGGTCTTGCTCCCCGTAAGTGCTGCGCCACCTGCAACCCACCCCCCCTGACAGTGAAAATTTTCCGGGAAGTTCCTTGTCCTACTTCGTTCTGTACACAGGAACCCCATAACTTTAGAAAAAACCCCAAAACGGATATCCATATAAAAAAACAGATCTAAAAATCAGAATTCCATACGCGAATACGGCCGTTTCCCCATATTTGCAGTACCCCAAAAGCTCAACACTGCCCATGATTTTCCTTTTGCTTGATTTTGCTGATGTGTGTCGCGCGAAACGCCTCAGGATCCCGGGTTTAAATAATCTAAAAAAAAGGGGATGTTTTTGGGTTTTCCCCTGCGACTTATTGACACCCCCAACCAACCCCACCCCCACTTTTTTTAAAAGGGCCTCAAAATTTTTGAAAAGCACCAAAGGACTCCAAAAGTGAGGCGGGACGGTTTTAGGGGGCAAAACGCCCCCAGAAATTACGTTTTTTTTTAAAAACTTGTTCATGGACCCTATTTTTAAAAAAACCGCAAAAAAATTTGGGGGTCTAGGGTTTTTTTTTGGGCCCCCAAACCCCCCCCGGGAGACTTTGCCAGGGGCGCTAACCATTACCGCCAAATTTTTTCCGGGGGTTTACCACTAATTTTTTACCATTTCCCCACATATTTTCTCGACCATACAACAGATTTTTTTTTAAGCTAAAAAGGGGGGCCCCACTGTACGCCGAGATTTTTGGGGTTCCCTTAAAAAAAATACTTTTCCCCGGGGGTCGACCAAATACTGTCTCTAAATTTGCGCCAAAACCAAAAATTTTACCTTGAACATTAAGTCTGAAAAATTTGGTCCTGGGGGAAATTTTTTTCCAAACATCTCCACCAATACTTCTAGGGGGAAATTTTTCCCCCCCCCTCCACTAAGGGGATTACCCCTATCCCCACACTTCTTCCCTGGCCGGGGGTTTTATGCCCCACTTTTTGGAAAAATTTTAAAACCCGGTTTTTCCAACCGTGTCGGCAGTTTTTTAGTGGGGGGGCAACAGTTAGCCAAGTCAAAAAAAAAAAAGGAAAAAACCTCCAAGAAAATACAAATAATTTTTAAAAAACCACAACCCCCATCCGGGGACCGCCCCCCCCGGGGGGGTTTTTTTTCACCAAAATTTCGGCGGGGAAATTTTTTTGGTCCCCAAAGTATACACAACCCCCAAAATTTTCCCCCCCCTGTACTCCTCGTTTTTTCCGGCTTTTATTTGATTTTCCCCCGCGAAAAAACCCCACAATCCCCGGGGGGTTTAGGGCATTTTAAAAACCCCCGGGAAACCTCTGCGATCAAAAAATGATAGCAGTTCTGGCGGCAAAAGGGGAAATCGCGCGGGGGGGGGGCTCCTGCATGCTTCCCTGAACCCCAGAGAAAACGCGATGTATTGCAATGTTCCAAGGGCCCCCCCTAAAGGCCTCCGACCCAAAAAGATCCCCCCGGGTTTGCAGAAGCAAAATTGCAGTTTTTAAAAAATAGTTTTAAAAAAAAATCCCAAAATAATTAAAAAAATATATAATTTTACCCAATAAACACATTATTGTTAGTAAATAAAAAAACTTAAAAGTCTTTTCCTACGTGTAGCCGATTATAAGAAAAAATTTTAAATTTAATTTCCCACAATTTTAAAAAAAAAAAAAACAAACCAAAAAAACCCCCAATCCTAAAGTCATGTGCAAACCCAAAAAAAAACACTGGTGTAAAATTTTAAAAGCGAAAAAAATTATTTGGGGAAACCCCCCAAATTTTTTATCAACTCTTGTTGACAAAAAAGATACCTCTTTCGTCCTCAAAAAAAATGGTTTTTGTGGTTTCACCCAAATTTAAGAGCTAAAAATTTTTTTAAATATTGTCTGTATTTCCCCAAAAACCTTTTTTAAAACCCAAAATAAGATACCCCCTCTTTAATCCCCTCTTATGGAATTTATAACGTTTTTTTACAAAATGGCCAGATTACCCCCCTTTAGTAAAAATATAGGGTTAGTACAGACGATGCGACATTCTGGGGGAAATCTCTCTTTTTTAAAGGGGGATAAAATGAATTGACCGCCATGGCCCGGGGGGGAAAATGTCCTTTAAAAAAGGGACAAAAAACATCTGGTTTTTGTGGCTCCAAAAAAAAATTTTCCCCCCCCTTGGGGGGGGAGTTACAAATTTGACTGTGTTAAACCCGTCTAGTTACGACTAAAAACCCGTGCTGCAAAAAAAACATGATCCCCCAAGGAAAACAAAAGGGGTTTCTTTTTTCCTTCAAAATATTACTCCCCCGTGGGTTTTTATCAACCTTTTACTTAAACCCCGGGTGGGGATTTAGGGCCCTTTTATTTTGGGGGGGGCCGGGGAATCCACCCTGAAAATTGTTCAGTCAGGGGGTCTCTAAACCCCCGCCATTCCCCTTTCCCCCCCCCTGTTTTTTTTTTACGGAAAAATTTAGGGGGGGCTGCAAGATTGTTTAGACCCCTGTCACAACAGTAAATAATTTTCGAAATTGGGGCTCTATGCCCCCCTCATACAATAAAAAAGGGCCCCTCCCCTCTGTACCCTGCATTGAAAAATTTTTTTTTCGTAAACAAAATTTAAAAAATTTGTATTAATCCCTCTCCCGAAAAGGGCCCAAAAAAAAAGGCGCTATAAAAATAAATAATATAAAAATAAAAAAAAATCCAAAATTTTGTATTGCCGCATCCTAACGACCCCCCAAAAAAAATTTCCCACTAATTTTAAACCCCTTTTTTAACCCCTTAAAAAAAAAAACAAGGCAAAAAAACAAAAACTTAAAATTTAAAAACCGCGAACAAAAAATGGAAAAAAACGCAAAAAAAAAAACCAAAAAAAAATAAAAATGGTTTCGCGAAAAAATAAAATTTTTAAAAACCCAAAAAAAGACCAAAAAAAAGACCAAAACAAAAAAAAAAACATTTAAGCTCGCAGAAAAAAATGAGCAAAAATAAATATTTTTTTTAAAAAAATTTTTTTGTGTAAAAAACGCCCCCCAAAAAAAAAAAGATATAAAAAAGGTACGATTTATCGTACTAACCCAAGAAAAAAACTGCTTTATTAAATTTTTTTTCCCCCCGGGAAATATAAAAAGCCTGCCCCCCCCCAAAGAAATTCATGAAAATTTTTTTTGGGTTTTTTTTCAAACGCCTCCCCCAAAAAACGTAATAAAAAACGAAAAAATTTTTCCCCCTTACAAAAATGTAAAAAGCCCCAAAAAAGTAAACCCAAAATAACGCAACAATTTCCTGCAAAATATAAGACCCTCCAAAAAACCCCCGTGGGGGCCCAAAAAAAAAGGGAAAAAAAAAAACTCTCAAAATATAAAAGATGGGATAAAAAAATTTTTTTTTAAAAAAAGGGGGTCTTTTTGCGTTGACAGCGCCCCAAAAAAAAAAGTCCGCAAAAAAGCAAACAAAAAACCCCCCCTTTTTCACCCCCTTTTTTTGGGAAAAATAAAAAATTTAAAAAATTTTTATTTTTTTTTTCCCTTTTCCCAAATTTGGGTAAAAAGGGGTTTGGGGTTGGGGCTAAAGCTTTTTATTAAGGGGGTTTTTGGGGGTTTGGGGGGAGGTTAGG
>JARQOD010000005.1:349034987-349122524 GCA_033576555.1 Oophaga sylvatica | reverse complement strand
GAGGACATGAAGTTCCCCTCTGCTCCTGAGTCCACGCAAAGGTCGGCGGCGATAGTGGAAGTGCCTACAGTGATTGTCCCTTTAAGTGTCAACTTGGAGGAAAATGCCGCTGTCTCTAGTGAACCTCCTCCCAGGACCACTAGACGCAATCGCTTCCCCGATCGCTGTGGACATTTGTTGGCATAATGTCCTGTCTGCTGGCACACACTACAGACCACGGATACTCGAGTGGTCCGAGACTTAGATCTCACTCGAGAAATCTCCATGGCCTCAGGGGAATCGGGCGCCTGAATGGAAGTTTCCAGAGGTCTGGCGAAGGTGGGCGCCAGCCGGAACCTCTGCCTACACTGGGCCCGCTCCAACCTTTGCTCGTTAAAACGAAGGTCGATACGGGTAGATATGGTAATGAGCTCCTCCAGTGTGGCAGGAATCTCCCTGGTGGACAAGGCGTCCTTCACATGGTCTGCCAGTCCCCTCCAGTACATGGTATAGGGACTTTATCTGGCCAATCCAGCTCAGAGACCAGAGTCCGAAATTGGACGGCAAACTGGCTGACCATGGATGAACCCTGGGTGATAGTCAACAGTTGAAGAGCCGTATCGTGGGTGACACGAGGTCCTAAAAAGACCTGTTTAAGAGTGTCCAAGAAGAGAGGAGCACTCTGCACCACACGATCATCGCGCTCCCATAACGGCGTTGCCCACTCCAACGCCCTGCTCGACAAAAGGGATATGATAAAACCCACTTTTGCCCGCTCCGTGGGATAACGTGCAGCCAGAAGCTCTAGATGTATGGAGCACTGACTGACGAAACCCCGACATTGTTTACTATCACCGGTAAACTTGTCTGGAAGTGGGAGGCGGGAAATAGTCGGAGCAGGGGTGGCAGAGGACAACCTGGCTGCAGCCACGCTAGCAGCCTGAACAGCGACTGCGGTAACATCCACAGCTGAGGTTGTGCGCTCAAGAGCCGCCAACCTTCCCTCCAGCTGCTGGATGTACTGCCTTAGACGCTGGTCATCCGCCATTTTACTAGCCAGATCCTGGCACTAATATTATGTTAGGGTCTGCGGAACGCACCTAATAGATATAATAGAGAGGTGCGTTCGCAGCCCGGGGTCCACCGTGCAGACGAAGCCCGCTGCTAATAAGATGGCGAAAGTAGCGAACTCTGTTATCCCGCAGAGTCGCTAAAAATAAACGCCGTAGCGCGTTGTGGCAGTAAGTGCGAACTCTGTTAATCCCAGAGCCGCTAACGGGATGCCACAGCGCTATATGGCGATAGGTGCGAACTCACTTAGCTTTAGTGAGCCGCAAAGTAAACACGCTAGGGCGCTGTCTAGTGTCAAAAGCGAACCCTGTTACGTCACAGAGCCGCTAAGAAAAAGTACCGTGTCCTGTCAAGCTCTCAGGTACACGGTTAATTGCTAGCGAGCATAATACGTGGTCATGCGCTAATGTCCTCGCGGGAGTCACCCGCAATCTATGGCGTCTGAACGCCAGACCCTGAATACGGCAATCAAACTCCTCACCGGTTATGCCGGTAATCTAGGGCATCTAGGACACCGACCCTGACCAACTAGCACACCAAACACCTCACCGATTAAGTCGGTATTCTAGTGGCTTATTTCAGCCGGGTCCCTAACCACACACACGCATGACCATAGTGGCGCATAGCATACAATGGTTGATATTAGCGCATGGCGGCCCAGCCATGCTACCCTTTTATAGCAACAGCTACAGGACCTTCCAGGAACAAGGACCAATGAGAAGCTGTTACAAACACACGTAGCTACATGACCTTCCTGGCCGACCAACAGGAGCCGCTGCAGCACCTGAACATTTGACCCCTGATCTCCAATGAGAGATCTCACCCTGGGCATGCTCAGATGGGAAAACGCAGGACTTTGTCTCAAAGACGGCTGCTCCAGCACTGGCTATAATAGCAGATCCAGGAAAGGCAGCAGCAAGTCACTGCCCAGTAGTGGAGTGGGCAAGACGCCTGGACCGACGTCTCTGCTGAACAGGCTCCACTGCGACCGGAGACGAATGGGAGACTGCAGCGGGAGGGTTCGAGACTCCCCTTGTGCAGCAGCGGGAAATCGAACCCTAACAAATATTCAGCCCAGCAGGTTGTAGAGATCCCAATCTATGTATCCATCTTAATTCTTTGTTCTTAAGTATTTTAACCCTGTCACCACCCTTTCTTAATATAGGGACACTGTCAATAACTCTAAATCTGAGTTGATTTATTGAATGTCTATGATCCACAAAATGTTTAGGAACCGGTAAATCAGTCAGCTTTTTTCTTATTGTACTTTTATGCTTGCTGATGCGAGCCCGTACCTCCATCGTCGTCTCCCCGACGTAAATCAATCCACATGGGCATACAATCATATACACCACAAAACTGGATGTACAAGAGTACCTCTCCTTCAAAAATATATTTTTTCCAGACTGGGGATGACAGAAAAAATCTCCCTTGAGCATGTTATTACAGCATGCACAACTTAAACATGGATAGTTACCATTACGGGGGTACTAAAAGTACATTGAATCGATATTTTTGATGAACCCACATCAGATTTAACTAGCTTGTCCCGTAAATTATGGCCCTTACGGAAAGACATAATAGGTAAAGATTCAAATTCAGTAACAGTTGGTAGTCCTCTCTTCAAAAGAGGCCAATGTTTTCTCAGAATGTTACTAATACGATCACTGGCAGGATTAACTGTCGATACAAAAGGAACTCGTTTCTTTTTAGTTACAACATTAGACGTATGTCGAAAAGCTTCCCGTGTTGTGTTAAGGGCTTTTGCCTTATAGACATGATTCCAGAAGATGGAATTGTACACAAACTCATACTCGAGTACCGCCATATAGATGTTAGCATAAGTGGGGGCCACATTGGACCCCATGGCGGTACGCCGACGCTGCAGAAAAAACTCATCACCGAAGAGAAAAAAAAAATTCCTCCTCAGGATGAGCTCCAGCAGCGTGAGGATGAGCCGTGCACAATCAGGAGCCATGTCCGAGCCTGATAGCGCAACAGAGACAGCACGAAGACCCTTATCGTGTTTTATGGATGTGTATAATGATACCACATCAATAGATACAAGAATGGTAGATTCCGTTACTTTAAGTTTGTCAATTTTATCCAAAAAATCATTTGTGTCTCTAATGTATGATCGTGCAGAGGTAGCAAACTTTCGCAATACCTTATCCAAAAAAATAGCCACTTTATTATACATGGAACCCCTACCGGAAACAATAGGGCATCCGGGGGATCCCATAGATTTTTGTGAATTTTAGGGAGCGAGTACAGTACCGGAATCACCGGTTTATCAACAATTAAATAATCCGACAGTTTTGATCAATCAGATCAGAATTCAAAGCTTCATCGACAACAACACGGAGTTCCCTCAAAAAATCAAAAGTGGGATCATGTGGCAATCATTCACACACATTAGCATCATTAAGTTGGCACATGATCTCTGCCTTGTACTTAATGCTGTCCATCACTACAACCGCCCCTCCTTTGTCGGCTGGCTTTATAGTGATGGAGGCATTATGTACAAGGCCATCCAGAGCATCTTTTTCACAAGGAGAGAGATTAGACATAACTTTACGAATATAATTATGTCTCAATTTAGTTATATCCCTTTGTACTAGTTCTATATATGATTCTACAAAATGATTATGGTTCGGAGGTAAAAAATTGCTCTTATTGTATAGTCCTATATCCTGTAAAGAAAAACCACACAATCTATCCTCAGTATTTATATTAGATAGGCAATTGGTATCAGATTTTTCTGAAAAGAAAGTAGATAACCTCAACCTCCTAAAAAAGCATGTAGATCACATTCTATATCAAACCAATCAGGGAAATTGGATGGACAAAAAGACAGACCTCTTGATAAAACGTCCATTTCAACCTTAGATAATTGTACGGATGAAATATTTACCACCAACTCATTTAGTGGTCCCTCCGATTGTCCAACTTGTTCCTCATCTTCATCGTAGTGTTGCGTGTTGATCTCTGTTCTTGACTCCGGGTTCCGCTTGTGCTTGCGGCCACCTCTGCGGCCCTCTCCTGGGGTTGATCTGTCCTTGCCTAAAAAAAGTGTTTTGTTAGAATTAAGGTACTGCCACACTACACAATCCCGCTAGCGATCTCGTTAGCGTCGCATACTAATGAGATCGCTAGCAGGATTGTTTCTATATCGCTAGTAGCTACCTATTTTAGCGATATCGTTAAAGACGCTATCACGGTTAGCGATCTCCTTAACGACTTTAGCGGTACAAAAGTACCACTAAATCGCTAAAAAAGGTGCCACACTTAGCGATATATACTTACCCAGCGGGGCGCCAGCGACGAAAATAGGGTCCGGAACGATTCCAGCGACGAGCGAGATCACAGCAGGAAGCTCATCGCTGGCAGCTGCCGCACACAACAACATCGCTAACGGGATCGCTAAATAGTGACGTTTTTTAGCGATCCCGTTAGCGATGTTGTTTAGTGTGGCATACCCTTTACTCATGCTTAATCATCAGTCGATTCGGATTCGGCAGTAGTGAAACCGAAATTAGACATCTTCTTGTCATGTGGTTTCTTTCGTCTTTTAGAAGACATAAAACGTCCCCGTTTGTTGTTATAGCGGGGAGTATTGCCCATGTGCCAAGAAAAAATTCATCCCATTTTATAATCCTCTGCATCACGGAACCATTTAGAGCGTTTAGTGATCTCAATATCATTACGGAATTTTATGAGACATGGCTCCTGATTGTGCACGGCTCATCCTCACGCTGCTGGAGCTCATCCTGAGGAGGAATTTTTTTCTCTTCGGTGATGAGTTTTTTTCTGCAGCGTCGGGGTACCGCCATGGGGTCAAATGTGGCCCCCACTTATGCTAACATCTATATGGCGGTACTCGAGGATGAGTTTGTGTACAATTCCATCTTCTGGAGTCATGTCCGGGCCTGGTGGCGTTACATAGATGATATCTTTGTAGTATGGGAGGGTGGTCCTGATCTACTCTGTGACTTCCATTCAGATCTAAATCTGATATATCCTGAATTTAAGTTTACGATGTCGCATTCGGTATCACAGGTACAATTTCTTGACACTCTAGTGTACAAGGAGGGTAATGCTCTGATGACGGATTTATACGTTAAAAGTACAGACAGAAACAGTCTTCTGTTATATAATAGCAACCATCCTAAGAGAATGGTCAACTCCTTACCATGGAGTCAAATGTTGCGAGTTAGAAGGATAGTATCCGATGATGAACATGTGGATCAACGTTTAGAAACTATGTGTAATAAATTTATATCTAGGGGGTATCCTAGGAATGAGGTGATGAACTATAAGGCAAAAGCACTTAACACAACATGGGAAGCTTCTCGACATACGTCTAATGTTGTAACTAAAAAGAAACGAGTTCCTTTTGTATCGACATTTAATCCTGCCAGTGATCGTATTAGTAACATTCTGAGAAAACATTGGCCTCTTTTGAAGAGAGGACTACCAACTGTTACTGAATTTGAATCTTTACCTATTATGTCTTTCCGTAGGGGCCATAATTTACGGGACAAGCTAGTTAAATCTGATGTGGGTTCATCAAAAATATCGATTCAACGTACTTTTAGTACCCCTCGTAATGGTAACTATCCATGTTTAAGTTGTGCATGCTGTAATAACATGCTCAAGGGAGATTTTTTCTGTCATCCCCAGTCTGGAAAAAATATATTTTTGAAGGAGAGGTACTCTTGTACATCCAGTTTTGTGGTGTATATGATTGTATGCCCATGTGGATTGATTTACGTCGGGGAGACGACGATGGAGGTACGGGCTCGCATCAGCAAGCATAAAAGTACAATTAGAACAAAGCTGACTGATTTACCGGTTCCTAAACATTTTGTGGCTCATAGACATTCAATAAATCAACTCAGATTTAGAGTTATTGACAGTGTCCCTATATTAAGAAGGGTGGTGACAGGGTTAAAATACTTAAGAACAAAGAATTAAGATGAATACATAGATTGGGATCTCTACAACCTGCTGGGCTGAATATTGAATTTAATTTACATAATTGTTGATTTGATTACTGCTCTTTTTTTCTTCTTTTGTATATATTTCTCTTTTTCTTTAATTTGTTGCGTTATATTATTGACATTGTATTATTTTTGATTTTGTTTTTCTTATTTTTTATAGGACTCATGACGAACGGGGGTATTGAGACGATGTTTCATATATCTTTAAATGTTGGTATACATTGTTAATGGTGATATACACATTTGTGTGTCCGTCTCCCCCTTTTTCTACATGGTACATTCTCTTTATATGGTCCTTATTATTTTTTGATTTGTGTATTCTTTGTTGCTCTTGATGTAATTTATATGATTTTTAAGTATGGCCTTCTATCTGACATGTATAGTATACCACATTATACCAATACGATATGTGCGGTGACTTATGCTATTTTCCTGTTCTGTGAACATTGCGCGTGCGCCGCGTCTTGGCTCTCCCCGGGGTTTCCCTGGAGACAGACTCGATGTGCGTCGACGCTGATGCATAACCTGACTTGCGCTGCATTCTGGCTACCTCCAGGGTTTCCCTGGTGACGGCGTGGATGTATGGTGACGCGGATGCGTCACCTGATTTGTGCCTCATCCTGGCTTTCTCCAGGGTTTCCCTGGAGACGGCCTGGATGGGCGGTGGCGTGGATACGTCATCACATCAGCGCATACACCATGTGAGAGGTCGCTCTTGATTGGATGGTGCGTCTGTACTTGTTACATTGTTTGGCTGCACTTTTGTTAAGTCATTTCCTGTATGACGCAGTTAGCGTTCTTTCTTGTTTGATAGTGACGATATTACTGGTAGATGGAGGTGAGATATATGTTACACTTATTTCTATAGGTGATTCAGTTTAACTTGGCGCCGTTTTTGTCTGATCCCTGATTGGCTGGATTGGATGGATGCTAATGAAGGACTAATCTAAATAATCCACATCGTCATGACAACATAAGGAAACCACTTACAGATGGAATGGAATATCACGTGGACCTGCTTATATATTAATTATTGATATGTGTATACATGTTTAGCTTTAACCGATACAATATCCTTGTAGGTCTGATCTCTGTTTTTTCATTGTTTTCATTGTATATGTATATTTAAGTGGGCGTATGTATTTTAAGATTGGTGCTGGTTTACAGCCCTATGCTTTTGTATGTATTGTCTATACTTGATAAAGACCTACTGTGGTCGAAACGTTGTCTTATGGCTGAATAAAAGACCTTTTCTACATTATACACCTGGATGGAGCGCTGGCCTCATTTGGTTTGGGGAGCCATGTCATCTGCTGGTGTAGGTCCACTGTGTTTTATCAAGGCCAAAGTCAGTGCAGCCGTCTACCAGGAAATTTTAGAGCACTTCATGCTTCCCTCTACCGACAAGCTTTTTGGAGATGGAAATTTCATTCTCCATCTGGACTTGGCACCTGTCCACATTGCCAAAAGTGCCAATACCTTGTTTACAATCAACAGTATTACTGTGATTGATTGGCCAGCAAACTCGTCTGATCTTAACCCCATAGAGAATCTATGGGGTATTGTTAAAAGGAAGATGAGCTGAAGGCTGCTATCAAAGCAACCTGGGCTTCCTTAACACCTCTGCAATGCCACAGGTTGATCGCCTCCATGCCACTCCGCGTTGATGTAGTAATTGATGCAAAAGGATCCCAACCAAGTATTGACTGCATTTACTGAACATACATTTCAGTTAGCCAACATTTCAGATTTTAAAATCATTTTTCAAGCTGGTGTTATAAAGTATTCTAATTTACTGAGAAAATTACTTTTGGGTTTTCATTGGCTGTCCGCCATAATCATTAACATTAACAGAAATAAACACTTGAAATAGATCACTGTGTGTGTAATGACTCAATATAATATATGAGTTTCACTTTTTGCATTGAAGAACAGAAATAAAATAACTTTTTGATGATATTCTAATTTTGTGAGATGCACCTGTATATGTATTTATATCAGATAGATAGATAGATAGATAGATAGATAGATAGATAGATAGATAGATAGATAGATAGATAGATAGATAGATAAATAGATTAATTGCCGGTAATTCATTTGTCAGCTTTTGTTAACTCAGTGCAGTAGCCAACAGGTTTACAGCATTACAGAACTCCGGACAGTTATGGCACATTGTTGGTTTATTATTTTATGTTTATTACAGGAGATCGAGGGCATTGGGAATTAGGTGATGTTGTAAGTATGGTTTAATTTTGAATAATTAAGGAGTCTGTGTCTTTATTTCAATAACATAAATTTTTTCAGAGTGTCTGTGTTTTATTTACAATTTGAATATGGGATTAGTAATAGGGGCTTCTTAATAACACCTCTCATTACTAATTCCCCAAACTATTACCCCATATGCCACCGCAACAGGGCAGTGGGAAGAGCAAGGCTATGTGCCAGAATTGGCGCATCCTATAGAGGTGCCTTATCTGGGGAGGCTGCAGGATGATGTTTTTAGCCGGGGGCCAGTATCCATGGCCCCTTCCTAGGCTAAAAACATCAGCCCGCAGCTGTCTGCATAGCTCTTGCTGGCTATAAATTATAGGGGGACCCCACGCCATTTTTTTTCCCCTAAATAATCTTTTATTAATTACATACATGTCCCCTAATTTTCACACACACACTACAAATTGTATTTGTCACTAACATCTATATATCTATCTATTCTGCATCTATATACTGTATGCAAACCATGTCTTTTATCCTGTCGGCTCCTGCACTGATTTTACAGAAGCCGACAAATGAATTACAGGCTATTCTTCTACCTATCTCTGTATGAAATATGAAGATATATATATTTCTATGTGTATATATCTATTCTATGTAGGGATTTGCTCTGGTAGGCAGTGGCAGGGCCATAGTAATGAGGCAACACACAGGCATAAGGTCCAACATTAGTGGTTTAATGACATTTTAAACAGCAGGTTAACAGAAAGAAAAGAAAAAAAACATCAACATAATCCAGCGTGAGAATCACTGGCCTCAGACTCACCCTTACACGGGACGTGCTTATCTAAGCGGCTGCCTGGTCAGCGGCATCCGCCAGGTGCCATTCCCAGGGTTGTTTTGAGTCTTGCTGCTAAACCTTTGCAGCATGAGTATTTCAACAAAATAAGTTCAGGCTAACTCCAGCCTAGTTCCTCACACCTTGCACACACACTCACCATGTGCCAAACAACAATCTCCATTACATAGTCCATAACCCCACCCACAGGTGAGGTGCACATCACATGGGCTGATCCCATAATCGTGACATTATTGCAGGTCCTGAACTTTAGGGAAAATCCTGGCCAAACTTTATCCTGCTGGGAGAAATATATCTTTCATCGAGTGCTACACCCTTTGCTGCACCACATACCGGCCCCTTTGTTCAACCCTAGGGGGTGGACACATGACATACAGTGAACTCTAGACAGGGCATCTGCATTCCCCTCTAGTCTGCCTGCCCAATGTTCTACTGAAAATTTGAAATTTTAGTGACAGGAACCACCTGGTGACTCGCGCAATTCTCTCCTTAGCTTGACTCATCCACGTAAAGGGGAATGATCTGTCATCAAACTAAATGTTCTCCCCAGCAAATAATAGCTCTATGACTCAAGTGCCAACTTAATGGCCAGGTGCTCTCTCTCTACAATACTGTACCTGGTTTCAGCTGGGGTAAGCTTTCGGCTCAGGAAACTAATGGGATGCTCTTCTCCGTTATCCTCTTGAGACAGCACGGCACCAAGACCTGAGGCATCAGAGGCATCAGTCTGCATGATGAAGTCTCTTTTGAAATTGGGTGTAACCAGAACTGGTGTACCACACAGTACCAATTTTAACTTTACAAAGGCCTCCTCTATCTGATCCTTCCAGCGGACCATCACAGACTTCCTCCCTTTCAAGCAGTCTGTTAAAGGCGCGGACAGGGTTGTAAGTTTTGGAATAAACAGCCTGTAATTTCCCACTAAACCTAAAAAGGCTTTTACCTGCTTTGCTGTGAGGGGACCCGGCCAGTTCTGAATTGCCTCCAATTTGTTTACTTGGGGTTTAAGGATTCCTTTCCCAATGACATAACCCAAGTATCGAGCTTCCTCCAGCCCTATGGAACACTTCTTTGGATTGGCGGTTAGCCCTGCTTGTTGCAAAGAATCTATCACCGCCTGTACCTTTGTTACGTGACTTTCCCAGTCTGTATTGTACAACAATTTTATCCAGATAGGCTGAGGCATAAGGGCGATGGGGACAGAGAACAATATCCATTAACCGCTGAAACATCGCTGGCGCGCCATGCAACCCAAAGGGTAATACTTTTTACTGGAACAGCCCTTCGGGTGTTACAAAGGCCATTTTTTCCTTAGCCGCCTCTGTTAGGGGCACCTGCCAATATCATTTTGTGAGGTCAAGAGTTGAAAAATGCCTTGCCTGCCCAAACCACTCTATCAATTCATTGACCCGGGCATGGGGTAGACGTCAAATTTTGAAATTTCATTAAGTTTTCTAAAGTCATTACAGAATATTAGCGTTCCATCAGGCTTGGGTATTATGACTATTGGGCTGGCCCATCCACTTTGGGACTCTTAAATGACCCCTAACTGCAGCATTGTTTTTACCTACTCCGAGATCGCTTGTTGCCGGGCATCAGGCACCTGATACAGCTTTAGTCGGACTTTGGCTTGTGGCTCAGTGATGGATTAGGGAGGTGCATCCAGGGAGCGCAGAGAAAACGTCTGTATTTCAGCTAACAAACTCCAGGACCTCCTCAACCTGTTTAGGAGACAAAGTATCTGCTATTTTGACTACGGAGAAGGTTTCTCCTGACACCCCCAGAGGTAATGGAGCTTTCTCCACATCAAATGCAGGCAGCAGACTATCCCCACCAAGGTGGTCTCTATCTTTCCATGGTTTAAGCAGATTAATATGGTAAACCTGTTCTGGCTTCCTCCGTCCTGGTTGGTGTACCTTGTAGTCTACCGGCTCCACCTTCTCCATAATCTCGTAGGGCCCCTGTCACCTTGCAAGAAATTTGCTATCTACTGTAGGCACAAGTACCAATACCCGATCCCCAAGATTAAAGGTTGTTACCAGGGCCTTCCGGTTGCAGACCCGACTCTGCAACCGTTGTGCTGCCTCCATATCTTCCCAGACTAAAGGTAGGACTGTCTCCATTCTTTCTTGCATTTTTGCAACATGTTCTATCACACTCTTGTGGAGGGTTGGTTGGCTCTCCCAGGCCTCTTTGGCTATATTGAGTAAGCTCCGGAGATGTCTGCCATACAATATTTCAAAGGGCGAGAACCCCGTAGATGCCTGGAGCACCTCCCACACTGCAAACAATAAATATGGCACTAAGAGATCCCAGTCCCTTCCATCTTTGGAAACTGCTTTTCTTAGCATGCTTTTTAGCGTCTTATTGAATCTTTCTACCAGACCATCTGTATGGGGATGATAGACTGATGTGCGCAATTGTTTAACATTTAACAGGCGGCTGAGTTCCTTCATAATTTTCGATATAAAAGGGGTTCCCTGGTCTGTTAAAATCTCTTGAGGAATCCCCAGAATACATACCCATGAGTAGTGTTGAGCGATACTGCCCGATATCCCAAAATATCTGATCGGATTGGATCGGCTCGATACTCAAAAAGTATCCGGTATCGCCGATCCGATACCGGAAACCCAATGCTAGTCAATGGGACAGAAATGTCGTAATTAATAAAACCTCTTTCTTTCCTTGTAAACACTAGATAAACACACATAGAATACACATATATATATATATATATATATATATATATATATATATACATGTCATTGTGACTTATATATATACATATATTTATAGTTCATACACTTCTAAATAGTAAAATAGCCTCTAATTCAATTGCCGGGCAATGCCGGCTTTTGTGAAAGTACAGAACCACCCGACATGAAATGACACATGGTTTACATAGAGTTAACCATGTAATTTCATGTAGTTTGATATATGGTTTTCATTAAAAATTACATGAGTGTACGTGTGCAAAATTTTACACATGTAGGGGTTAATTAAAGGTGTAAATTCGTTGTAAAAAAAACACATTTTTTTGCTACGAATTTACACCTTTAATTAACCCTACATGTGTCAAATTTTGCACACATACATTCATGTAATTGTTAGTGAAAACCAAATATCAAACTACATGAAATGACATGGTTAACTCTATGTAAACCATGTGTCATTTCATGTCGGGTCTGTAATTTCACAAAAGCCGGCAATTGAATTAGCGGCTATTATACTATGTAGAAATGTATGTACTATATATATATATATATATATATATATATATATATATATTATATATATATATATGTGTCACAAATTCAATGACATGTATATATATATATATATATATATGAGGTGTAAAATTGTTGAAAAAAATGCGTGGGCTCCTGCCCTATTTCCAGACAGACAAAGCCAGCGAGTGGGGGCAGATAATAATAGCCCAGAGAGGGACCATTATTTTTGCCCCCCCCGGCTACTAACATCTGCACCCAGACACTCCAGAAAAGGCAAATCTATAATTAGATTCGCCCTTTCTGGCACTTTCCCCGTCTATTCCCATTGCCCTGTAGCGGTGGCGAATGGGTTAATAAGGGGTTAAAGCCACCTTGCTATTGAAAGGTGACTTTAAGCCAGGTTAATAATTGAGAGCTGTCAATTAGACAACTATCAATTATTAATCCTATTGTATGAAATAAAAATAAAACACACACACTTTAATTAAATAATAATTTTAATGAAATAAACACACAGTTTTTGACCATATTTTATTTTACTGCCATTCCTTGCGAAGCCCTTGTTCACCTGTAATAAAAATAAAATAATAAAGCAACATTATTCTTACCTATCCGATGTTCAGTCAGGTACCCCGATGTAATCCTTCTGAAAGGGTTAATGTTTACTGCAGGGACCGCAGCTAATGCTGACAGCCTCACAGTAAACCCCCTACTGAATCATCTCCTCTCTTGGCTGACAGGAGAGGAAGTGGTTAGCATAATTGATTGCTTCCCACTTTCAATTCAGGTCAGCCAGGGACACCGCACAGCATCAGTGACGTCAGAGGGAATCCCAGCTGACCTGAAGTGAACTGATTAACAAAAATAGGGGATCCCCTCGAAAAAAAAAATGGCGTGGGGTCCCCCCTATTTTTGTTAACCAGCCTGATAAAGCAGACTACTGAGGCCTGGTTTTTCAAGCTGTTAAGGAGCCAATATCCATGGACCTTGCAAGCCTGATAATACCAGGCCACAGCAGTCTGCTTATCTTGGCTGGTTAACAAAAATAGGGGATCCCCTCGAAAAAAAAATGGCGTGGAGGGTCCCCCTATTTTTGTTATCCAGCCAAGTAAAAAGCAGACTGCTGCGGCCTGGTATAAAAAGACTGTCAAGGCCCATGGATTTTGGCCCTCAACAGCCTAAAAATACCAGGCTGCAGCAGCCCCACAATTGGCGCATCCAAAGATGCACCAATTGTGGCACTTTACCCGGCTCTTCCCACTTGCCCTGTAGCGGTGGCAAGCAGGGTAATAAGGGGTTAATGTCACCTTTGATTGAACAGTGACAATAAGCCCGGTTAAAAATGGAGAGGCGTCAATAAGACACTGATCCATTATTAATCATAAAGTTTGTAAATTTGTTAAAAAATACACAGCCATAATAAAGTCTTTTAATGAAATAAACACAACACAGTTTTCATTATTTTTATTGTACGCTCATCCTGCGACGCCATCGTTCTCCTGTAAAAAACAAAAATAACAAACCAACACAAATACTCCCTGTCCGACGCAGTCCAAAATCACGAGTGTCCCACGATGAGTACAGCTCTGCTACATCTGCATGCCAGGCTGTGCATGGCATCCAGATGTAGCAGAGCTGCTTACCTGAGGAGATTCCCGGCGGTGATGTCATCGGACTGGTTTACGGCCAGCTGTCGCGAGAGTACAGCTGGCCGAGATTACCCAGTACCCGGCAGCACGTGCAGTTATCGCAATATGCTGCACGTTATCGCCAGGGAGAGGGTAATGGCCGGCCTGGATGGATGGATGGACGTGACTGCCGGGGATCTTCTGCCAGGTAAGTGCTGCTGACACCTGACAGACCCGACCGACACTGACAGTGACACTTTCGGGAAGTTCCTGTGTCACGTACTTCGTTCTGTGACACAGGAACTCCCATAGACTTTAGAAGAAAACTCCAATTCGGATATCCGATATGACAAAAATATCAGATCTCAGAATCAGAATTCCGATACAGCGAATATCGGCCGATACCCGATATTTGCAGTATCAGAATGCTCAACACTGCCCATGAGTTCTTTTGCTATGAGCTTTGCTGATGTGTGTCGCAGCGAAACGGCCTCAGGATACCGGGTAGAATAATCTAGAAATACAAGGATGTGTTGGTGTCCCCTTGCTGACTTATTGACAGGACCAACCAGATCCATTGCCACTCTTTTGAAAGGTGCCTCTATAATTTGTAAAGGCACCAAAGGACTCCAAAAGTGAGGCTTGGGACTGGTTACCTGGCACACTGCACAGAAATTACAGTATCGTTTAACTTGTTCATGGACACCTAGCCATTAAAACCGCTGCAAAATTTGGTCTAGGGTATTATTTTGGCCCAAATGCCCCCGGAGTACATGCGCATGCGCTAAGTCCATTACCAGCCTATGATATGCCTGAGGTACCACTAATTGTTCTACCATTTCCCCACATATTTTCTCGACTCGATACAACAGATCTCGGTTCAGCTCAAAGTGTGGCCACACTGTAGCTGCCCGAGATTGTTGGGGTTCCCCGTTAATAAACAGTACATTTCCCCTGGCTCGAGCCAAAGTACTGTCTCTGAGTTGCGCCATACCAAAATTTTCACCTGATACATTTAAGTCTGACAATTCAGGTCCTGGAGGTAAGTCTTCCACATCTCCAGCCAATACTTCTATGGGAGAATTTTCCCCCACCTCCACTGAAGGGGAGGTTACCCCTATCGCCAGCACTTCTTCCTCTGGGCCAGCAGGTTCATGCCCCACTTCTGGAGAATGTAACCTGGTTGCCACCGGTGTCGGCAGTTGTTCAGTGGGTGGGACAACAGTTAGCCGAAGTACAGAAAAAAAAGGAAAATCTCTTCCAAGTATCACTAAATAATGTAAATTAACCACAACCCCCATCTCGTGGTACCGCCTCCCCGCTGGCGTGTTTATCACCACTAGTGCGGCAGGATAGTCTTTTAGGTACCCATGTATACACAACACCCTAATTTTCCGACCAGTGTACTCGCTCGTTTGTACCTGGCTTTTTATGTTTGATTTTCACAGCTGACACCCGTCACTAAGTGCCAGGAGTGTTCACGGCACTTTAACCCCCGGAACTCTGCGATCAAATATGATAGCAGTGTTCTGGCGGCATAAGGAAGTATCGCGCAGGGAGGGGGCTCGCTGCATGCTTCCCTGAGACCCTCAGAGCAACGCGATGTGATTGCAATGTTCCAAGGGCCTCCTCCCTGCAGGCCTCCGGATCCAAGATGGCCACGGGGTTTGCAGAGAGCAAAATTGCAGTATGTGTAAAAATAGTTTTAAAAAAATCCCTAAATAATTAAAAAAATATATAGATATTTACCCAATAAACACATTATTGTTATGTAAATAAAAAAACTATAAAAGTCTTCTCCTACTGTGTAGCCGATTGATAAGATAAAACTTAACCTTTAATTCTACAACTTAAGAAAAAACAAACAAACCAAAATACCAGAAGTGCCTAAAGTGCATGTGCAAACCTAAAAAACACACTGAGTGTAATTATAAAAGCGGAAATACAATTATTTGGAACCACCAGTTTATCATCAACTCTTGTTGACAAATAGAGAGTACCTCTTACGTCCTCACAAAAATGGTGTTCGTGGGTTACACTCCATGTTTATGAGGCTAAATTCTCTTATAATATTGGTCTGTGATCCACAGTACCTTCTAAACCATACATAGAGATACCTCACTCTGATATCCCGCTCTGTATGGAATTTATACGTTTTTATACAGAGTGGTCACAGATTACCAGTCTGTTAGTATATATAGGATGTAGTACAGACAGATGCGACCTATTCTGGTACAAATCTCTCTTTAGAAGGAGCATATCATGAATTGACCGCCATGCGGCTGAATAAATGTCCTTTATCGTGTACTACTTACTATACTGGTTTTTGTGGCTCCAAAAACAAATGTCTCCCTGTGTAATGGGAGTTACATTAGACTGATGTCACCTGTCATAGTTAGCGACTAAATGCCCGTGCTGCAAATAAACATGATCCCACCAGGGGAGAAACAAGGGTTACTTTTGCCTTGCAAAATATTACTCTCACTGTGGGTTACTATCAACCGTTGTACTTATCTGCGGCATCGTGATGAGGGCATTATATTTGTGTGTGCCTGGGGGAGATCCACCCTGTACATATGTGTCATGTCAGGTGATCTCTACCCCGTCGCCATTCTCCCGACGTGTTTCATCTACAGGGAATCTTCAGGGGAGGTCTTGCATGATATGTTGTGAGACAGCCCTGTCACAACAGTACATAATTTTCTGATTGGACTCTATTGCCTCCGCTCATACAATATAAAAGTCCTCTCCCTCTGTACCAGTCTGTCATTGTAAATTTGTTTACTGTAAACGATATCTATAACTTTGTATGTAATCCCTTCTCATGTACAGCACAATGGAATTAATGGCGCTATAAAAATAAATAATGATAATAATAATAATAAAAGTACACATATTTAGTATTGCCGCATCCGTAACGACCCGCCCTATAAAAATGTCCGACTAGTTAACCTCTTTAGTGAACCCCTTAAAAAAAAAAACAAGGCAAAAAAACAATGCTTTATCATTATACCGCTGAACATAAAGTGGAATAACACGCAATCAAAAAGACAGATATAAATAAACATGGTACTGCTGAAAACGTCATTTTGTATCTCAAAAAACGAGCCAAAATACAGCACCATCAGCAAAAAAATAAAACAGTTATAGCTCGCAGAATAAAGTGATGCAAAAATAATTATTTTTTATATAAAATAGTTTTTATTGTGTAAAAGCGCCAAAACATAAAAAATGATATAAATAAGGTATCGATGTTATCGTACTAACCCGAAGAATAAAACTGCTTTATTAATTTTACCACACGCGGAATGCTATAAACGCCTGCCCCCCAAAGAAATTCATGAATTGCTGGTTTTTATTCAAACTGCCTCCCAAAAATCGTAATAAAAAGCGAAAAATGTGCCCACATTACAAAAATGTAATGTGCCCAAAAATGATACCAATAATAACGTCAACTAGTCCTGCAAAATATAAGACCTCACATCACTCTGTGGGCCAAAATAAGGAAAAATTATAGCTCTCAAAATATAATGATGCATAAACTATTTTTTTTTCAATAAAAGGGGCGTCTTTTAGCGTGTGACAGCTGCCAAACATAAAAGTCCGCTATAAATAGCAAATCAAACCCCCTTTATCACCCCCTTAGTTAGGGAAAAATAATAAAATTTAAAAAATGTATTTATTTCCATTTTCCCATTAGGGTTAGGGTTAGCGTTGGGGCTAAAGCTAGGATTAGGGTTAGGGTTGGGACTAGGGTTAGGGGTATGTTAGGGTTAGGTTTGTAGTTAGAATTGGGGGGTTTCCACTGTTTAGGCACATCAGGGGCTCTACAAACGTGACATGGCATCTGATCTCAAATCCAGCCAATTGTGAGAAAAAGTCAAACGGTGCTCCTTCCCTTCTGAGCTCTGCCATGAGCCCAAACAGTAGTTTACCCCCACATATGGGGTATCAGCGTACTCAGGACAAATTGCACAATAACTCTTGGGGTCCAATTTCTTCTGTTACACTTGGGAAAATAAAAAATTGGGGCAAAAATTTACATTTTTGTAGAAAAAAATATGATTTTTTATTTTTATAGCTCTACGTTATAAACTTCTGTGAAGCATTTGGGGGTTCAAAGTTCTCACCACACATCTAGATAAGTTCCTTGTGGGGTTTAGTTTCCAAAATGGGGTCACTTGTGGGGATTTCCACTGTTTAGGCACATCAAGGGCTCTCTAAACACGACATTATCCTCTTGAGACAGCACGGCACCAAGACCTGAGGCATCAGAGGCATCAGTCTGCATGATGAAGTCTCTTTTGAAATTGGGTGTAACCAGAACTGGTGTACCACACAGTACCAATTTTAACTTTACAAAGGCCTCCTCTATCTGATCCTTCCAGCGGACCATCACAGACTTCCTCCCTTTCAAGCAGTCTGTTAAAGGCGCGGACAGGGTTGTAAGTTTTGGAATAAACAGCCTGTAATTTCCCACTAAACCTAAAAAGGCTTTTACCTGCTTTGCTGTGAGGGGACCCGGCCAGTTCTGAATTGCCTCCAGTTTGTTTACTTGGGGTTTAAGGATTCCTTTCCCAATGACATAACCCAAGTATCGAGCTTCCTCCAGCCCTATGGAACACTTCTTTGGATTGGCGGTTAGCCCTGCTTGTTGCAAAGAATCTATCACCGCCTGTACCTTTGTTACGTGACTTTCCCAGTCTGTATTGTACAACAATTTTATCCAGATAGGCTGAGGCATAAGGGCGATGGGGACAGAGAACAATATCCATTAACCGCTGAAACATCGCTGGCGCGCCATGCAACCCAAAGGGTAATACTTTTTACTGGAACAGCCCTTCGGGTGTTACAAAGGCCATTTTTTCCTTAGCCGCCTCTGTTAGGGGCACCTGCCAATATCATTTTGTGAGGTCAAGAGTTGAAAAATGCCTTGCCTGCCCAAACCACTCTATCAATTCATTGACCCGGGCATGGGGTAGACGTCAAATTTTGAAATTTCATTAAGTTTTCTAAAGTCATTACAGAATATTAGCGTTCCATCAGGCTTGGGTATTATGACTATTGGGCTGGCCCATCCACTTTGGGACTCTTAAATGACCCCTAACTGCAGCATTGTTTTTACCTACTCCGAGATCGCTTGTTGCCGGGCATCAGGCACCTGATACAGCTTTAGTCGGACTTTGGCTTGTGGCTCAGTGATGGATTAGGGAGGTGCATCCAGGGAGCGCAGAGAAAACGTCTGTATTTCAGCTAACAAACTCCAGGACCTCCTCAACCTGTTTAGGAGACAAAGTATCTGCTATTTTGACTACGGAGAAGGTTTCTCCTGACACCCCCAGAGGTAATGGAGCTTTCTCCACATCAAATGCAGGCAGCAGACTATCCCCACCAAGGTGGTCTCTATCTTTCCATGGTTTAAGCAGATTAATATGGTAAACCTGTTCTGGCTTCCTCCGTCCTGGTTGGTGTACCTTGTAGTCTACCGGCTCCACCTTCTCCATAATCTCGTAGGGCCCCTGTCACCTTGCAAGAAATTTGCTATCTACTGTAGGCACAAGTACCAATACCCGATCCCCAAGATTAAAGGTTGTTACCAGGGCCTTCCGGTTGCAGACCCGACTCTGCAACCGTTGTGTGCCTCCATATCTTCCCAGACTAAAGGTAGGACTGTCTCCATTCTTTCTTGCATTTTTGCAACATGTTCTATCACACTCTTGTGGAGGGTTGGTTGGCTCTCCCAGGCCTCTTTGGCTATATTGAGTAAGCTCCGGAGATGTCTGCCATACAATATTTCAAAGGGCGAGAACCCCGTAGATGCCTGGAGCACCTCCCACACTGCAAACAATAAATATGGCACTAAGAGATCCCAGTCCCTTCCATCTTTGGAAACTGCTTTTCTTAGCATGCTTTTTAGCGTCTTATTGAATCTTTCTACCAGACCATCTGTATGGGGATGATAGACTGATGTGCGCAATTGTTTAACATTTAACAGGCGGCTGAGTTCCTTCATAATTTTCGATATAAAAGGGGTTCCCTGGTCTGTTAAAATCTCTTGAGGAATCCCCAGAATACATACCCATGAGTAGTGTTGAGCGATACTGCCCGATATCCCAAAATATCTGATCGGATTGGATCGGCTCGATACTCAAAAAGTATCCGGTATCGCCGATCCGATACCGGAAACCCAATGCTAGTCAATGGGACAGAAATGTCGTAATTAATAAAACCTCTTTCTTTCCTTGTAAACACTAGATAAACACACATAGAATACACATATATATATATATATATATATATATTATATACATGTCATTGTGACTTATATATATACATATATTTATAGTTCATACACTTCTAAATAGTAAAATAGCCTCTAATTCAATTGCCGGGCAATGCCGGCTTTTGTGAAAGTACAGAACCACCCGACATGAAATGACACATGGTTTACATAGAGTTAACCATGTAATTTCATGTAGTTTGATATATGGTTTTCATTAAAAATTACATGAGTGTACGTGTGCAAAATTTTACACATGTAGGGGTTAATTAAAGGTGTAAATTCGTTGTAAAAAAAACACATTTTTTTGCTACGAATTTACACCTTTAATTAACCCCTACATGTGTCAAATTTTGCACACATACATTCATGTAATTGTTAGTGAAAACCAAATATCAAACTACATGAAATGACATGGTTAACTCTATGTAAACCATGTGTCATTTCATGTCGGGTCTGTAATTTCACAAAAGCCGGCAATTGAATTAGCGGCTATTATACTATGTAGAAATGTATGTACTATATATATATATATATATATATATATATATATATATATATATATTATATATATATATATAGTGTCACAAATTCAATGACATGTATATATATATATATATATATATATATATGAGGTGTAAAATTGTTGAAAAAAATGCGTGGGCTCCTGCCCTATTTCCAGACAGACAAAGCCAGCGAGTGGGGGCAGATAATAATAGCCCAGAGAGGGACCATTATTTTTGCCCCCCCCGGCTACTAACATCTGCACCCAGACACTCCAGAAAAGGCAAATCTATAATTAGATTCGCCCTTTCTGGCACTTTCCCCGTCTATTCCCATTGCCCTGTAGCGGTGGCGAATGGGTTAATAAGGGGTTAAAGCCACCTTGCTATTGAAAGGTGACTTTAAGCCAGGTTAATAATTGAGAGCTGTCAATTAGACAACTATCAATTATTAATCCTATTGTATGAAATAAAATAAAACACACACACTTTAATTAAATAATAATTTTAATGAAATAAACACACAGTTTTTGACCATATTTTATTTTACTGCCATTCCTTGCGAAGCCCTTGTTCACCTGTAATAAAAATAAAATAATAAAGCAACATTATTCTTACCTATCCGATGTTCAGTCAGGTACCCCGATGTAATCCTTCTGAAAGGGTTAATGTTTACTGCAGGGACCGCAGCTAATGCTGACAGCCTCACAGTAAACCCCCTACTGAATCATCTCCTCTCTTGGCTGACAGGAGAGGAAGTGGTTAGCATAATTGATTGCTTCCCACTTTCACTTCAGGTCAGCCAGGGACACCGCACAGCATCAGTGACGTCAGAGGGAATCCCAGCTGACCTGAAGTGAACTGATTAACAAAAATAGGGGATCCCCTCGAAAAAAAAAATGGCGTGGGGTCCCCCCTATTTTTGTTAACCAGCCTGATAAAGCAGACTACTGAGGCCTGGTTTTTCAAGCTGTTAAGGAGCCAATATCCATGGACCTTGCAAGCCTGATAATACCAGGCCACAGCAGTCTGCTTATCTTGGCTGGTTAACAAAAATAGGGGATCCCCTCGAAAAAAAAATGGCGTGGAGGGTCCCCCTATTTTTGTTATCCAGCCAAGTAAAAAGCAGACTGCTGCGGCCTGGTATAAAAAGACTGTCAAGGCCCATGGATTTTGCCCTCAACAGCCTAAAAATACCAGGCTGCAGCAGCCCCACAATTGGCGCATCCAAAGATGCACCAATTGTGGCACTTTACCCGGCTCTTCCCACTTGCCCTGTAGCGGTGGCAAGCAGGGTAATAAGGGGTTAATGTCACCTTTGATTGAACAGTGACAATAAGCCCGGTTAAAAATGGAGAGGCGTCAATAAGACACTGATCCATTATTAATCATAAAGTTTGTAAATTTGTTAAAAAATACACAGCCATAATAAAGTCTTTTAATGAAATAAACACAACACAGTTTTCATTATTTTTATTGTACGCTCATCCTGCGACGCCATCGTTCTCCTGTAAAAAAACAAAAATAACAAACCAACACAAATACTCCCTGTCCGACGCAGTCCAAAATCACGAGTGTCCCACGATGAGTACAGCTCTGCTACATCTGCATGCCAGGCTGTGCATGGCATCCAGATGTAGCAGAGCTGCTTACCTGAGGAGATTCCCCGGCGGTGATGTCATCGGACTGGTTTACGGCCAGCTGTCGCGAGAGTACAGCTGGCCGAGATTACCCAGTACCCGGCAGCACGTGCAGTTATCGCAATATGCTGCACGTTATCGCCAGGGAGAGGGTAATGGCCGGCCTGGATGGATGGATGGACGTGACTGCCGGGGATCTTCTGCCAGGTAAGTGCTGCTGACACCTGACAGACCCGACCGACACTGACAGTGACACTTTCGGGAAGTTCCTGTGTCACGTACTTCGTTCTGTGACACAGGAACTCCCCATAGACTTTAGAAGAAAACTCCAATTCGGATATCCGATATGACAAAAATATCAGATCTCAGAATCAGAATTCCGATACAGCGAATATCGGCCGATACCCGATATTTGCAGTATCAGAATGCTCAACACTGCCCATGAGTTCTTTTGCTATGAGCTTTGCTGATGTGTGTCGCAGCGAAACGGCCTCAGGATACCGGGTAGAATAATCTAGAAATACAAGGATGTGTTGGTGTCCCCTTGCTGACTTATTGACAGGACCAACCAGATCCATTGCCACTCTTTTGAAAGGTGCCTCTATAATTTGTAAAGGCACCAAAGGACTCCAAAAGTGAGGCTTGGGACTGGTTACCTGGCACACTGCACAGAAATTACAGTATCGTTTAACTTGTTCATGGACACCTAGCCATTAAAACCGCTGCAAAATTTGGTCTAGGGTATTATTTTGGCCCAAATGCCCCCGGAGTACATGCGCATGCGCTAAGTCCATTACCAGCCTATGATATGCCTGAGGTACCACTAATTGTTCTACCATTTCCCCACATATTTTCTCGACTCGATACAACAGATCTCGGTTCAGCTCAAAGTGTGGCCACACTGTAGCTGCCCGAGATTGTTGGGTTCCCCGTTAATAAACAGTACATTTCCCCTGGCTCGAGCCAAAGTACTGTCTCTGAGTTGCGCCATACCAAAATTTTCACCTGATACATTTAAGTCTGACAATTCAGGTCCTGGAGGTAAGTCTTCCACATCTCCAGCCAATACTTCTATGGGAGAATTTTCCCCCACCTCCACTGAAGGGGAGGTTACCCCTATCGCCAGCACTTCTTCCTCTGGGCCAGCAGGTTCATGCCCCACTTCTGGAGAATGTAACCTGGTTGCCACCGGTGTCGGCAGTTGTTCAGTGGGTGGGACAACAGTTAGCCGAAGTACAGAAAAAAAAGGAAAATCTCTTCCAAGTATCACTAAATAATGTAAATTAACCACAACCCCCATCTCGTGGTACCGCCTCCCCGCTGGCGTGTTTATCACCACTAGTGCGGCAGGATAGTCTTTTAGGTACCCATGTATACACAACACCCTAATTTTCCGACCAGTGTACTCGCTCGTTTGTACCTGGCTTTTTATGTTTGATTTTCACAGCTGACACCCGTCACTAAGTGCCAGGAGTGTTCACGGCACTTTAACCCCCGGAACTCTGCGATCAAATATGATAGCAGTGTTCTGGCGGCATAAGGAAGTATCGCGCAGGGAGGGGGCTCGCTGCATGCTTCCCTGAGACCCTCAGAGCAACGCGATGTGATTGCAATGTTCCAAGGGCCTCCTCCCTGCAGGCCTCCGGATCCAAGATGGCCACGGGGTTTGCAGAGAGCAAAATTGCAGTATGTGTAAAAATAGTTTTAAAAAAAATCCCTAAATAATTAAAAAAATATATAGATATTTACCCAATAAACACATTATTGTTATGTAAATAAAAAAACTATAAAAGTCTTCTCCTACTGTGTAGCCGATTGATAAGATAAAACTTAACCTTTAATTCTACAACTTAAGAAAAAACAAACAAACCAAAATACCAGAAGTGCCTAAAGTGCATGTGCAAACCTAAAAAACACACTGAGTGTAATTATAAAAGCGGAAATACAATTATTTGGAACCACCAGTTTATCATCAACTCTTGTTGACAAATAGAGAGTACCTCTTACGTCCTCACAAAAATGGTGTTCGTGGGTTACACTCCATGTTTATGAGGCTAAATTCTCTTATAATATTGGTCTGTGATCCACAGTACCTTCTAAACCATACATAGAGATACCTCACTCTGATATCCCGCTCTGTATGGAATTTATACGTTTTTATACAGAGTGGTCACAGATTACCAGTCTGTTAGTATATATAGGATGTAGTACAGACAGATGCGACCTATTCTGGTACAAATCTCTCTTTAGAAGGAGCATATCATGAATTGACCGCCATGCGGCTGAATAAATGTCCTTTATCGTGTACTACTTACTATACTGGTTTTTGTGGCTCCAAAAACAAATGTCTCCCTGTGTAATGGGAGTTACATTAGACTGATGTCACCTGTCATAGTTAGCGACTAAATGCCCGTGCTGCAAATAAACATGATCCCACCAGGGGAGAAACAAGGGTTACTTTTGCCTTGCAAAATATTACTCTCACTGTGGGTTACTATCAACCGTTGTACTTATCTGCGGCATCGTGATGAGGGCATTATATTTGTGTGTGCCTGGGGAGATCCACCCTGTACATATGTGTCATGTCAGGTGATCTCTACCCCGTCGCCATTCTCCCGACGTGTTTCATCTACAGGGAATCTTCAGGGAGGTCTTGCATGATATGTTGTGAGACAGCCCTGTCACAACAGTACATAATTTTCTGATTGGACTCTATTGCCTCCGCTCATACAATATAAAAGTCCTCTCCCCTCTGTACCAGTCTGTCATTGTAAATTTGTTTACTGTAAACGATATCTATAACTTTGTATGTAATCCCTTCTCATGTACAGCACAATGGAATTAATGGCGCTATAAAAATAAATAATGATAATAATAATAATAAAAGTACACATATTTAGTATTGCCGCATCCGTAACGACCCGCCCTATAAAAATGTCCGACTAGTTAACCTCTTTAGTGAACCCCTTAAAAAAAAAAACAAGGCAAAAAAACAATGCTTTATCATTATACCGCTGAACATAAAGTGGAATAACACGCAATCAAAAAGACAGATATAAATAAACATGGTACTGCTGAAAACGTCATTTTGTATCTCAAAAAACGAGCCAAAATACAGCACCATCAGCAAAAAAATAAAACAGTTATAGCTCGCAGAATAAAGTGATGCAAAAATAATTATTTTTTATATAAAATAGTTTTTATTGTGTAAAAGCGCCAAAACATAAAAAATGATATAAATAAGGTATCGATGTTATCGTACTAACCCGAAGAATAAAACTGCTTTATTAATTTTACCACACGCGGAATGCTATAAACGCCTGCCCCCCCAAAGAAATTCATGAATTGCTGGTTTTTATTCAAACTGCCTCCCAAAAATCGTAATAAAAAGCGAAAAATGTGCCCACATTACAAAAATGTAATGTGCCCAAAAATGATACCAATAATAACGTCAACTAGTCCTGCAAAATATAAGACCTCACATCACTCTGTGGGCCAAAATAAGGAAAAATTATAGCTCTCAAAATATAATGATGCATAAACTATTTTTTTTTCAATAAAAGGGGCGTCTTTTAGCGTGTGACAGCTGCCAAACATAAAAGTCCGCTATAAATAGCAAATCAAACCCCCTTTATCACCCCCTTAGTTAGGGAAAAATAATAAAATTTAAAAAATGTATTTATTTCCATTTTCCCATTAGGGTTAGGGTTAGCGTTGGGGCTAAAGCTAGGATTAGGGTTAGGGTTGGGACTAGGGTTAGGGGTATGTTAGGGTTAGGTTTGTAGTTAGAATTGGGGGTTTCCACTGTTTAGGCACATCAGGGGCTCTACAAACGTGACATGGCATCTGATCTCAAATCCAGCCAATTGTGAGAAAAAGTCAAACGGTGCTCCTTCCCTTCTGAGCTCTGCCATGAGCCCAAACAGTAGTTTACCCCCACATATGGGGTATCAGCGTACTCAGGACAAATTGCACAATAACTCTTGGGGTCCAATTTCTTCTGTTACACTTGGGAAAATAAAAAATTGGGGCAAAAATTTACATTTTTGTAGAAAAAAATATGATTTTTTATTTTTATAGCTCTACGTTATAAACTTCTGTGAAGCATTTGGGGGTTCAAAGTTCTCACCACACATCTAGATAAGTTCCTTGTGGGGTTTAGTTTCCAAAATGGGGTCACTTGTGGGGATTTCCACTGTTTAGGCACATCAAGGGCTCTCTAAACACGACATGACGCCTGCAGACCATTCCATCAAAGTCTGCAATCCAAAACGTCACTACTTCCTTTCCGAGCCCCGACGTGGGCCCAAAGAATAGTTTTCTCCCACATATAGGTTATCAGCATACTCAGGACAAATTGAGCAACAACGTTTGGTGTCCAATTTCTCCTGCTACCCTTGGGAAAATAAGAAACTGGGGACTAAAAGATCATGTTTGTGGAAAAAATATGATTTTTTTTATTTTCACGCCTAGGGGTTATAAACTTCTGTTAAGCACTTGGGGGTTCAAAGTGCTCATCACACACCTAGATAAGTTCCTTTGGAGGTCTAGTTTAAAAAATAGGGTCAATTGAGGGGGTTTCCACTGTTTAGGCACATTAGGGGCTCTCCAAACGCGACATGACACCTGCAGATGATTTCATCAAAGTCTGCATTACAAAACGTCGCTACTTCTCTTACGAGCCACGACTTGTGCACACACAGTAGTTTTCTCCCACATATGGAGTATCAGCACACTCAGGACAAATTGTACAACGACTTTTGGGGTCCAATTTCTCCTGTTACCCTAGGGAAAATAAAAAACTGGGGACTAAAATATAATGTTTGTGGAAAAAATATGATTTTATTTTCACGCTAGTGAGTTATAAACTTTAGTGAAACACCTGGGGGTTAAAATTTCTCACCAAACATCTAAATAAATTCCTTGAGGGGTCTAGTTTCCAAAATGGTGTCATTTGTTGGGAGTTTACACTGTTTAGGCACATCAGGGGCTCTCCAAATGTGTCCAGCCAATTCTGTGTTGAAAAAGTCAAACGGCACTCCTTACCTTCCGAGCTCTGCCATACACCTAAACAGTGGTTAACCCCCACATATGGGGTATCAGCATACTCAGGACAAATTGTACAACAACTTTTGGGGTCCAATTTCCTTTGGAAAAATCAAAAATTGAGGATTAAAAAATAATTTTTGTGGAATTATTTTTTTTACACCCAAGCATTATAAACTTTAGTGAAACACTTTGGGGCTCATAGTGCTCACAACAGATCTAGATAAGTTCCTTAGGGGGTCTAGTTTCCAAAATGGTGTCACTTGTGGAGGGTTTCCACTGTTTAAGCACATAAGGGGCTCTCCAACACGACATGGCGTCCAATCTCAATTCCAGCCAATTTTGGTTTGAAAAAGTCAAATGGCGCTCCTTCCCTTCCAAACCCTGACGTGCGCCCAGACAGTGGTTTTCTCCCATAAATGGGGCATTGGCATACTCAGGAGAAATTGCACAACATTATCTGTCCGTTTTCTCCTTTTACCCTTGTGAAAATAAAAACATTGTTTGTAAAAGATCATTTTTGTGACTAAAAAGTTAAATGTTCATTTTTTTCCTTCCACGTTGCTTCAGCTCCTGTAAAGCACCTGAAGGGTTAATAAACTTCTTGAATGTGGTTTTGAGTACCTTGAGGGGTGCAGTTTTTAGAATCATGTCACTTTTGGGTATTTTCTGCCATATAGACACCTGAAAGTGACTTCAAATGTAAGGTGGTCCCTAAAAAAATGGTTTTGTAAATTTTGTTATAAAAATGAGAAATCACTGGTCAACTTTTAACCCTTATAACTTCCTAACAAAAAATGTTGGTTCCAAAATTGTGCTGATGTAATGTAGACATGTGGGAAATGTTATTTAATAACTCTTTTGTGTGACATATTTCTCTGTTTTAAAGGCATAAAAATTCAAAGTTTGAAAATTGCAAAATTTTCAAAATTTTTGCCATATTTCCATTTTTTCCATAAATAAACGCAAGTTATATCGAATAAATTTTACCACTATCACGACGTACAATATGTCACGAGAAAGCAATCTCAGAATTGTGAAGATCCGTTGAAGCATTCCAGAATTATAACCTCATAAATAGACAGTGGTCAGAATTGTAAAAATTGGCCCGGTCATTAACGTGCAAACTACCCTTGCGGGTTATGGGGTTAATTTCTGTCGACTTTAGTGGCCTGTTCAGAAGTAAGAAACATTTAGGTGGTTAAAATAAATTTCTTCATTCCTGTTATGCCACTTTCTATTAATTCCAAAAAAGCACCTGAAGGGATAATAAACTACCTGAAAGCAATTTTGAATACTTTGAGAGGTGCTATTTTTAAAATTGTATCACTTTTGGAGGATTCCATTCCAGTATATTAGACCCCAAAAGTCACTTCAAAAATGAATTGGTCCCTAAAAAAATAAGTTTTGTAAATATCCTTGTTAGTAAAAAAAATATTACTGCCACATTTTTAAACCTTCTCAAATGTTAACAAAATAAAACATTTCCCTCATGCCTGCTTTACATCAGCACTAGTGTTGAGCGATACTGCTCGATATCTAAAAATATCGTATCGGAATGGTATCGCCGATATCACTAAATATCGTCGATATCCGATTCCGATACCGGAAGTCCCATGTAAGTCTATGGGAACAAAATATTGCAACAAAAAAACCCTTTCTTTCGTTGTAAACACAAAATATACACACATAGAATACATATATATATATATACATGTCATTGTGACATATATATACATATATTTATAGTTTATACACTTCTACATAGTAAAATAGACTCTGATTCAATTGCCGGGTAAAGCCGTGACATACCCCATAGAAGTCGATGGGCTCGGTGCCGAGTACCCCCAAAACCTCTGGCTCTGTGCGACTCAACTTGGGCGTCACAAACAGGATTCTGTAGCTCGCTATAAGCGAGTCCTGTGTGCCTGAATTGAACTGGTTTTGTGCTTGAGAATTGCTAAAATCATCAGAGAATGTATTTGCCATTTTTCCGCCATATCTGCGTCACGACGAGGCACTGGTGAAGATTAGAAGGGCGTGCTCTTCGTGGGTGTACACTCACTCAGTGACGCGAAAACGATGGCCGACCACTCTAAATGGTAGGGCAATGTAAGATCGTGCCCCACAGCTCTTCAGTTCCGCCTCCTCATCCTCCTCAGTGTGCGGAAACTAACACGAAGGTCCCGCCTCCCTACAAAAGAGGGGCCCTCTCCAGATGCTAATGACACATGTGACTTGGCAGAGATGGCTAATGGACACGAGCAGAAGTGTGAAGGGATGGAGCAGTCAGAGCTCTCCCCCACGGAAGCGACCCGATCGCCACGGAACCACCGTTGGGCACCCGGCCTGGAAACCCTCCTACGCTGCAAGAAGCAGAGGATACCCTAAGAGGCCTGGCCCGGCACCGGGAGGAGGTCGCCAGGATGGAAGCCAGCTGGCGTGCCCTAAAACTAAACTTGGAGCGGCGCCAATCCCTCTTACCTGAAGTGTCTGTACCGGAAGGTGAGGCACCCGTTCTAGTAGAGGAGTCCGTGCGGGCATCCCAGCCCTTGCAATGTGATCCGGTTGACGTTGTCGCAGTGGAGGCACCCGTTCCTGCAAAAAACTCTGCACCGGCAGCACCCCAGATCCCGCTGTCTGCCCCCGTCGCTGAGACAGAAGAAACGACACCCGTCCTCATGGAGGAGGCTGCGCAGGCACCAGAGGTCTACCTGTCTGTACCGGAGCCCCGACTGTCATCTGTTCCAGAGCCGGCTGCTTCCTCCGCAGGTGAGCGCCGCCAGGACTGTCGGGCGCCAGGAGAGCTGCCGCAAACCGGACATCGTAAGCTGCAGTTTGATGGTGGAGACATGGAGATGCTGGTGGAGGAGAATTATAACCGGCGTCAGGAGGAAGAGTGGAGACGTTGGGAGCGGGAAGCAGAGCGACAAAGGGAGCAGCGAGAATCCCAAAAGCTTCGGCAACGTAACCTGGAGAAGGACCGGGCAGATAAGGACCAGATGAGAAAAGATAAAGGAACCCTGTGGGAGCCGCGGCGTAAGGGTGCAGTACGGAGCTTTAAATTGAAAGGTGGTTGGGGCTTCATCCAGGAGCCTGGACTTTATTTAGAAGTGTTTGTGACCCGGCGGGACGTGGAGACTCACCTCCCAGAAGGACACCCGGGGAGGGAGCTGTTGCCAGGAGACTTGGTGACTTACACCCGACACTGGGGTTACAATGGATGGTACGCCCTAAATGTTACCAGGTGCGACCCCTACTCCCCAGAGTGTCAGGAACCTGTGAGACCCTCGGAGCCTTCAGCCTCCCACATCCAGGCCTCTGCACAAGTGCCCACCCCACGCCGTAAATCTCCCCAGCCTCCCTCAGTGGTCTCCTCAGCAGCCCCAGCTATGGACATGATAAGTATAGCTGGCCCGTACCCGGCGCCTGTTAGGCCCCTTGGGGTTCGTTCAGTCCGGGACATAGGGCTCCAGACCCGGAGGGAGATGAAAGAGGTGGCCACACAGACACAGATAGCGGGTCACGACTTGACTGTACAGGCCACACGACGTCATCAGGTCCTGGTGGTCCTTGGTGTCTCGGATGTTTGGCAAGCATCAGAAGAGTACTAGGTGGTACCTGGAACACCCCTGCCAAAGAATTATAAATAACCCGGACAGGGTCCCTGTATGTAAATAGTTAAATTGTTGATGTACCCGGACGGGTGAATGTTCATAAAAAAAAATTTTAATTTAATAAAAAACACAACACAGTTTTCATTACTTTTATTACAGTCTCATCCTGCGACGCCATCGATCTCCTGTAAAAAAAATGAAAAAAAAAAACAGCAGTATACCACCTGTCCGACGCAGTCCATAGTAACGAGTGTCCCACGACGATCCAGCTCTGCTACATCAGAATGACAGGCAGAGCCTGTCATCCCGGCGCAGCACAGCTGATTACCTGCTTCCCCGGCGGTGACGTCATCGGACTGGTTTACGGCCGGGATTACCCTGCAGTCACTGCAGTTATCGCGAAAACCGCCAGGGAGAAGATAATGGCGGCCATCAAGCAGTCCAGGACGTGACCGCGGGAGATCTTCTGCCAGCAAAGTGCCGCTGACTCCTGACAGACCCGACCGACGGACACTCACAGTGACAGTGACAAATCCGATTCCGGTATCCGATATGACGAAAATATCGGTACTCGGAATCGAAAGCCCGATACAGCTAATATCGGCCGATACCCGATATTTGCAGTATCGTATCGCTCAACACTAATCAGCACCATGTGTAAAATGTTGTTTATTATTGTTTGTGTGGTGTGATTATCTGGATTAAAGGGATAATCATTCAAAGTTTGAAAATTGCTATTTTTATTCAATTTTTGACAAATTTTTGATATTTTTATAAATAAACAGAAAACTTATCAATCTAAGTTCACCATTATCATAAAGTATAATGTGTCACAGACACAATCTCCAAATAAATGTGTTATATTGAAGCGTTTCAGAGTTTTTGCTACATAGTGACAGTGGTCAGATTTAAAAAATTTGGCCTGGTCATTCACAGGTTAAAGCTGAGGTTCTAAGGTTTGCAACTAGATTTAGCCGGGGATTAGAGTTCTAGCTGTGATCTAGTGTGCAATAGGGATTCATGAGTCCTTGCCTACTGATGTGCCTTCTTTCAAAGATGTATGACATATGTCCTTGGCAAGAGGTGAGTTAATAGTGTTTTTCACTTCATTGATATTGAGGACTTGACCTTAGGCTTGTTGTACCCATTTCTTCATGTGTTCAATACTTTTTCTTGTCATTTCTCATTATTACATATAACTTAATTTATGGACATCTATGGTGTTGGAATATGTTTGGTGCAACAACTCCATTCCTGTCTGAGTGTTTAGTTGCTAGATTTGTATGCTGTTTAAAAAGTTAGAACAAAAAACAACTCCCAGAGGCTCACACAGGGAGAGCATGTGACTGTATTTCCTGTTTTCCTGTGTCTGTGTATGAGAGAAGCAGCCTGCTGTTAGATGCTGCACAGATAGAGACAGAGAAATTATTTATTCCTGATCTATTAAGTTTATCATATATTGTTCCTGTTTGTTCCTGAATAAAGAAGCTCTGTTGTCACACACTTGGAGAGTATCCTGAATAATCCGCTGCCAACATATTGTTTGATCTGTTTAGCCAGTGTGGATTGTATGGGATGTTACCGACATCTGGTGAGAATTTCATATCAATAGCACCTTTAGAAATATATTGACTTAGAAAATTGGTGACATGTTCAATGCTTATTACACCTCCTACAGTGGTGGCCAAAAGTTTTGGCACCCCTGCAATTCTGTCAGATAGTACTCAGTTTCTTCCTGAAAATGATTGCAAACACTAATTCTTTGGTATTATTGTCTTCATTTAATTAGTCTTCAATGAAAAAACACAAAAAGAATTGACCTAAAGCCAAATTGGATATAATTCCACACCAAACCTAAAAAAGAGGGTGGACAAAAGTATTGGCACTGTTTGAAAAATCATGTGATGCTTCTCTAATTCGTGTAATCACCAGCACCTGTAACTTACCTGTGGCACCTAACAGGTGTTGGCAATAACTAAATCACACCTGCAGCCAGTTAACATGGATTAAAGTTGACTCAACCTCTATCCTGTGTCCTTGTGTGTACCACATTGAGCATGGAGAAAAAAAAGAAGACCAAAGAACTGTCTGAGGACTTGAGAAACCAAATTGTGAGGAAGCATGAGCAATCTCAAGGCTACAAGTCCATCTCCAAAGACCTGAATGTTCCTGTGTCTTCCGTGCGCAGTGTCATCAAGAAGTTTAAAGCCCATGGCACTGTGGCTAACCTCCCTAGATGTAGAAGGAAAAGATCAATTGAAGAGAGATTTCAATGCAAGATTGTGCGGATGGTGGATAAAGAACCTCGACTAACATCCAAACAAGTTCAAGCTGCCCTGCAGTCACAGGGTACAACAGTGTCAACCCTTACTATCCATCGGCGTCTGAATGAAAAGGGACTGTATGGTAGGATACCCAGGAAGACCCCACTTCTTACCCCGAGACATAAAAAAAGCCAGGCTGGAGTTTGCCAAAACTTACCTAGAAAGCCTAAAACGTTTTGGAAGAATGTTCTCTGGTCAGATGAGACAAAACTCGAGCTTTTTGGGAAAAACCATCAACATAGAGTGAACAGGAAAAAAAAAAGCAATTCAAAGAAAAGAACACGGTCCCTACAGTCAAACATGGCGGAGGTTCCCTGATGTTTTGGGGTTGCTTTGCTGCCTCTGGCACTGGAGTGCTTGACTGTGTGCATGGCGTTATGAAGTCTGAAGACTACCAACAAATTTTGCAGCATAATGTAGGGCCCAGTGTGAGAAAGCTGGGTCTCCCTCAGAGGTCATGGGTCTTCCAGCAGGACAATGACCCAAAACACACTTCCAAAAGCACTGTAAAATGGTTTGAGAGAAAGCACTGCAGACTTCTAAGGTGGCCAGCAATGAGTCCAGACCTGAATCCCATAGAACACCTGTGGAGAGATCTCAAAATGGCAGTTTGGAGACGGCACCCTTCAAATATCAGGGACCTGGAGCAGTTTGCCAAAGAAGAATGGTCTACAATTCCAGCAGAGCATTGTAAGAAACTCATTGATGGTTACCGGAAGCAGTTGTTCGCAGTTACTTTGGCTTAAGGTTGTGCAACCAAGTATTAGGCTGAGGGTGCCAATACTTTTGTCTGGCCCATTTTTGGAGTTTTGTGTGAAATGATCAAGGATTTGATTTTTGCTTCATTCTCTTTTGTGTTTTTTCCTTGCAAGCAAATTAAATGAAGATAAAAATAGCAAATAATTTGTGATTGCAATCATTTTCAGGAAGACACTGAATATTATCTGACAGAATTGCAGGGGTGCCAATACTTTTGGCCACCACTGTATATATGGGAAAAGGAGCCCTGTCTCTGACATACATGTATGTGATGTTGTAGGAACTGGAGCCAGATTACATAAATACCCTGATGCTTGTGGCTGGATGTAGCTGAACAGCTCATGGGACAATAATCTGTGAATTAATTTATTGTTTTTCAGACAGAATAAATGACCCCCAAAAATGAAAAGAAGATAAGATAGTTGTAACTGTATTGAGAAGAGTAAATATATTTTATTAGATTTGTGTAATTATTTCTTGCATTATTGCAAAGCATTCATTTATCTTGATGTCCTAAAAGTATAATTCCTGTATTAATCATCCACAGAAATTTTCTGATAGTTTTTTTTATTGTTTCTGCAGTTGAGTAATAGAACACCAAGATGAGGCCCAGCTGTCACATTCCAAACATGATCTCAAGCTCACTGTATGTGAAAAATGTTGCTACTCTATTGCCTATAAGGAACATAAGGCATCCAGGTGCAAGAGCTAGATGTTTGACTGATTTTTGTTAGCTAAGGCTATTAGAGTTTTTTTTTGTGTATAGGACATGAAAGACGTTACTAATGAATATTCTATAATAATAAACAAGAAGTGAAATAAATGACAAACAAAAAACAATATTACATACACAAAAACAAAAAGTTCAAGTTTGTGTACCCCTGCCTGCTTAACCCCTTCACGACCTTGCAATTTTCCATTTTTGCATTTTCCTTTTTTTGCTCCCCTTCATACCAAAGACATAACTTTTTTTTATTTTTCCATCAATATGGTCATGTGAGGGCTTGTTTTTTGTACAACTAATTGTACTTTTGCACGGCACCATTGATTTTACCATATAGTGTACTGGAAAATCTGGAAAAAAAGTGTGGTAATAATGCAAAAAAAAAGTGCAATTCCTCAATTGTTTTTTAATTTTTTTATTTACCACTTTCGCCAAATGCTAAAACCAACCTTCCATTATGATTTTCCAGGTCATTACAAGTTCACAGATAACAAACATGCATACAGTGGGTTGGGAAAGTATTCACACCCCATTGCAGCAATTTGGTAAAAGCAAAAAAGTTCATTTTTTTGTCATTAATGTCCACTCTGCACCCCATCTTTACTGAAAAAAACAGAAATGTAGAAATTTTTGCAAATGTATTACAAAAGAAAAACTGAAATATCACATGGTCATAAGTATTCAGACCCTTTGCTGAGTATTGAGTAGAAGCAATTTATGAGCTAGTACAGCCATTAGTCTTCTTGGGAATGACGCAACAAGTTTTTCACACCTGGATTTGGGGATCCTCTGCCATTCTTCCTTGCAGATCCTCTCCAGTTCTATCAGGTTGGATGGTGAACATTGGTGGACAGCAATTTTCAGGTCTCTCCAGAGAGGCTCAATTGGGTTTAGGTCAGGGCTCTGGCTGGGCCAGTCAAGAATGGTCAAAGAGTTATTCTAAAGCCACTCCGTTGTTATTTTAGCTGTGTGCTTGGGGTCATTGTCTTGTTGGAAGGTGAACCTTCGGCCACGTCTGAGGTCCAGAGCACTCTGGAAGAGGTTTTCATCCAAGATATCTCTGTACATGGTCGCATTCATGTTTGCTTCAATTGCAACCTGTCATCCTGTCCCTGCAGCTGAAAAACACCCTCATAGCATGATGCTGCCACCACCATGTTTCACTGTTGGGATTGTATTTAGCAGGTGATGAGCAGTACCTGGTTTTTTCCACACATACCGCTTAGAATTATCACCAAAAAGTTCTATCTTCATGTCATCAGACCAGAGAATCTTATTTCTCATAGTCTGGGAGTCCTTCATGTGTTTTTTTTTTTTTAGCAAACTCTATGTGGGCTTTCATATGTCTTGCATTAAGGAGAGGCTTCTGTCGGGCCACTCTGCCATAAAGGCTCAACTGGTGGAGGGTCGCAGTAATAGTTGACTTTTTAGAACTTTCTCCCATCTCCCTTCTCCATCTGTGGAGCTCAGCCACAGTGATCTTGGGGTTCTTCTTTACCTCGCTCACCAAGGCTCTTCTCCCACGATGTTAGGGGCCTGCGTAACTCACCTAATAGATATTAAGGAGAGGTGTGTTCGCAGCCTGGGGTCCACGATGCAGGCAGAGCCTGCTGCTAGTAAGATGGCGTAAATAGGCAGTATGAGCAAACTCTGTTATCCCGCAGAGTCGCAGATGTAAACGTCGTAGCACTATATGGCGATATAAGCGGACTATGTTAATTCACAGAGCCGCTGTAACAAAGACTGTGTTCTGTTAGACTCACAGGGAACACAGATGACTGCTAAGAGGATTGCAATCTGTGGTCATACAATCAGAACCCAAGCAATAATCTCCTGACCGGAGTAGCCGGTATTCTAATGACGTTTTCAGCCGAGCCCTGAACACATACATACAATCTTCTCACCGGAGGTGCCGGCATTCTAGGGGCTTACAGTCATGGCCAAAAGTTTTGAGAATGACACAAATATTATATTTTCACATGATCTGCTGCCCTCTGGTTTTTTATGTGTGTTTTGACAGATGTTTTTATCACAGACAGAAATATAATTGCAAACATATGAGTAACAAAAGCTTATATTGACAGTTAGAATGAGTTAATGCAGCAAGTCAATATTTGCAGTGTTGACCCTTCTTCTTCAGGACCTCTGCAATTCTCCCTGGCATGCTCTCAATCAACTTCTGGACCAAATCCTGACTGATAGCAGTCCATTCTTGCACAATCAATGCTTTAATTTTGTCAGAATTTTTAGGTTTTTGTTTGTCCACCCGTCTCTTGATGATTGACCACAAATTCTCAATGGGATTAAGATCTGGGGAGTTTCCAGGCCATGGACCCAAAATCTCAATGTTTTGTTCCCTGAGCCATTTAGTTATCACCTTTGCTTTATGGCAAGGTGCTCTAACATGCTGGAAAAGGCATTGTTGATCGCCAAACTGCTCTTGGAGGGTTGGGAGAAGTTGCTCTTGGAGGACATTCTGGTACCATTCTTTAATCATGACTGTGTTTTTAGGCAAGACTGTGAGAGAGCCGATTCTCTTGGCTGAGAAGCAACCCCACACATGAATGGTTTCAGGATGCTTAACAGTTGGCATGAGACAAGACTGGTGGTAGCGCTCACCTTGTCTTCTCCGAATGAGGCGTTTTCCTGATGTCCCAAACAATCGAAAAGGGGATTCATCAGAGAAAATAACTTTACCCCAGTCCTCAGCAGTCCACTGCCTGTACCTTTTGCAGAATATCAGTCTGTCCATAATGTTTTTTCTGGAGAGAAGTGGCTTCTTTGTTGCCCTCCTTGAGACCAGGCCTTGCTCCAAGAGTCTCCGCCTCACAGTGCGTGCAGATGCACTCACACCTGCCTGCTGCCATTCCTGAGCAAGCTCTGCACTGCGGTAGCCTGATCCCGCAGCTGAAACACTTTTAAGAGACGGTCCTGGCGCTTGCTGGTCTTTCTTGGGCGCCCTGGAGCCTTTTTGGCAACAATGGAACCTCTCTCCTTGAAGTTCTTGATGATGTGATAGATTGTTGACTGAGGTGCAATCTTTCTAGCTGCGATACTCTTCCCTGTTAGGCCATTTTTGTGCATTGCAATGATGACTGCACGTGTTTCTTTAGAGATAACCATGGTTAACAGAAGAGAAACAATGATGCCAAGCACCAGCCTCCTTTTAAAGTGTCCAGTGGTGTCATTCTTACTTAATCATGACAGGTTGATCTCCAGCCATGTCCTCATCAACACCCACACCTGTGTTAATGGAGCAATCACTGAAAAGAGGTTAGCTGGTCCTTTTAAGGCAGGGCTGCAATGATGTTGAAATGTGTTTTGGGGGATAAAGTTAATTTTCTAGCCAAATATTGACTTTGCAAGTAATTGCTGTTAAGCTGATCACGCTTTATAACATTCTGGAGTATATGCAAATTGCCATTAGAAAAAGTGAAGCAGTAGACTTTGTAAAAATTAATATTTGTGTTATTCTCAAAACTTTTGGCCATGACTGTATTTCAGCCAGACATAACCACATGCATACATGACCACACTGCCGCAAACACGTAACAGATTTGATACTAGCGCATGGCCGTGCGGTAAGGACAGCCTTTTATAGCAGCCATGAGAAACAGACCTTCCAGGAAGGACCAATGGGAAGCTGCTTCAGAACATCAACAGCCACAGGACCCTCCTGAAGGACCAATAGGAGTGGCAGCTGTATCTGAGCATGTGACCCCTGATCTCCAATTGGAGATCTTGCCCTGGGCATGCTCAGATGAAGCAACAAAGGACTTAGTCCCAAATCTGCCTGCTCCAACACTGGTTGCAGCAGCAAGTCTCTGCACAGTACTGGGCCGGGCAAGACGCTGGGACCGACGTCTCTGCTGAGCAGGAACCACTGCGGCTGGAGATGGATGGGGGACCGCAGCAGGAACAGCTTGAGATTCCCCTGTGCAGGAGTGGAAACTCGAACCGTAACATTACCCCCTCCTGGGGCCCCCCTTCTTTGGGCCTCTCTGCGCTCAAAGGCAGCGATGAGCTGCGGAGGCTCCCAGGACCTATCCTCAGGCCCATAACCCCTCCAATCCACCAAATATAATTTTTTGCCTCGTACCACCTTGCACCCAACAATGGCGTTCACCTCATGATCGTCGGTAGATGAATCCGACGTCCCGGCAGATGACTCGGAAAACCAGGAAATGGCCACGGGTTTCAGGAGGGACACGTGAAAGGTGTCGATGATACCAAGGCGAGGCAGAAGGGCTAGGCGGTAAACCACAGGGTTCACCTGCTCAAGAACTTTAAATGGACCCAAAAAGTGAGGTGCCTACTTGGTGGACTCTACACGTAGCCTGATGTTTTGGGCAGAGAGCCACACTAGGTCACCCAGAGCAAATGTAGGAGCGGGGCGCCGATGGGCATCGGCCTAAGACCTCATCCTCTCTTTGGAGGCCTGAATGGCATCCTGGGTGCGGTCCCAAATGTCCCGTGCCTCCACAGCCCAGTCTGCTACCCTGGAATTGGCGGAAGACACGGGCATGGGCACTGGTACCCGTGGATGCTGACCGTAGTTCAGGAGGAATGGGATCTGTCCGTTGGAGTCAGCCACAGCATTATTTAGAGCGAACTCAGCCCACGGTAGCAAGGATGCCCAGTCATCCTGCCTGGCAGAGACAAAATGTTGCAAGTATGTGACCAAGGTCTGGTTGGCCCTCTCTACCAACCTATTCGTCTCGGGATGATATGCCGAGGAGATATTTAACTCAATGCTGAGTAGACGACACAGCTCTCTCCAGAACCGAGACGCAAATTGGTGACCTCGATCACTGACGATTTTGTCTGGCATTCCATGTAAATGGAAAATATGCCTAATAAATAATGCTGCCAAGGCCCGTGCAGACGGTAACCGTGGTAAGGGCACCAAGTGCACCATTTTGGAGAAGTGGTCGGTTATCACCCAAATGATGGTGCAGCCCCGAGACTTGGGTAAGCCCACCACAAAATCCATCCCGACCATCTCCCAAGGCCTGTCTGCCACCGGTAAAGGGAAAAGTAGCCCAGCTGGCCGTTGTCGAGGGGACTTATTCTTGGCTTAGGAGACGCATGCCTGAACGTATTCCCTGAAGTCACGGACCATATGTGGCCACCAGTATGTCCTCGCCAGCAACTCAGATGTCCTTTTTGCCCCAAAATGTCCACCCAACGAATGTGCCCAAGAGAGTACCTCCGGTCGCAAATTGGTGGGCACAAAAAGCTTGCCCAGAGGCACAGACTCAAGCAAAACAGGGGCCACAATTCTTAGGCTCTCTGTGGGGACAATCAATCGAGGCTCCTCCTCCACCACTTCAGAGGACACCACGGAGCGAGAAAGAGCATTGGCCCGAATGTTCTTCTCACCGGAGAGGAAATGGAGGGTGAAATGGAACCGGGAAAAGAACAGGGACCATCTGGCCTGATGAGAATTTAGCCGCTGGGCGGTCTGTAAATAGACCAAATTTTTGTGGTCAGTTAAAACTTGAAAGGGAAAGTGAGCCCCCTCCAGGAGATGTCTCCACTCGGAAAAGGCCAACTTCATGGCCAGCAACTCCCTATCCCCAATGGAATAATTCCTCTCCACTGGTGCGAAGGTCTTGGAAAAGAAGAAACAAGGATGTTTCCGACCTTGAGCATCCTTTTGATAAAGGACTGCTCCAGCACCAACTGACGAGGCATCAATCTCCAATATAAAAAGGCTTATCAACCTTGGGGCGATGTAAGATGGGAGTGCTAGCAAAATGGGACTTAATTGAAGTAAAGGCCTTGGAGACCTCCTATGACCACAATTTGGGATTGGCTCCCTTCTTGGTGAGGGTTACCAAGGGAGCTACCAAAGTGGAGAAGTGGGGAATGAATTGGCGATAGTAATTAAAGAACCCCATAAAGCGCTTCACCGCTTTAAGAGAATGGGGTTCTTGCCAATCCATCACAGCCTGTAGTTTGGCAGGATCCATAGCCAATACCTGGGCGGAGATGATATAACCGAGGAAAGGTAAAGACTCCTGCTCAAACATGCATTTCTCCAACTTTGCATAGAGGAAGTTCGCCTGTAACAGGTCGAAGACTTTGCAGACATCCCTCCGGTGAGAGTCAATATCTGGAGAAAAGATGAGAATATCATCCAGATAGACTACTACAGAGGTGGAAAGCATATCCCGGAAGATGTCATTGACAAAGTCTTGAAAAATGGCTGGGGCATTACAGAGCCCGAAGGGCATCACCAAGTATTCATAATGCCCATCCCTGGTATTAAAAGCTGTCTTCCTTTCGTCCCCCTCACAGATGCGAATAAGGTTATAAGCACCACGCAGATCTAATTTAGTAAATACCCTTGCTCCTTGGATCCTATCAAAGAGCTCAGAAATCAGGGGCAACGGGTACTTATTCTTAACGGTGATGGCGTTAAGACCTCTGTAATCTATACACGGACGTAATTCTCCACTCTTCTTCTGCACAAAGAAGAACCCTGCTCCTGCTGGTGACACCAACTTCCTAATGAACCCTCTTGCCAGATTCTCCTGGATATATTGAGACATAGCCTCCATCTCAGGAAGAGAGAGGGGATAGACCCTTCCCTGAGGAGGTTCTGCTCCAGGCAAGAGGTCAATAGGACAGTCGTAGGGACGATGGGGTCGTAGAGAACACATCTGCATATGACTGATAGCACTTGGGAAGAGGAGAAAGATCTGCGGGTATCTCTGTAGTGGTAACCTGAATGCACTCCCTGACACATCTGTCCTTGCATGACTCACTCCAACCCAGTATCCTACCGGAGGTCCACTCTATATGAGGGGAGTGGGAACGGAGCCAGGGTACTCCCTGTAGGATTTTGTCTATTCCCTCAGGAAGGACTAAAAGGGAAATAATTTCCTGATGGGAAGGGGGTACACACAAAGTAAGAGGGACAGTCTGATGTGTAATTGGCGAGGGCAATGTCAACCCATTCACTACCCAGACAGTCACTGGTTTGTCGAGCGCTACCAGATGTATTGCGTGGCGACGAGCAAAGGTAGATGACATGAAATTCCCCTCTGCTCCTGAGTCCACACAAAGCTCGACTGTAAGTGTGGAAGAGTCTACAGTGACTGTCCCTTTAAATGTCATCTTGGAGGAAAATGACGCTTCCCCGATCGCTGTGGAGATTTGTTAGCATAGTGTCCTGTCTGCTGACAAAGGTTACAGACCACAGATACTCGGACGGCCCGAGACTTAGGTCCTGCATGAGGAACCTCTGTGGCCTTTTTTTCTGTTCGGATGCCAGATCGGGGGATTCGAGAGGTTTGGCAAAGGTGGGAGCCAACCGAATCTGGGCCCGCTCCAACCTCCTCTCGTGAAAACGGAGGTCGATGCGGGTAGATATGGAGATAAGCTTCTCCAGTGTGGCGGGAATCTCCCTGGTAGCCAAAGCGTCTTTAACATGGTCAGCCAGTCCTCGCCAGTAGACTGGAATGAGAATTTTATCCGACCAGTCTAGCTCTGAGGCCAGAGTCCGAAACTGGACGGAAAACTGACTGACCAAAGACGAACCCTGTGCCAATGCCAGCAGTTGGAGTGCTGTATCGTGGGTGACCTGAGTTCCTAAAAAGACCTTTTTAAGAGCCTCCAGGAAACGAGGAGCACTCCCCACCACATGATCGTCGCGCTCCCACAGTGGCGTTGCCCACTCCAATGCTCTGCCCGAGAGTAAAGATAGTACAAAACCCACTTGTGCCAGATCCGTGGGGAAACGTGCAGCCAGAAGCTCGAGCTGTATAGAGCACTGACTCACAAATCCCCGACATTGCTTGCTGTCACCGGCAAACTAGTCAGGAAGCGGGAGGTGGGATAATGTAGGGGCAGAGGTGGCAGAGGACAAACTGGCTGCAGCCACGCTAGCAGCCTGAACAGTGACTGCGGTAACATCCACAGCTGAGGTTGTGCGCTCAAGAGCCGCCAACCTACCCTCTAGCTGCTGGATGTACTACGGTAAACGCTGGTCATCCGCCATTCTACTAGCCAGACCCTGGCGCTAGTATTATGTTAAGGGCCTGCGGAACGCACCTAATAGATATTAAGGAGAGGTGCGTTCGCAATCAGAAAACAAGCAATAATCTCCTCACCGAAGTAGCCTGTATTCTAATGGCGTTTTCAGCCAAGCCCTGAACACGTGCATACAATCTCCTCACCGGAGGTGCCGGTATTCCAGGGGCTTATTTCAGCCAGACCTAACCACATGCATACATGATCACATTGGTGCAAGCACGTAACAGATTTGATACTAGCGCATGGCCGTGCGGTAAGTACAGCCTTTTATAGCAGCCACAAGAAAAAGACCTTCCAGGAAGGACCAATGGGAAGCTGCTTCAGAACATCAACAGCCACAGGACCCTCCTGAAGGACCAATAGGAGTGGCAGCTGTATCTGAGCATGTGACCCTGATCTCCAATGGGAGATCTTGCCCTGGGCATGCTCAGATGAAGCAACAAAGGACTTAGTCCCAAATCTGCCTGCTCCAACACTGGTTGCAGCAGCAAGTCTCTGCACAGTACTGGGCCGGGCAAGACGCTGGGACCGACGTCTCTGCTGAGCAGGAACCACTGCGGCTGGAGACGGATGGGGGACCGCAGCGGGAACAGCTCGAGATTCCCCCTGTGCAGGAGTGGTAACTCAAACCCTAACACACGATTGCTCAGTTTGGCTGGAGAGCCAGGTCTAGGAAGACTTCTGGTGGTCCCAAATTTCTTCCATTTAAGGATTATGGAGGCCACTGTGCTCTTAGCAACCTTGAGTACTGCAGAAATTCTTTAGTAACCTTCTGTGCCTTGTCACAATTCTCTCTCTGAGCTCCTTGGCCAGTTCGTTTGACCTCATGATTCTCATTTGGTCTGACATGCACTGTGAGCTGTGAGGTCTTATATAGATAGGTGTGTGCCTTTACAAATCAAGTCCTATCAGAGTAGAACCATCTCAAGGAGGATCACAAGGAAATGGACAGCATGTGATGTAAAAATGAGTGTCTGAGCAAAGAGTCTAAATACTTATGACCCTGTGATATTTCAGTTTTTCTTTTTCAATAAATTTGCAAATATTTGTACATTTCTGGTTTTTATCAGTCAAGATGGGATGAGAAAAAATGAACTTTTTTGCATTTACCAAATGGCTGCAATCTAACAAACAGTGAAAAATTTAAAGGGGTCTGAATACTTTCCGAACCCACTGTAGGTTCCTTTTTATTTAAATGGTGACAAAAATCCAAAGTTTGTAAGAAAAAAAATGTCTCTATTTTCCGTGACCAGTAGCATCTCCATATTTCAGGTTCTGGGGTTAGGTGAGAGTTTATTTTTGCATGCCAATCTGACATTTTTAATTAATATCATTTTGAGGTAAATACAATGGTTTGATTGCCTGTCATTACATTTTATTGCAATGTTGCGGAGACCAAAAAAAATAAAAATTCTGGCATTTCAATTTTTTTCTCGTTGCGCTGTTTATCAATTGGATTAATTTAGTTTATATTTTGATATATTGGGTGTTTCTGAATGCAGCAATACCAATTATCTATTTTTTATTTTATTTTGAAGGGGGTAAAAGGGGGGTATTTTGATTTAACTTTTATATTTATTTATACAGGTGCTTCTCACAAAATTAGAATATCATCAAAAAGTTAACTTATTTAAGTTCCTCAATACAAAAAGTGAAACTCATATATTATATAGAGTCATTACAAACAGAGTGATCTATTTCACGTGTTTATTTCTGTTAATGTTGATGATTATGGCTTATAGCCAATGAAAACCCAAAAGTCATTATCTCAGTAAATTAGAATAGTTTATAACACCAGCTTGAAAAATAATTTTAAAATCCGAAATGTTGTCCTACTAAAATGTATGTCCAGTAAATGCACTCAATACTTAGTCGGGGCTCCTTTTGCATCCATTACTGTATCAATGCGGCGTGGCATGGAGGTAATCAGCCTTTGGCACTGCTGAGGTGTTATGGAAGCCCAGGTTGCTTTGATAACAGCCTTCAGCTTGTCTGCATTGTTGGGTCTGGTGTCTCTCATCTTCCTCTTGACAATACGACATAGATTCTCTATGGTGTTAAGGTCAGGCGAGTTTGCTGGCCAATCAAGAACAGTGATACTGTTGTTTGTAGACCAGGTATTTGTACTTTTGGCAGTGTGGACAGGTGCCAAGTCCTGCTGAAGAATGACATCACTGATTGTGGAAACTTCACACTAGACCTTGGAAATCAAGGTCCCAGAGTCTGGAGGAAGAGTGGAGAGGCCACAATCCAAGCTGCTTGAGGTCTAGTGTGAAGTTTCCACAATCAGTGATGGTTTGGGGAGCCATGTCATCTGCTGGTGTAGGTCCACTGTGTTTTATCAAGGCCAAAGTCAGTGTAGCCGTCTACCAGGAAATTTTAGAGCACTTCATGCTTCCCTCTGCCGACAAGCTTTTTGGAGATGGAAATTTCATTCTCCATCTGGACTTGGCACCTGTCCACACTGCCAAAAGTACCAATACCTGGTTTACAATCAACAGTAATACTGTGCTTGATTGGCCAGCAAACTCGTCTGATCCTAACCCCATAGAGAATCTATGGGGTATTGTCAAAAGGAAGATGAGAGACACCAGACTCAACAATGCAGATGAGCTGAAGGCTGCTATCAAAGCAATCTGGGCTTCCATAAGACCTCAGCAATGCCACAGGCTGATCGCCTCCATGCCACGCCGTGTTGATGTAGTAATTGATGCAAAAGGATCCCAACCGAGTATTGACTGCATTTACTGAACATACATTTCAGTTAACCAACATTTCAGATTTTAAAATCATTTTTCAAGTTGGTGTTATAAAGTATTCTAATTTACTGAGAAAATTACTTTTGGGTTTTCATTGGCTGTCCGCCATAATCATTAACATTAACAGAAATAAACACTTGAAATAGATCACTGTGTGTGTAATGACTCAATATAATATATGAGTTTCACTTTTTGTATTGAAGAACTGAAATAAAATAACTTTTTGATGATATTCTAATTTTGTGAGATGCACCTGTATATGTTTTAAAACCTTTTTTCTTTCTTCTTTTTACTTGCTTCAATAGTCCCATAGGAGACTTGAAGCTGTGATCTTCCGATTGCTTGTACTTCACATACAGCTCTGGAAAAATTAAGAGATTACCACATCAAAACCCTGTCATGGGCAGCCCATTCTCCAGACCTGAACCCAATTGAAAACCTCTGCAATGTAATCAAGAGGAAGATGGATAGTCAAAAGCAAACAAAGAAGAAATACTTACATTTTTGTGCCTGAAGCAGTGTGAAAGACTGGTGGCAAGCATGAAAGCTGTGATTAAAAATCATGGTTATTCCACAAAATATTGATTTCTGAGCTAAAACATTAGCATTGTTGTTTCTCAATGATTATGAACTTGTTTTCTTTGCATTATTTGAGATCTGAAAGCACTGTTTTTTTTAATTTTGACCATTCTTCTTTGTCAGAAAAAAAATACAAAATGTATTGCTTGGAATTTCGGAGACATATTGTCAGAAGTTTATAGACTAAATTAACAATTTACATTTTACTCAAAAATATACCTATAAAGAGAAAAATCAGACAAATTGAACATTTGAAAGTGGTCTTTTCATTTTTGCCAGAGCTGTAGCAGGGCTTCAGCCCTGCTATGTGTAGCAGAAATCATGGGCTGGCATTCGTAGGAAATCTACAGTACAATGACAAGTGCATGGATCTTTTGCAGACCCCCAGCTGTCATGCCAACCCATCGGCGCCCTGCTATTCTATGACAGGGATGATGATGGGCAAGTCTTGTGATGCACTTCTGACGTGCTCCAGTTAAATGCCGCTGTCAGTGACGGGTGGATCGCGATTTCGCCGGCTGCTGTTATGGGCTAATTAAATCAGCTGATATGTGCTGAGACAGACGCTGGCTCAGTGCCGGAGGTCATGCAAAAGTTAAAGTCTAATTTGTTAAAAAAAAGTTATTTTCAAAGAGCACCTCACAAATATGCCAATATCTCTGATGGATTACTACTCAGTAGTCAGAATGTTCCTATCGCAGACATTTATGGCATATTTGAAAGATTTGCCACTCTTGAGACTGGCATCTTTCTTTCATCTGAGTCAATGGCACTGTCAAAGGTGGCAGGACATTTGAAGCTCTTATTATTCAATTCTACAGGAAATATCAATATTAGTAGCATGAGTGACTATTTCTTCATTTACACCAACTTCAAGATTAGAGTCAGGGACTGTTCTCAATATTGGTGTAAGTGCCAGAGGAAGGACTTGCATCTTTCAGATATTTATGGCATATTTTGAATATAAGGATTAAATCTTGATCTAGCATTCTGGATAAAGTCGTGTCAAAGCTTTATCTATATTGTAGCATAATAAGTAAACTCCACATGAATTCACGATCGAATAGTGAGATCTATGCAGTATCAAATAATAGGAACTGTCTGCCCTGTAAGCTAATTTTTCTTACTAAGATTTGTTATAAATGTCAGAGGTGTGCTGGGATAATGTTTGCAATATTGTCAAAGTTTTATCAGAGTTAAACATAACATGAAGCTATTACTTTTCTCTCTTCTCTTTATACAGGTATATACCATATTTTCAGACTATAAAACGCACTTTTTTCCTCAAACAATATGGAGGAAAATGAGAGGAGCGCCTTATAGTCTGTATGTACTTGCTCTGACTGTGGTGGGGAGGTGGGGGGCAGCGGCGGAGCAGCAGGTCACAGGAAGCAGGAGCCGGCGGCTGTGGCTAACTCCTGTACCAGCTGCTAAAGCAAAATGAGTATTCCTTGCATTCCACGCCCATGGGTGTGAAGGGCAGTGAAAATTCATTTCTCTTTAATAACGGAAACGCTGTTAGCCACAGCAGACGGCTTCCTGCAGCTGATGGGCGTTCGCGTATGCCCGCTACTTAAGGCAATGAACATTCACTGCTCTTCACTCCCATAGGCATGGAATACAGTGAATATTCTTTCCCTTTAGTAGCGGGCACACATAAACACCCGGCTGCTTCGGCTAACACTGTGCCCGCTATTAAAGAGCAATGAATATTCACTGCTCTCCATACACATGGTCCCTGTGTGGAGAGCAGTGAGTATTCTGGCAGCTGTCCTTGGCTTGTAAGCAGCGCATGATGTCCCTGCCATACGCTGCTTACAAGTATAAATCAGTTGTTGGCATCGGAAGAATACTCTGCGAGGGAGAACAGGAAGGCAAGTATAATTGTTTTTTTTATTGTTTTTATGATGGGGCCATGCATACCAGGATGGGAATTGGGGCCAAAAATACCAGGATAAGAATGGGGTCCTGCATTCCAGGATAGGGATGAGGGGGCCCTGCATACAAGGATAGGGATGATGGAGACCATGCCTACCAGGATAAGGATGAGGAGGCTATTCATTCTAGGGTGGGGATGAGGGGGACATGCATACCAGGGGGTGGCGATGATGGATCATGCATGCCAGGATAAGAGGAGGATGAGGAATCTATTCATACCAGGGTGGGGATGGGGAAGCCATGCATACAAGGTTAAGAATGAGGGGGTCCTGCATCCCAGGGTGGGGATGAGGGGGCCCTGCATCTCAGGGTGGGCATGAGGGTACCCAGTATCCCAAGTTGGGGATGAGGGGGCCCTGCATCCCAGGGTAGGGATGAGGGAGGAGGCCCTGCATCCCAGGGTAGGGATGAGGGGGCCCTGCATCCCAGGGTAGGGTTGGGGGGCCAAGCATACCAGGGTAGGGATGAGGGGGCCATGCATACTAGGATGGAGGATGAGGGGGGCTATGCATACTAGGATGGGGGATGAAGGGGGCCATGCATACCAGGATGGGGAATGAAAGGGGCCATGCATACCAGCATGGGGGATGAAAAGGGCCATGCATACCAGTATAGGGGATGAAAATGGCCATGTATACAAGGATAGAGGATGACGGGACCATATATACCAGGATGGGAGATGAGGGGACCATATATACCAGGAGAGCGGATATTAGTGCAGAGTTGAGCACATTTTTTGCTTCAATTTTTTTTCTAATTTCCTCCTCTAAAACCTAGATGTGTCTTATGGTTCGGTGCTTCTTATAGTCTGAAAAAAACGGTACTCACTGTTTTTGCTGTGTAGACCCCTGTCAAGTGTGAACGTCCTTATTGCAAGATTTTGTTTTTGGTGTATATACTAATATTTCTGGTGTCAGTTTTAAATTGTTAGAAGTTATCTCAATCACTTGAATTTTTTAATGGATTTTTCTGTCCATCAGGAGTGTTTTTTATTTTGCATAATATTGCCTGCTTTGGTAGTTAGCTAGTTGAATATCTTAAATTGGGCCTATATCTTAGGAGATACTTCGCTATATAAGATCTGGTCTAGAGAAAGAACATGTTCATGGTGCACATGTGAAATATCTGAATAAGTTCAATATTGTTGATGTTATGTTCTGCTACAAGCACTAAGGAAGGAAGGGATATCTGTCCCTACGATAGAACTAAGCTAGATCCCTACGATGTAACGGGGAACCTGATTTTAAAAGAAAAAAAATCTTGTTGTTCACTAAAAAATAAATCAGGCAAACGTACCTTTGGCTCCACGAAATGTGCTCCAGAACAGCTACTCACATGTTGCTGGAGCTCGGCCACCTCCAGAGAGAGTCCCTGCAGGCGTTGAGCCAAGTCCTGAACCGACACCATGATGGAAACTGGAAATCTTTCCTTAGAGATATTTTTGGGCTGGACTTACTGTTATGTTCTGCTACAAGCACTAAGGAAGGAAGGGATATCTGTCCCTACGATAGAACTAAGCTCAATCCCTACGATGTAATGGGGAACCTGATCCTACGATCAGACCCGCTAAAGTCCTCAGCTAGTCTGTACGAAGACCTATAGATGCGAGGGAGGGATCCCTACAAGAACTAGGGACTGGGAGAAAAGATGGACACCTCCTAACAGAAGTTGTAGCAGTAAAAGACAAACAAACAACATAGAACATAGAGGTCCGAAGACCAAGCAAAACTAATTGAGTAAGGTAACAAAGCACCTGGCTAGCTTAAGAGTAGAAATTACAATGAAGTCCAGCAAAGCCAGAAGGGCGGAGCAGGATTAAATAGGCAAAAAAAGTCATGTGACCAGCAAGATAGAAAAAACCTAACAGGAGAGTTCTAACAGTTGAAGTGTATACACAGTTAAACATTGCAGTTAGACAGGAAAGTTATGCAAGATATTCAAACAAACATCCTTCTTATTCAATTGTGCTTCATAAAACATATAACTTCACACTGTATGTGTTTTAGTTCTGACTTCCTTTCAAATCTACTGCATTTTTGCAAAATCTGAGCATTCTCTCTCCCTCAGTCCCTTACACTTCCCTTCTCATATACAGCTCAATACTCTACTCACATTTCCTAAATACTCAAAACTAGTGTTGAGCGATACGATACCGCAAGTATCGGGTATCGGCCGATATTAGCTCTATCGGCCTTTCGATACTTAGTTCCGATATTTTCGTCTTATCGGATACCGGAATCGGGATTGTCACTGTCACTGTCAGTGTCCGTCGGTCGGGTCTGTCAGGAGTCAGCGGCACTTACCTGGCAGAAGATCTCCGGCGGTCACGGGCTGGACTGCTTCATGGCCGCCATCATCTTTCCCCGGCGGTCATATGCAGTTTCTCGCGATAACTGCAGTGACTGCTGGGTAATCCCGGCCGTAAAGCAGTCAGTCCGATGACGTCACCGCCGGGGAAGCAGGTAATCAGCTGTGCTGCGTCGCGATGACAGGCTCTGCCTGTCATTGCGATGTAGCAGAGCTGGATCGTCGTGGGACTGTCGTTACTATGGACTGCGTCGGACAGGTGGTATACTGTTGGTTTTTTTTTTTTTCTTTTTTTACAGGAGATCGATGGCGTCGCAGGAATGAGAGTATAATAAAAGAAATGAAAACTGTGTTGTCTCTTTTATTTCATTAAAAGACTTTTTTCTTGCTTTGTCTTTTTTTTATACATTTAATAACTTTGGGATTAATAATGGATCGGTGTCTTATTGACACCTCTCCATTATTAACCGGGCTTATTGTCACCGTGCAATCAACGGTGACATTAACCCCTTATTACCCCACTTGCCACCGCTACAGGGCAGTGGGAAGAGCCGGGTAAAGTGCCACAATTGGCACATCTTTTGATGCGCCAAATGTGGGGCTGCTGTAGCCTGGTATTATCAGGCTGTTGAGGGCCAAAATCCATGGGCCTTGACAGTCTTTTAATACCAGGCCGCAGCAGTCTGCATTTTACTTGGCTGGTTAACAAAAATAGGGGGACCCCTACGCCGTTTTTTTTTCGAGGGGATTCCCTATTTTTGTTAACCAGCCAAGCTAAGCAGACTCTGTGGCCTGGTATTATCAGGCTTGCAAGGTCCATGGATATTGGATCCTTACCAGCCTGAAAAACCAGGCCTCAGCGGTCTGCTTCATCTGGCTGGTTAACAAAAATAGGGGGGACCCACGCCAATTTTTTTCGAGGGGATCCCCTATTTTTGTTAATCAGCCAAGATATGCAGACTGCTGTGGCCTGGTATTATCAGGCTGGCAAGGTCCATGGATCTTGGCTCCTTAACAGCCTGAAAATCCAGGCCTCAGCGGTCTGCTTCATCTGGCTGGTTAACAAAAATAGGGGGGACCCGACGCCATTTTTTATTCGAAGGGAACCCCTATTTTTGTTAATCAGTTCCCTCTGACGTCACTGATTGTGTCCCTGGCTGACCTGAAGTGAAAGTGGAAAGCAATCAATTAAGCTTTCCACTTCCTCTCCTGTCAGCCAGGAGAGGAACTCATTCATTTGGGGGTTTACTGTGAGGCTGCAGCATTAGCTGCGGTCCCTGCAGTAAACATTAACCCTTTCTGAAGGATTACACCGTGGGACCTGACTGTGCATGGGATAGGTAAGAATAATTTTGCTTTTTTTATTTTATTTTTATTACAGGAAATGGTTTTTGCAGTCAAATAAAAGATGGTCAAAAACATGTGTCTTTATTTCATTAAAATGATTTTTAATTAAAGTGTGTGTGTTTTATTTTTATTTCATGCAATAGGATTAATAATTGATAGTTGTCTAATTGACAGCTCTCAATTATTAACCTGGCTTAAGGTCACCTTTCAATTGCAATGTGGCTTTAACCCCATATTAACCCATTCGCCACCGCTACAGGGCAATGGGAATAGACGGGCAAAGTGCCAGAAAGGGCGAATCTAATTATAGATTTGTCTTTTCTGGGGTGTCTGGGGGCAGATGTTAGTAGCCAGGGGGGCCAAAAATAATGGTCCCTCTCTGGGCTATTATTATCTGCCCCCATTCGCTGGCTTTGTCTGTCTGGTTGCGAAAATAGGGCGGGAGCCCACACATTTTTTTTAAACAATTTTACGCCTCATATATATATATATATATATACATGTCATTGAATTCGTGACACATATATATATATATTTATATTTATAGTTCATACACTTCTACATAGTATAATAGCCGCTAATTCAATTGCCGGCTTTTGTGAAAATGCAGAACCCGACATGAAATGACACTTGGTGTACATAGGGTTAACCATGTCTTTTCATGTCCTTTGCTATCTGATTTGCACAAACAATTACATCAGTCTATGTGTGCAAAATTTCACACCTGTAGGGGTTAATTAAAGGTGTAAATTCGTAGCAAAAAAGTCCGTTTTTTTTACAACAAATTTACACCTTTAATTAACCCCTACAGGTGTGAAATTTTGCACACATAGACTGATGTAATTGTTTGTGCGAATCAGATTGCAAACGACATGAAAAGACATGGTTAAAGGTACTGCCACACTACACAATCCCGCTAGCGATCTCGTTAGCGTCGCATACTAATGAGATCGCTAGCGGGATTGTTTCTATATCGCTAGTAGCTACCTATTTTAGCGATGTCGTTAGGACGCTATCGCGGTTAGCGATCTCTTAACGACTTTAGCGGTACAAAAGTACTGCTAAATCGCTAAAAAAGGTGCCACACTCAGCGATTAGATACTTACCAGCGGGGCGCCAGCGACGAAAATAGGGTCCGGAACGATCGCTGTGATGAACGAGATCACAGCAGGGGCCTCGTCGCTGGTAGATGCCGCACACAACAACATCGCTAACGGGATCGCTAAATAGTGACGTTTTTTAGCGATCCCGTTAGCGATGTTGTTTAGTGTGGCATACCCTTAACCCTATGTACACCAAGTGTCATTTCATGTGGGGTGCTTCTGTCTTTTCACAGAAGCCGGCTTTACCCGGCAATTGAATCAGAGGATATTTTACTATGTAGAAGTGTATAAACTATACATATATGTATATATATATGTCACAATGACATGTATATATATATATATATATATATATATATGTATTCTATGTGTGTATATTTAGTGTTTACAAGGAAATAAAGGTTTTTTTTTAGTTGCGATATTTTGTTCCCATAGACTTACATGGGACTTCCGTTATCGGAATCGGATATCGCCGATATTTAGTGATATCGGCGATACCATTCCGATCCGATATTTTTAGATATCGAGCAGTATCGCTCAACACTACTCAAAACCATCCACTACCACCATTCTGTGCATAAAACACTTGCACAAATAACTGAACCACCTGCTCATACTCTTTATTCTTCTTCTGTCACTGGTGATTTCTGCCCTAATCCTTGAACTGCTTTTTTCTGCTGCAAAAAGAAATCCTGAAAATCTCATTCTCATTCATTACATGCCTTCATCTGCTTTTTTTTAATTGTGCCCTCTGGAACTACCAGTCAGTGTGTAACTCCCCTACATCCACAACTTCTTCCTTTCCCATTCTCTTTACCTTTTGGCTGTTACTTAAATCTGGTACCAGCAGTTAAACACCATTGTCGCTGCTGCTTTCTCATATAGCAGGCTACATTTATTTAAGTACCTCCAGACCTGAGAACAGACAAGGTGGAGGTGTTGGTCTGCTCTTTTCATCAGAATGTTTTCTAGGTTGTTTCTCCCAGTACCCTCACTTATGCTCCCATCTTTTGAGGTCCATATGGTTGTGCTTCACTCTCCAGGCAAATCCAAGCAGGGCATGGATCACTTTGAAACCTCATTTCCACACGTCCTATCCTGTGAGATTCCCACTCTCATCATGGGTAGCTTTAACATCACAATTGATAAACCACTCTCTCCATCTACCACCCATCTACATTCTCAAACCTCCTCTTTTGGACTTTTACAGCTTACTAATTTTTGAACATGAAGATAGAAATACACTGAACTAGATTTTGTTCTGATTTTGCTCAGTGTATGATCTCTCTCTTTCTGACCACAACCTTTTTTTGTACAGAAATTTACATACCATAAATACCCAGCAGGAACACTCTACAGTCATTTACACCTATTTTTTCCTTCATCCATAACAGCACACATGAGAGATAGGGTTCCATTCAGCCAGGACAGGAACCTACTGAAATAAAAGAGTGGTACCTCTCCCCTGCTACCTCTCCCCCGCTACAGTTGGGTTCCTATCTTTGATGGGATTCCCTGTCTGAAATCGGCGGTAGCCTCTAATGGGTGAAGAGAAAGCTATTGTCCCAGGCCTGTCCTGGTTCCATAAGAGCAGGCTGGCAACCTGTGCTGCCTGCCTTCAGGTGACTGGAAGAGCCATCCATGGATTCCCCAAGGGCTAGGTGTACGTGCGGGCATCACAGTCTGAGCTATTCTGGATTGTTCCACTGCGCTGCCCTTTTCCTGCTACTTTCCCCGTGCCGACTTTCCCCGTTCCAGATTTCCTCTGGTCTCAGCATGGTAGAGCGGCCAGGGCGATATCTGGCGAATACCACTGATGTCAAGGACACAGGGCACGCTGAGTATGTGCATGCCATAATGATGTCAGGGAGGTGGGCCACAAAGAAGATGGTTGCGCCTATGTGATGCTGGCCGGGATTCTAGGCAGGATGTTATGCATGGTCAGCTTTCACAGGGGAGGGCAATCATTTGGACCAGAAGGGAGGCCCCACAAGATGACGCTGGCTACCCCTTCTTAAGTGTGAGCAGCAGAGCAGGTCGCTGTCAAAGGCTTCAAGTCATTGTACCAAGTGAACATGGAACAAGGCAATCTTCAACCGCAGCAGCCAATAGCTCACCATCAGCATGGACCCAGGGGAGGCAGCCGTTCGAGTGGTAGGAGCAGCAGCTGTCCTAGCCAGAGGAGCAGGGCATCCCAAGACTTCTTGGTGTCCAGAAAGAATACGTTATGTGCCCCACCACAGCCTCCGATACATTTGAATGACAGTGGGTGGTGAGTGATCTCTGTGAATGTCAACATTTGTTAATAGGCCCCTAAATCATTAGGAGAGGCCTAGTAAAGCTAGCGTAAAGAAGAGTAACAGGGAGCGTGCACTATGCAAAAGTCCCCAGCGGTGGACTGGCAGAAGGACCTCTGCTCTGACTGCATCCACAGGGCCATTAGTGAGGAGACCCCTGACTTTGCAGCAAGCCTTTGGTCCGTTATTAGAGCCAAAGTGGTGGGCTCCCTTTAAAACTCTGTTAAAAAAAGGAAGAAAAAACTCAGAGAGGATTCTTCTAACTCTGACTCCTCTCCAAAATCATCACAAGGACAATGCTATACTGAGCCCTCATCACAGGGGGCAGGATGTGCTTTCCTATAGAGGACACAGATAGGCTGCTTAAAGCTATTAGAACAACTATGGGCCTAAAGGAGGAGAAAGCAGCTGAGACTCTTGAGGACGTGATGTTTGGAGGATTAGAGGAAAAGAAGAAACACACTTTCCCAGTCAAAGCTAAAGTCCAGGCTCTCATTATCAGACAGTGGAGGAGACCAGAGAAATCTCGTGTGCTGCCCTCATCCTCGAAAAGGAGATATCCTTTTGAGGAAAAGGATTTAGAGTTGTGGGACAAGGTCCATAGAATCAATGGTGTTGTGTCTAGTTCTTCTAAAAGGTCAGCACATCTCTTGGAGGATTCAGGGGTACTCATGTACTCATTAGACAAGAAGGCGGGCACTTATCTAAGACACACATGGTAAGCATCAGCGGGAGGTCTAAAACTAGCTATCACTAGAACTTGTACCGCATGTTCCCTAATGATTTTGCTGCAACAGCTGGAGGAACAGCTTAGGTCTAAAGGGTATGCCACACTAAACAATATCGCTAACGGGATCGCTAAAAAACGTCACTATTTAGCGATCCCGTTAGCGATATTGTTCAGTGCGGCAGCTTCCAGCGACGAGCTTCCTGCTGTGATCTCGCTCGTCGCTGGAATCGTTCCGGACCCTATTTTCTCGTTGGCGCTCCCGCTGGGTAAGTATCTTATCGCTGTGTGGCACCTTTTCTTAGCGATTTAGCGGTACTTTTGTACCGCTAAAGTCGTTAAGAAGATCGCTAACGGCGATAGCGTCGTTAACTATATCGCTAAATGTGGCCGCATTTAGCGATATAGAAACAATCCCGCTAGCGATCGCATTAGTATGCGTCGTTATTGTGATCGCTAGCGGGATTGTTTAGTGTGGCAGTACCTTAAGGTGCCAAGAGATAAAATCTTGTCAAACATATCTCTGTTGCATGGAGACACAGCATCAGCTGACTCTGTGAGACTGGAAGCTAGATGGTCTGGTCTATCAAACTCGGCAAGGCATGCCTTATGGCTCAACAGCTGTCCAGTAAATATGCAGTCGAAGAACAAGTTACAGTGGGTTCGGAAAGTATTCAGACCCCTTTAAATGATTCACTCTTTGTTTTATTGCAGCCATTTGGAAAATGCAAAAAAGGTCATTTTTTCTCATTAATGTACACTCTGCACCCCATCTTGACTTATAAAAACCAGAAATGTACAAATTTTTGAAAATGTATTAAAAAAGAAAAACTGAAATATCACATGGTCATAAGTATTCAGACCCTTTGCTCAGACACTCATATTTAAGTCATATGCTGTCCATTTCCTTTTAATCCTCCTTGAGATGGTTCTAATCCTTCATTGGAGTTCAGCTGTGTTTAATTAAACTGATAGGACTTGATTTGTAAAGGCACACACCTGTCTATATAAGACCTCACAGCTCGCAGTGCATGTCAGACCAAATGAGAATCATGAGGTCAAATGAACTGACCAAGGAGCTCAGAGACAGAATTGTCGCAAGGCACAGATCTGGCCAAGGTTACAAAATAAATTCTGCAGTACTCAAGGTTCCTAAGAGCACAGTGGCCTCCATAATCCTTAAATGGAAGAAGTTGGGGAAACCAGAAGTCTTCCTAGACCTGGCTGTCCAGCCAAACTGAGCAATTGTGGGAGAAGAGCCTTGGTGAGAGAGGTAAAGTAGAAACACCAAGATCATTGTGGCTGAGCTCCACAGATGCAGTAGGGCAGTGGGAAAAAGTTCCACAAAGTCAACTATCAGTGCAGCCCTCCACCAGTTGGGCTTTTATGGCAGAGTGGCCCAACGGAAGCCTCTCCTCAGTGCTAGATATATGAAAGCTCACATAGAGTTTGCTAAAAAAACACATGAAGTGCTCCCGGACTATGAGAAATAAGATTCTCTCGTCTGATGACACGAAGATAGAACTTTTTGGTGATAATTCTAAGTGGTATGTATGGAAAAAACAGGCACTGCTCATCACCTGCCCAATACAATCCCAACAGTAAAACATGGTGGTGGCAGCATCATGCTATGGGGATGTTTTTCAGCTGCAGGGACAGGACAACAGGTTGCAATTGAATGAAACATGAATGCTGCCAAGTACAGAGATATCTTGGATGAAAACCTCTTCCAGAGTGCTCTGGACCTCAGACGTGGCCGAAGGTTCACCTTCCAACAAGGCAAAAACCCCAAGCACACAGCTAAAATAACAATGGAGTGGCTTCAAAACAACTCTGTGACTATTCTTGTCTGGCCCAGCCAAAGTCCTGACCTAAACCCAATTGAGCATCTTTGGAGAGACCTGAAAATGGCTGTTTACCAACGTTCACTATCCAGCTGACGGAACTGGAGAGGATCTGCAAGGAAGAAAGGCAGAGGATCCCCAAATCCAGGTGTCAAAAGCTTGTTGCATCATTACCAAGAAGACTCATGGCTGTATTAGCTCAAAAGGGTGCATCTAGTCAATACTGAGCCAAGGGTCTGATTTCTTATGACCCTGTGATATTTCAGTTTTTCTTTTTTAATAGATCAGCAAAAATTTCTACATTTCTGTTTTTTTCAGTGCAGAGTGTACCTTGATGAGAAAAAAATGAACGTTTTTGCATTTAAGAAATGGCTGAAATGAAACAAAGGATGAAAAATTTAAAGGGGTCTAAATACTTTCTGAACCTACTGCATGTTCCTTTCCATGTGATGGCCAGTTTTGGTTCAGGAAATAGCTGGACGAAATCCTGGAAAAAGCTGGTGACAGGAAGAAGGGCTTTCCCAGGTTCTCAGGGTAGTCTAGGAGGTCTTCCTTTCAGTGGAAAAATTCAATAGGGGACGTCCTAAGGGGGAAAGAAGGAAGTGGGAAGATAGAAGTAAAGGAAGTAGAGTTGAGCGATACTTTCCGATATCCTAAAGTATCGGAATCGGAATGGTATCGCCGATATCACTAAAATATCGGCGATACCCGATACCGATACCGGAAGTCCCATGTAAGTCTATGGGAACAAAATATCGCAACTAAAAAAACCCCATTCTTTCCTTGTAAACACTAAATATACACACATAGAATACATATATATATATATATACATGTCATTGTGACATATATATATACATATATGTATAGTTTATACACTTCTACATAGTAAAATATCCTCTGATTCAATTGCCGGGTAAAGCCGGCTTCAGTGAAAAGACAGAAGCACCCGACATGAAATGACACTTGGTGTACATAGGGTTAACCATGTCTTTTCATGTCGTTTGCTATCTGATTTGCACAAACAATTAAATCAGACTATGTGTGCAAAATTTCACACCTGTAGGGGTTAATTAAAGGTGTAAATTCGTTGTAAAAAAACCGGACTTTTTGCTACGAATTTACACCTTTAATTAACCCCTACAGGTGTGAAATTTTGCACACATAGACTGATTTAATTGTTTGTGCAAATTAGATAGCAAAGGACATGAAAAGACATGGTTAACCCTATGTACACCAAGTGTCATTTCATGTCGGGTTCTGCATTTTCACAAAAGCCGGCAATTGAATTAGCGGCTATTATACTATGTAGAAGTGTATGAACTACAAATATAAATATATATATATATATATGTGTCACAAATTCAATGACATGTATATATATATATGAGGTGTAAAATTGCTGAAAAAAAATGCGTGGGCTCCCGCCCTATTTTCGCAACCAGACAGACAAAGCCAGTGAGTGGGGGCAGATAATAATAGCCCAGAGAGGGACCATTATTTTTGCCCCCCCCGGCTACTAACATCTGCCCCCAGACACCCCAGGAAAGACAAATCTATAATTAGATTCGCCCTTTCTGGCACTTTGCCCGTCTATTCCCATTGCCATGTAGCAGTGGCGAATGGGTTAATATGGGGTTAAAGCCACTTTGCTATTGAAAGGTGACCTTAAGCCAGGTTAATAATTGAGAGCTGTCAATTAGACAACTATCAATTATTAATCCTATTGCATGAAATAAAAATAAAACACACACACTTTAATTAAAAATCATTTTAATGAAATAAAGACACATGTTTTTGACCATCTTTTATTTTACTGCAAAAACCATTTCCTGTAATAAAAATAAAATAAAAAAGCAAAATTATTCTTACCTATCCCATGCACAGTCAGGTCCCACGGTGTAATCCTTCAGAAAGGGTTAATGTTTACTGCAGGGACCGCAGCTAATGCTGCAGCCTCACAGTAAACCCCAAATGAATGAGTTCCTCTCCTGCCTGACAGGAGAGTAAAGGCTGGGTGTCACATAACGATACACCAGCGATCCCGACAACGATATGCACTTGTCAGGATCGCTGGTGTATCGCTACATGATCGCTGCTGAGCTGCCAAACAGGCAGCTCAGGCAGCGATCTGGGACAGCGACACTGCGGGTAACATCGCTTAAGGGCCCGTCTCACATAGCGATATCGCTACCGAGATCGCTGCTGAGTCACTAGTTTTGTGACGCAGCAGCGAGCTCACCAGCGATATCGCTGTGTGTGACATTCAGCGACGATCAGCCCCCCTGCCGGGTATCGCTGATCGTCGCAGAAATGTCAGGACCTTTTTTTGATCGCTGGTTTCCCTCTGACAGGCACGCATCGCTGCGTGTGACAGGCGGGAGACCAGCGATCCGCTGGTAACCAAGGTACACAGCGGGTTTCCAGGCACCGCGCAGCGCTTGGAAACCCGCTGTGTACCTTGGATACCAGCTCCCTGCATCAGGGCGCTGGTATCCAAGGTACACAGCGGGTTTCTAGGCACAGCCCCGCGCCTGGAAACCCGCTGTGTACCTTGGTTACCAGCGGATCGCTGGTCTCCCGCCTGTCACATGCAGCGATGTGTGCCTTTCAGCGGGAAACCAGCGATCAAAAAAAGGTCCTGACATTTCAGCGACGATCAGCGATACCCGGCAGGGGGGCTGATCGTCGCTGAATGTCACACAGCGATATCGCTGGTGAGCTCGCTGCTGCGTCACAAAACTAGTGACTCAGCAGCGATCTCGGTAGCGATATCGCTATGTGAGACGGGCCCTTAAGTGGAAAGCTTAATTGATTGCTTTCCACTTTCACTTCAGGTCAGCCAGGGACACAATCAGTGACGTCAGAGGGAACTGATTAACAAAAATAGGGGTTCCCTTCGAAAAAAAAATGGCGTGGGGTCCCCCCTATTTTTGTTAACCAGCCAGATGAAGCAGACCGCTGAGGCCTGGATTTTCAGGCTGTTAAGGAGCCAAGATCCATGGACCTTGCCAGCCTGATAATACTAGGCCACAGCAGTCTGCATATCTTGGCTGATTAACAAAAATAGGGGATCCCCTCGAAAAAAATTGGCGTGGGGTCCCCCCTATTTTTGTTAACCAGCCAGATGAAGCAGACCGCTGAGGCCTGGATTTTCAGGCTGTTAAGGAGCCAAGATCCATGGACCTTGCCAGCCTGATAATACCAGGCCACAGCAGTCTGCATATCTTGGCTGATTAACAAAAATAGGGGATCCCCTCGAAAAAAATTGGCGTGGGGTCCCCCCTATTTTTGTTAACCAGCCAGATGAAGCAGACCGCTGAGGCCTGGATTTTCAGGCTGTTAAGGAGCCAATATCCATGGACCTTGCCAGCCTGATAATACCAGGCCACAGCAGGCTGCTTAGCTTGGCTGGTTAACAAAAATAGGGGATCCCCTCGAGAAAAAAAACGGCGTGGGGATCCCCCCTATTTTTGTTAACCAGCCAAGTAAAATGCAGACTGCTGCGGCCTGGTATTAAAAGACTGTCAAGGCCCATGAATTTTGGCCCTCAACAGCCTGATAATACCAGGCTACAGCAGCCCCACATTTGGCGCATCAAAAGATGTGCCAATTGTGGCACTTTACCCGGCTCTTCCCACTTGCCCTGTAGCGGTGGCAAGCGGGGTAATAAGGGGTTAATGTCACTGTTGATTGCACGGTGACAATAAGCCCGGTTAATAATGGAGAGGTGTCAATAAGACACCGATCCATTATTAATCCCAAAGTTATTAAATGTATAAAAAAAAGACAAAGCAAGAAAAAAGTATTTTAATGAAATAAAAGAGACAACACAGTTTTCATTAATTTTATTACTCTCTCATTCCTGCGACGCCATCGATCTCCTGTAAAAAAAGAAAAAAAAAAAACAACAGTATACCACCTGTCCGACTCAGTCCATAACGACAGTCCCACGACGATCCAACTCTGCTACATCGCAATGACAGGCAGAGCCTGTCATCGCGACGCAGCACAGCTGATTACCTGCTTCCCCGGCGGTGACGTCATCGGACTGACTGCTTTACGGCCGGGATTACCCAGCAGTCACTGCAGTTATCGCGAGAAACTGCATGTGACCGCCGGGGAAAGAAGATTGCGGCCATGAAGCAGTCCAGGACGTGACCGCCGGAGATCTTCTGCCGGGTAAGTGCCGCTGACTCCTGACAGACCCGACCGACGGACACTGACAGTGACAGTGACAATCCCGATTCCGGTATCCGATAAGACGAAAATATCGGTACTCGGAATCGGAATTCCGATACAGCCAATATCGGCCGATACCCGATATTTGCAGTATCGGAATGCTCAACCCTAAAAGGAAGTCTGGATTCATGTTCGGCGGTCCTTCCTCCACCTCCAAGAAGTCCTCACGATGATGCCAAAACAGAAGTAGGGGGAGGCTTTCCCTCTTTATTCAGGCCTGGGAGAACATCTCCTCCAGCACCTGTATCCTGGATATAGTAAGGGAAGGCCTGAAAATAGTTTTACCATCAACTGCATCAAACATTTGTTATAACCCTGATTAGAAGATTGGCAGAAGAACAACTTGCCCTCTATTCTGGGCCTAGCGGACAAACAGGTTCTACGCAAAGTTTTGGGTGAACAAAAAGGAAGGAGATTTTATTCCCTCCTCTTTTTGATAAAGAAACCCAGATGGCTCATTCAGAACCATCATAAATCTCAGAGGTCTCAATTGCTGGATAAAAAAATTACACCTTCAAGATGGAGTCAGTGAATACATCCATAAAGCTTCTTACAATTGTTTTATGGTAGTCGGCTTAAAGGATGCTTACTTATCACATCCCGATCCATCCGAACCATCAGAAATAACTGAGTGGCCCTGTACATTCAAGGAGAAGTCTGGCATTTTCAGTTCTGAGCTCTTCCCTTTGGGTTGTCAATAACCCCCGAGAGTGTTAACCAAATTGGTAGCAGAGATATGACAGCCTGCTTTTGTATCCGGAATACAGTCATCGTTCCTTATCTGGATGACTTTCCAATACTAGGAAGATCGGATGAAAACTGTGCTATGTAGTTGATAGAGGTTACAGTAGTCTTATAAGAGCTGGGCTGGATGATGAACCCTCAAAAATCGAGACTGCAACCCCTAAGGGTGCAGACCTGCTTGGGTCTTGTACTGAACTCCGAGCTACAGGCTTCAGCAGCCATAGAGCTTCCACAGATGTCCCTGATTAAAAAAAAAGTCCCTGTTGGGAACCTTAGCGTCCTGCATCCCAGCATTCAAATGGGCTCAATTCCATACCAGGCAGCTGCAGTGGGAGATACTATCTGCACAGAAATCATTAAAAGGGCGTTTAGAAAGGAAGGTTGATCTATCTTCAGAGGTCAGGAACTCCCTAAAATGTTGGACAGACAGGGCGAACTTGACATCAGGAGTCCGATATGTAAGCCAGTAACCAATATAATCACGACAGACACGAGCATCTCAGGTTGGGGGGCACACCTGAGGGGTCTGGCTGTTCAGGGGTCTTGGGCACCTCCAAAGCTGAAAAGGTCATCAAATCTAATAGAATTGTGAGCAGTGGAAAGGGCTCTAGAAAGCTTTATTCCTCTCCTCCTGGATTACCACCTCTGCATTATGTCAGACAACTGGGACACAGTGGCATATATTAATCACCAGGGGGGAATGAGGTCGTACTCTCTAATGGTAGCAAACAACATCCTCTAGATAGCAGAACAGCATCTTTTGTCCCTTACGGGACATTGAGGCAGACTTTCTAAGTTGCATCACACTGAAACAGGGGGAATGGGCCCTAAAACCCCAAAGTGTCCTAGGATATAGTCCATCTATGGGGGTTGCTGGAAACAGATCTGTTTGCTGATAGACACAACAAGAAGGTAAAAAGGTTCTGTTCACTGAACCCAAAGGAAAACCCATTTGCAGTCAACTCCCTCCAGATACCCTGGGATTTCAGGATTGCTTATGCCTTTCCTCCAATAGTGGTTGTCCCAGAGGTCATGAAGGAGATCAGGGAGGATCAGGCAAGAGTGATTATGATTGCCCCCTTCTGACCAAAAAGACCGTGGTTTTCACTGTTAAGGACAATGTCACTATCAGATCCATGGATCCTGAAGGAAATCCCAGACCTTCTTATGCAAGGGCCAATATTCCACACGCAAGTAAAGGGCTTCCATCTAGCAGCACGCAATTTGAAAGGACTGTACTGAGTAACAGGGGATTTTTGCCAGTGTTAGTTCCCACCTTGCTAAAAAGTAGGAAACCCATAACAACAAGAATCTATGGCAGGACATGGAAGAAGTTCTTGGAATTTTAAGGAAAGCCATTAGGTCAAAAGCCTCCAATCGGTCCCATCCTAGGGTTCCTTCAGTCGGTGTTTGAACTGGGGTTCGCTGCCAGTACCCTTAAGGTTCAGGTTCCTGCTTTGGGTGCATTATTTTATATTAGTGGCTAATACTTGAGTTGAAAGATTCATAAAATCCTGTGATGGATCCAGACCAATCCCAATCCTGAGGGTTCCCCCATGGCATCTGAACCTGGTACTAGAAGATTTGACCAAAGAGCCATTTGAACCCCTACAGGAGTTATCGGTAAAACTTTTTACCTTCAAAACATTCATATTAATGGCTCTGACATCAGCCTGTAGGGTTGAGTGATTTACAGGCCCTTTCAATAAATCCTCCTTACACACAAATATATGAGGATAGTCGTGTTACAACCTGCCCAAGGTAGCATTAAAGTTTCATCAAAGTCAAAAGATTGTCCTAACCTCCTTCTATAATCCTTCTGTAATAACCCTAAGAATTCAGGGGAGAGGAAGTTCCATAATCTTGAAGTTAGAAGGGCACTGTTACAGTATACAGTATATCCGTGATTAGCCAGTGCAGGAAAGCTCAGTTCCTGTTTGTAGCCTTCCATGGTAGTAGGAAGAGTTATGGGGTGACAAAAGGTACCATTGCCAGATGGATTAAGGAGGCCATTAGTTTAGCTTACTCTACTACTGGTGCTCCAATCCCTGATGGCATCAAGGCTCATTCCACCAGAATCGTGGTGACCTCCTGGGCAGAGTAAGCAGAGGTATCAATTGATCAAATTTGTAAGGCCACTACCTGGTCCCCACCATCCACCTTCTTTAGGCACTGTAGATTGGAGCTATTCTCCTCTCCTGACTTAACCTTTGGTAGAAGGGTGCTGCAAGCGATGGTCCGTCCCTAAGGTGTTTCAAATTCTCCAGAAGTCTCTCAGGTGTGCTGTCATGGGTGAAGGTAAAGCACCAAGGTTACTTACACGTAGCCGGTTTTTCCAGAACCCATGACAGCACCCGTATATTCACTCCCTTGGTTCACCTTATGGGTGTGCACTATAGTTTGGGTGTGTTTATAATGTGGTGTTGGTTATATGTGTGGACACACATTATCTCTAGTGCCGTTCACTTTTCTCTTCTATGGACTGATTGGTTATATGTGTAAATTAACCAGGAGGTCCTCTCATGCTCTGCATCCAACTGAAGTGGGGAGGGGTACCACCCTTTTATTTCAGTAGGTTCCTGTCCTGGCTGGGCAGATCCCTCTCTCAGGTGTGCAGTCATTGATTCTGGAAAAAACAACTGCAGATAAGTAACCTTGGTGTTTTCTGACCTCACCCCCACATTACTGCAAACTACCATGGATTATCTGCTTGTTGTCTCTATCGTCATGTCCCCCTCTATCAAAACTTAGTCTCTCCAAAACTGAACTACTCATTTTTAACCACTATAATCTACCTATATTCAATATTGCAATTTTTTTAGGTGGTTCAGTCATAGCCCCCAAGCAACACACACTAAATGTCTTGGGGTCAAATTTGACACACAACTTTCCTTTATTCCCTATATGAAATCGCTCATTTGCTCATGTCATTTGCACTTTAAAAACTTCAACAGAATCTAACTGTTACTCATCTTTGAAGCTGCAAAAACTATTAATGTTGTTCTAAACCATTCTCATCTGGACTACTGCAATGCTCTAATCAATCTCCCATTAACTAAAGCCTCTCTTCTCCAATCTATTCTGAATACAGCAGCCAGGGTTGTACTTCTGTCCAACTGGAATGCCATTGCCTCCAACATGTCCAGTCATTGCACTGGTTGACCATGGAATTCAGTGTACAATTTAAATGTATCAATCTCATTCAGAAAGCTCTCCACAGTTCTGCACTGCCATACATCTCTTATCGTATCAGTCTGTCTCCCTAACTGTTCAAAGACTTAAGATAGTCCATAATGTGAAATTCCCAATTCCGTCTCCAATACTTTTCTCAAGCTGTGCCAGTACTGTGCTCTGGAATGTACTAACCAATAAAATCCAATTAGCACCTAGTTCCCAAATTTTTAAGCGTGCTTAAACCCCTTTAACCCGAGGGTTGTTTGCACGTTAATGACCGGGCCAATTTTTACAATTCTGACCACTGTCCCTTTATGAGGTGATAACTCTGGAACGCTTCAACGGATCTTGGCGATTATGAGAATGTTTTCTCATGACATATTGTACTTCATGATAGTGGTAAAATTTCTTCAATATAACTTGCGTTTATTTATTACAAAAAATGGAAATATGGCAACAATTTTGAACATTCAGCAATTTTCAAATTTGAGTTTTTATGCCCTTAAAACAGAGAAATATGTCGCACAAATTAATTACTAAATAACATTTTCCACATGTCTACTTTACATAAGCACAATTTTGAAAACAACATTTTTTTTGTTAGGAAGTTATAAGGGTTAAAAGTTGACCAGCGATTTCTCATTTTTACTCCTTTTTTTTAGGGACCACATCACATTTGAAGTCATTTTGAGGGGTCTATATAATAGAAAATACCCAAAAGTGACACCATTATAAAAACTACACCCCTCAAGGTGCTCCAAACCACATTCAAGAAGTTTATTAACCCTTCAAGTGCTTCACAGGAATTTTTGGAATGTTTAAAAAAAATGAACATTTAACTTTTTTTTCACTAAATATTTACTTCAGATCCAATTTTTTTTTAATTTTACCAAGGGCAACAGGAGAAATTGGACCACAAAAATAGTTGTGCAATTTGTCCTGAGTATGCTGATACAACATATGTAGGGGGGAACCACTGTTTGGGTGCACGGCAGAGCTCGGAAAGCGCCGTTTGACTTTTCAATGCAAAATTGGCTGGAATTGAAATCCGACACCATGTTGCGTTTGGAGAGCCCTGATGCGCCTAAACAGTGAAAACCCCCCACAAGTGACACCATTTTGGAAACTAGACCCCATAAGGAACTTATCTAGATGTGTGGTGAGCACTTTGAACCCCAAAGTGCTTTACAGAAGTTTATAACTTAGAGCCGTAAAAATAAAAAAAATCATAATTTTTCCACAAAAATGATCTTCTCGTCCCCCATTTTTTTATTTTCTCAAGGGTAACAGGAGAAATTGGACCCCAAAAGTTATTGTGCAATTTGTCCTGAGTATGCTGATACCCCATATGTGGGGGTAAACCACTGTCAGAGCTCGGAAGTGAAGCAGCGCCTTTTGACTTTTTCAACAAAAAATTGGATGAAAGCCTTGTCAGGTTTGGAGAGGCCCAGATGTGCCTGAACAGTGGAAACCCCCGACAAGTGACCCAATTTTAGAAACTAGACCAGCCAAGGAACTTGTCTATATGTGTGGTGAGAACTTTGAACCCTCAGGTGTTTCATTAAAGTTTATAACGCCCGAGCGCGAAAATAAAAAAATAAAAAATTCATATTTTTCCATAAACATGATCTTTTAGTACCCAATTTTTTATTTTCCCAAGAGTAATAGAAGAAATTGGACCCCAAAAGTTGTTGTCCAATTTGTCCTGAGTGCGCTGATCCCCCATATGTGGGAGAAAACTACTGTATGGGCACACGTCGGGGCTCGGAAGGGAAGTAGTGACGTTTTGGAATGCAGACTTTGATGGAATGGTCTGCGGGCATCATGTCACATTTGGAGAGCCCCTGATGTGCCTAAACAGTGGAAACCCCCACAAGTGACCATTTTGGAAACTAGACCCCCCAAGGAACTTATCTAGATGTGTGGAGAGAACTTTCAACCCCCAAGTGCTTCAAAAAAGTTTATAACGTAGAGCCATAAAATAAAAAATCATATTTTTTTTAACAAAAATGATATTTTTGCCCCAATTTTTTATTTTCCCAAGGGTAATAGAAGAAATTGGACCCCAAGATTTATTGTGCAATTTGTCTTGAGTACACTGATACCCCATATGTGGGTGTAAACCACTGTTTGGATGCATGGCAGAGCTCTGAATGGAAGGAGCACCGTTTGACTTTTTCAGATAAGAATTGGCTGGAATTGAGATCAAATGCCATGTCACATTTGGAGATCCGCTGATGTGCCTAAGCAGTTGAATTCCCCCAATTCTAACTCCAACCCTAACCCCAACAAACCACTCACCCTAACCGTAAAATGGAAATAAATAATTTTTTTTATTTTATTATTTTTCCTTAACTAAGAGAGTGATAAAGGGGGGTTTGATTTACTATTTATAGTGGGTTTTTACTGCGTTTTTTTATGTTTCGCAGCTGTCGCATGCTAAAAGGTGCTTTATATTGCAAAAAATAGTTTTGCATCACCACATTTTAAGACCTATACTTTTTCCATATTTTGGCCCACTGAGTCAAGTGAGGTCTTATTTTTTGCGGGACGAGTTGATGTTTTTATTGGTATCATATTTGGGCACCTGACATTTTTTGATCGCTTTTTATTATGATTTTTGGGAGGCAGAATGAACAAAAACCAGCAATTCATGAATTTCTTTTGGTGGGCCGTTTATACCATTCCGCTTGTGTTAAAATTGATAAAACTTTTTAATTATTCGGGTTAGTACGATTACAGCGTTACCTCATTTATATATTTTTTTATGTTTTGGCGCATTTATACAATAAAAACTATTTTATGTAAATATAATTATTTTTGCATCACTTTATTCTTGTTGAGCTATAACTTTTTTATTTTTTCACTGATGATGCTGTATGGTGGCTCGTTTTTTGTGGGGCAAGATGACGTTTTCAGCAGTAATATGTTTCTTTATATCTGTCTTTTTGATCGCGTGTTATTCCACTTTTTGTTCGGTGGTATGATGATAAAGCATTGTTTTTTGCCTTGTTTTTTTTTTTTTAAGGGATTCACTAAAGGGGTTAACTAGTGGGACAGTTTTATAGGGCGGGTCGTTACAGATGCGGCAATACTAAATATATGTACGTTTATTGTTTTGTTTTTTTACATAATAATAATGTGTTTATTGTGGAATTTTTTTTTATTTATTTAGGGATTTTTTAAAAATATATATTTTTACACATGTTTGTTTTATTTTTTCTACATTTTTACATTGTCCCAGGGTGGGACATCACTATATAATGTCAGATCTCTGATCTGACACTTTGCAGAGCACTGTGTCAGATCAGCGATCTGACTGGCAGTGCAGGGGCCGGCCGGCACCTGCTCAGCAGGAACTGACAAGCCACCTCCCTGCAGGACCTGGAAGGACCCGGCAGCCATCTTACATTTGGGGGCCTGCAGGGAGGAGGCCCTTGGAACAACACAATCACATCGCATTGTTCTGAGGGTCTCAGGGAAGCACGCAGGGAGCCCCCTCCCTGCGCAATGCTTCCCTATGCCACCGGAACGCTGCGATCATGTTAGATTGCAGTGTGCTGGGGATTAAAGTGCCGGGAGTGGTCCGTGATTACTCCAGGCACTTAATGCCGGGTGTCAGCTGTGAGAATCAACTGACATCCGGCCGCGATCAGCTGCGCTCCCCCGTGAGCACGGCTGATCGCACATAATGTACTATACCGTCCATGGGAATTAAGTCCCAGGGCACATGGATGGAGTAGTACATAGGATGGAAGAAAGGGGTTAATAACACATTTCCTTAGGGCAGTTTCACATGTCCAGATATTTCCGGTACCGATAAACACGGTACCGGAGATATCCGTGTCCGTGTGTCAGTGTAAATACGTTGTATGTCCGTGTGGCACATGTGTGCCGCAAGTGTGCTGCATCATGACCACACGGATGGCACGGACAGCTACAGTAAGTGCTGTCCCCTGCCTGTGGTGCTGAAACTGCTTGTAATTATTCTCTCTGCTCTGCCGGCAACAGCGAGCAGGGAAAATCAATGAAAAACCCGACGTGGGGTCCCCCTTAGGTTTTCAACTAACCCGGCGAAACTATACAGCTGCAGGCTGCCATTCTCAGGCTGGTCAGGGGCCCCCCCCCTAAAAACAGCAGCCCCCAGCTGCACAGAAAAGGTGCATCTATTCATCTATTCTGGAGCTTTGTCGAGTTCTTCCCATTTGCCCTGTAATGGTGGCAAGTGGGGTTAATAAAGGGTTAATGCCATCTTGCTATTGTAAGGTGACATTCTGAACACGGCAATACCAAATATGTGTATGTTTGATTTTTCTATTGTTTTATTTTGGGGCAAAAGGGGGGTGATTTGAAGTTTTAGATTTTTTAAATTTTTTAATATTTTTTTTAATTTTTTTTTTCACTTTTTACATGCTTCAGCAGTGAGGGTAGAGCAGAGTACTGCAGTGTGCAGGTGCCAGGAAAGGTCAGAGAGGTCCAGCACCTGCGCACAGCAGTACTCTGCTCTGCCCTTACCAGGGCAAAGCAGTGCACCTGCGCCTGAGCCGCGACGGCAAGCTAAGAAGAGGAGGGCTTCACTAGAAGATGGAAGGCGCCGGACCGGACCGCAACACCCATCGGATTGGACTGGACGGAGGACCGCCCCAGGTGAGTATAATATAACTCGTTTTTCTTATCTTTCATGTGACATCGGGGGCTCATCTACAGCATTACAGAATGCTGTAGATAAGCCCCTGATGGCGGTGGCTACAGCTGATGGTCGAAGAATGGGGTGACAAATTCCCTTTAAGAACGAAAGATGAGCAAACTTATTAGAGTGGAATTAACGTCTTTTAAGTCTTCAAAACTTTGAATTCTCCAGGAAATGGATTTTCATAATTCACTCCTCGTGAATGTAGCAAACTTACAGCCATCTGCGACCATCACTTTTCTGGTCTGTAAAGTCAGACAAAATGTTAAAAAGAAATGGTTCAGAGTTCATATGCCCAACCTACTCTACAGTCAACAGTCAAGTCCTTCACAACTTCTCTTTTCCACTTCCTCTATCACAAATCTTCTCTTTGGTATCTTCTTGACTTCCAGCACGACTAAGTCTCTGATGTCCTTGTATTCCATGCCATCGTGACTTACATTGTGACACCAGGACACTATGATATATTGTCTGAGTGGTGGCATGGCAAGCAGTGACATCAGAAGACCTTAATGCGCCGGAAGCCAGGGCCTGGAGTGAAGCAGCTGAAGACAGTTTGTGACAGGGGAAGGAAAAAAGAGGCATAGTGGACCAGTCAATTTGCTGCAGTGATAGCGGGAAAGGTGAGCGGAGGGGTATTTTTTTTTTATATCCTACATTTATTAAGCTTTGGCTTCTGGAGGGGACCCAGAGTAAAATAAGGAACATTCAATTCCCATCAAATAACTTTGCAGCAAATCAAATTTTCATGTAAATTCTACGAGAATTGCAGTATTGGAATCTTGGCAGATCAACTCATTTCTAGCAAGAATTCTTGTCTTCAGAAGCCTTGTATGGTGTATACCAGCACCTACCTCAATTTGCTCTACTTTAGGAATTTATGCTTAATTGTTCTAACCAAGTACTTTTTATTCTCTTTATTTCATGCAGGACTGGATCATTTAGTTTCTAATGTTTTCTAAACATTTTACCTTTGCTCCACAAATGTTTTCATGTTATGAGAATGTAATTCAATAGGAAGTTTTTGTATCACTGTATACAAAACTGTACTGAGATTTATTTCTTAACCAAATAAATGATAAAATGCTATAATAAGCAGCAGATGTTTTCAAAACCCATTACTTCTATGAAAAATCCCCCTGGCACATTTTCAGAAAGTGAAATATTAAGAAGTGCAGTATGTTAACAGTGGAAGGGGATGAATATTTTAACATACTGTATTTATTTAATTATATTTAAGTGAATTATTTCTGTACTATAACAAAATAGCTTCAACTACAATAGTAGCAGTGCAAACCTATGGGAAAGATGTTCAAGACTCATGTATACAGGTATGTAAAATCACTATTCATTCAAATATGTCAAACGCTGCAACATTTTTTATCTCAGTGCTGTAATAGAGAAGTAATTATTTCTCCAACATCCTGTGGCATCCCTTTGATAGAGCGGGTCCTTCTGTTCTGTTATGCTCTGTAGACTGGGTGTTACTGCTGACATTATCCTGATTGAAAGCTCCCTCCTGCTTAAAGGGGTAGTCATCAGTGACGTTCGTTTCAGGGGCTGGGCTGTCCAAGAGCGATGTGCTCTGTGCACAATGACTGCGCACTCTGTCTCTGGCTCAGATGAGCAGTATTGAGCCAACAACACAGTGCATTGTGAGAATGCTCAGTGTGCAAAGACCAATGAAGTTCCTTGATAGGCGTCGCTGGTCTCTGCACACCGGGTATTGTGACACCGCTCGGTTACCAGCTTGTTACTGCTGATCTGAGCCATCAAAAGAGAATGCTCAGTCACAGGGTACATTTCTCAGGGATTAGACCAGCCCCTGAAGCAAGCTTCATTTCAAGGAGGGACAGGGGCTGTGACAATGACCGCAGCTTCTATCCCCTTATGATTCTTCATCTGAGTATCTCAGCATGCACTGGGATTCTCAAACACAGCATTATCAAAAATGAAATGGAAAAAACTAGGGAATTTATAATTGAATTATATTTAGAAATAGTTTAGATCAGAGGTCTCAAACTGCATTCCTCAAGGGCCGCAAACAGGTAATGTTTCAGGATTTTCTTGTATTGCACAGGCGATAATTTAATCACCTGCACAGATATTGCTTCCAGTACCTTTTGCAATGCTAAGGAAATCTTGAAAACACGCACGATTTGCAGCCCTCGAGGATTGCAGTTTGAGATCCCTGGTTTAGATTATGGCACTAAATAATGATTTAGGAGGAAAATTACTTTGGACTTCAGAGCACTACTTTAACTCAGCACAGGAAAGTTACATTACAAGAAGTGGATGCATGTACCAGCCACTGAAATCGGTATGCAAGTAAAACTGATACCCAGCATACGCGACGTAACGCAAGTCGCAGCAGACGTATTTGTCTGCTCATACTCCCCCTGTCCAAAAAGTTATTCTAAGACATTTAAGCATAATAAAAATTGTGGTGAGGAGTTAGGAATATATAAATTTAATTGTATCTGCTTTTTTCTGCCACTTGTAGTTTACATTTCTAGGATTCGCTCTGCAAACTATTGAGGTACAATCATGGCCAAATGTGTTGGCACTCTAGGAATTATTCAAGAAAATTAAGTATTTCTCCAGACATATTGCAGTTGTACACGTTTATTTATTTTGTGTGCATTGGAACGACACTGAAAATAAAAGAAAAAAGGTCAAATTGGACATAGTTTCACCTAACCCAAAAAATAGGTCAAACAAAATTGTTGGCACATTTCCAATATTGTAAAAAAGCTTTATTTTAAGAATGTGATGCTTGTTCAAACTCACTTGTGGCAAGTAGCAACATGTTGCATTTTATCACAATCGCCGCACCATCAAACCGACGCATGCTGACGCATCTGCATGCATCCGCATGGCCCTGCGTACCCATGTTAAATATAGGTACGCAGGCCACATGCAGAAAGCATGCAGATGTAGGCGGAGATGACCGGAGGAGATGCGGCGATGGGTGGAGCTTCACGGGGAAGTACGCATCTCTCCGCAGCACCTCCATCCGCAAGTGTGAAACTAGCCTAAGATAGTGCAAAAACTTTCTGTCCACGAGAAACAGAAGTGGATAAATGCTGCTAATGAAGAGATGGAGTCCCTTCACCAACTCCAGACGTGGAAGCTTACTGAGCTACAACAAGGAAAAAGCGCTATCGGATGTAAGTGGGTCTTCAAAAACAAATATGAATCAGATGGTAACGTTCACCAGTTTAAGGCAAGATTGGTCGAAAAGGTACTCGCAAAAGTGTGGTGAAGATTATGATGCTACATTTTCTCTAGGTACAATGCAAACCACATTCAGAACTTAATGTTCGTAGCTACAGTTCAATGGATGACAGCGAGACATTTTCACATCAAAACAGCCTCCCTACATGGTAACATTGAAGAAAAGTTGTACATGAGCCAATCTGTCTGAGGGATTTATTAAAAAGTGTGAAGAGCACCTTGTTTGTAAAATGCAAAAATCTCTCTAAGGACTTAAGCAGTCGGCAAGAGCTTGGAACTCAAAAATGAGCAAAGTTTTGATGGCTGAAGGATTTAAAAGATCTCAAGCTGATCCATATTTGTATATGAAAAATGTAGCGGAGTGGATGTATGTTCTTCTATATGTAGACGATGCAATCATGCTTCATCAAGATGAAAAAGAAATTGCAAAGCTAGGTGAAATTCTAAACTAGCAATTTAAGACTAAGGACCTTGGAAATGTGACATATTATTTGCGAATCCAAAATCCAGAGAGAGGAAGATGGGAGTTTTCTTCTCAACCAAAGTTCTAAAATTTCCACAATACTAAACCAGTTTTAGAATGTCAGAAGCCAAAGGTGCATCAAAACCCATCCTACTTAAAGTTGGAAGGAGAAGATCTGCTAACCATCAATGAGAGTTACAGACAAGCAGTGGGGGCTCTTCTGTACATAGCAACCACAACTCGTCCAGATATCACAGCCACAGTAGGAATTTTCTGCCGACATATAAGCAAGCAACGCCAAAGAGGCTGGAATGCAATTTTGAGCATTCTTCATGATCTCCGCAAGGAGTGACGATACTCATTATCTTAAAGAAACTCAAAGGCTAAATCTTAAGATTTCTGCATCAGGAGATCTCACTCTCAGAGGTTATGTGAATGCAGATTGGTCTAGAAATTCAAGTGAACAGAAATCAACAAGTGGTTACTTGTTCAAGTTAGGAGAAAATTCAATTTCTTGGCCCAGCAGAAAACAAGTGTCAGTCGCATTATCTTCTAAAGAAGCATAATATATGTCTGCTGCTTATGCAAGTCAAGAAATAATTTGGTTGAAACAACTTTTGGAAGATTTCGTCAAGCCATTAGCTCAACCAACAGTTATCTATGAGGAAAACCAAGGATGCATTAAACTTGCCAGCAGTGAGAAGATTAGTGCAAGAACTAAGCACATTGATGTAAAACATCACCAATTACGTGACTTAGTGGAACGTGGTGTACTCGAGTTTGTTTATTGCGATTCTGACAAGATAATAGCCAATGTATGACAAAGCCATTATCAAGAGACAAGTTTGTGGACTTTAGAACCACGATGGGACAAGTAGTTGTTGAGTGGGGGTGTTGGAATATGCTTGGTGCAACAACTCCATTCCTGTCTCTGAGTGTTTAGTTGCTAGATTTGTATGATGTTTATAAAGTTAAAAACTCCCAGAGCCTCACACAGGAAGAGGATGTGACTGTATTTCCTGTTGTCCTGTGTCTGTGTATGAGAGAAGCAGTCTGCTCTAGATGCTGCACAGATAGAGGTGGATAAATGATTTATTCCTGATCTATTAAGCTTATCATATATTGTTCCTATTCGTTCCTGAATAGCGTTGAGCGATACGATACCGTAAGTATCGGGTATCGGCCGATATTAGCTGTATCGGACTTTCGATACTTAGTTCCGATATTTTCCATATATCGTATAGCGGAATCGGAAGTTCCCATAATTCTTTGAGAGGCAATGTGATTTTAGTCAACCAATGAGGAATCCTAAGAAGTGTGGGCACATCCTGTACTGCTGCGGTCATGTTAACTAATGGCATGGCTGTGATTGGATGCTGAAATGATGTCAGAATGCACTATAAAAGGCGCCGCGCCATTTTAGCGTCACTGTGCTGTGAATTCAGTAAGGGACAGAACGCTGCTGTGCTGACTCTGAGGGACAGTTAGAGATTGCGATTTAGTGTACTGTGCTTTAGGCAGGCTAGCACCAACCGCTGTGTGAAGCTTCCTTTTGCCTGCAGTGTTGTTTTAACAGCTCTGCAAGGTGTGTGTGAGTGCAGGTGACGCTGCAGTTTGCTCTGCATGCAACGCTGTCTGTAGGCATCTGCACGTGTCACTCACAGACTCTTTTTTTTTTCTTCAGTGTAATTCTTACTGCTCCATGCAATTTAAATTTTAGTGTGACGCGCTTCCATCCGTATCCAATACATTGGTTGCAAACACTATAGAAGTAGACAAAGGAGTAGCCTTTCACAGATTGTGAACAGTTGTGTTTCAGTGTTCACTTCAGTCTGTGTTTTTTATTTTTTGAGTGCACATCACGCTCCAGTTACTTGTTCAAGTACTGCTGCTTGTACTCTGCTGAGCGTGTCTCAGTGCCTCATCCTTGTCATTTCTCTCCAATTGGTTCTGCTCCATTCCATTTAAAATAAATATAATCTATTAGTGTGACGCGCTTCCATCCGTATCCAATACATTGGTTGCAAACACTATAGAAGTAGACAAAGGAGTAGCCTTTCACAGATTGTGAACAGTTGTGTTTCAGTGTTCACTTCAGTCTGTGTTTTTTATTTTTTGAGTGCACATCACGCTCCAGTTACTTGTTCAAGCACTGCTGCTTGTACTCTGCTGATCGTGTCTCAGTGCCTCATCCTTGTCATTTCTCTCCAATTGGTTCTGCTCCATTCCATTTAAAATAAATATAATCTATTAGTGTGACGCGCTTCCATCCGTATCCAATACATTGGTTGCAAACACTATAGAAGTAGACAAAGGAGTAGCCTTTCACAGATTGTGAAAGTTGTGTTTCAGTGTTCACTTCAGTCTCTGGTAATAACCACACTTAGGCCTTAAAACTTTTCTGACTTTCTTTATCAATCTACCAAGATGAAGAAGTCAGTGAGTAAGGCACGTGGTCGTGGCCGTGGAGTTTCAGCAGGGAGAGGACGTGGGGATTCTGTGGCTGCTGCCGCCCTCAGTGACACAGCATCCACCAGTTTTCCCCGTGAGCGTTCCTTTATGCGCACTTTGGTAGGAGCTTGGTGTGCCCCCCTGCTGCGGGAAGAACAAATTGAAGCCGTTGTTGGTTGGATGGCAGCCAATGCATCGACTTCAATTCCTTCCACCTCCTCTCAGGAACACAACACTGTTGAGCAACCATCTGTCTGCTCACCGCCTGTCAAATTGCCCAGGCAGTCAGAGAGTTCTGTACAGGAGCCAGCTGAGTCTCTGCTTCTGTTCTCAGAATCTGTTGGCTCGCAAACACGGGCACATGCAAGCAGCATTCTGCAATTTGAAGAAGAGGGAGTATGCAGTGATGCGCAACAGCTGTGTCTCTCTCAATCTGAAGAGGCGGGTGAGCCAGTGCCGATGGACAGCACACCGCAGAACGCATCTCATGATGATGATGAGACTCAGGTGCCAGGTTTTGTGGAGCATGGTGCTGCCCAGACCATCCAACAGCAGCAGGTGTTGGAAGAGGGTAGTGGAGATGATGAAGTCCGAGACCCAACATGGCGTGAAGCAACAGGAAGGTGGTGGGAGCAGCTCTGAGGAAGAGATTGGCCCAACGGTACAAAGAGGAGGGAGAGGTAGGCTGCAGACTCGCTTGCCTGTAGCCTCCAGTTTGGCACCTGTTGGGAGCAGTTCTCTTACAAATGTCAAAATTGGCCCTCCCATGACTTGCACTGCGTGGTCCTTTTTTGCAGACTTGTAGATGATATTTGCTATGTTAAATGCAAGCTGTGTAAGCAAAAAGTTAAAAGAGGTAAAAATATCAGTAACCTGAATACCACAAATATGTGGAAACATGTACGGACAAAGCACGTAGCTGAGTTACAAAGACACACTGGAGATGTAGGCCAACCTACAGCAGCACCTACATCTTCAGGTCGTGTTGGAGCCTCTACCTCCAGCTCACACACACCTGGTTCGGCTTCCTCACAGGATCTCCATGGAAGAACCTCGGTCACTGTTGTCCATAGACAAACTGTTATTCCACCCACAGCAGCAAGTTCACAGTCATCGTCACACTCCCAGGCCACAAAACAGCCATCGGTACCACAGGCATGGGATAAAAGACGGCCATACTCGGCAAACCATCCACGAGCACAGGCTCTGAATGCTGGCATTGCAAAACTCCTGTCCCTTGAAATGCTGTCATTCAGGCTGGTGGAGACTGACAGTTTCAGGAACTTAATGGCATTGGCAGTCCCACAATATAATATGCCAAGCCGATTTTATTTCAGCAGGCAAGCCGTCCCTGCTCTGCAAAAACATGTCGAGGGAAACATTAAACATGCGCTACTAAACGCCGTCAGTAGCAGGGTCCACCTGACCACCGATGCGTGGACCAGTACCCATGGCCAGGGACGATACCTTTCCCTCACTGCCCATTGGGTCAATGTTGTGGAGCCGGGTACAGATCTTGCCAGTGGCGCTGTACGTGTTCTGCCAACTCCAAGGATTGCAGGAATCCAGTCTGTACACATTGATTCCTCCTCCTACTCCAGTTCCTCAGAATCATCGCTGCACGAGCCGTCACGGTATACCTCCACATGGACCCGTGAACGCTTACCTGTTGCGACCGATATGAGCACAGCCGTGGCCAAACGTCAACAGGCCGTCCTGAAAATGAATTCAATGGGGAATCTAAGCCACACAGCGCAGGAGGTCTGGAATGCCATCAAGCAGGAGAGCGACGTGTGGTTTTTGCCTGCGAATCTCCAGCCAGGCTTGGTAGTGTGTGACAATGGCCGAAATCTGGTGGCAGCTCTGGGCCTTGGCAACCTTACTCACATACCATGGCTGGCACATGTGCTCAACTTGGTCGTGCAGAGTTTTTTGAGGGACTATCCGGATCTTGCTGGACTGCTGCAGAAGGTCCGCCTAGAGTGCGCTCACTTGCGACATTCCAGCATAGCCAGATCGCGCATTGCTGCTCTGCAACGCCGATTTCGCCTTCCTGAACATCGCATCATATGTGACGTACCCACCAGGTGGAATTCCACGTTACATATGTTGGAGCGGTTGTGTGAGCAGCAGACAGCAGTAATGGAGTATCAGCTGCATCAGGCGTAATCAAGTCGCTCTTTGCGCCGTCCACACTTCACCACTACTGAGTGGGCCTCTATGAAGGACATCTGCGACGTTTTGCGTGCGTTTGATGTCTCAACGCGGATGGCGAGTGCAGATGATGCACTAGTCAGCATGACTGTCCCCCTTATCTGCCTGCTTCAGAAATCACTGAAAGCACTAAAGGAAGAGGTTTTGGAAGAGGTGGAGGATGAGGAGTCACAAATTCAATTACCTTCAGGACAGTCAGCGCAACATGGTTCCTCACAAAGGGCTGGGCAGGGCTCACTTTGTGAGGAGGATGAGGAGGAGGAGGAGTCAATGGAGGAGGAAGAAATCCCTACAGAGGGAGGTACACAACGCTCTAGTCAGTATGTAGAGCGAGGGTGGGGTGCTGCAGAGGAGGCAGAGATGACGCCTCTTCCAGAGGACAGCTTTTGTTGGCCAGTTGGGAGTCTGCAGCACATGGTTGATTTCATGCTTCAGTGCCTGAGAAACGACCGCCGCATCGCCCACATTCTCACCACGTCAGATTATTGGGTGTACACCCTCCTAGACCCTCGCTACCGGGACAACTTACAAACCCTCATCACACCGGTGAACCGGGACCGTAAAATGCGGGAGTACCAAGACACACTGGTGCAATCCATACTGTTGTACATTCCAGCCGAGAGAGCTGCTGCTGCTACTGCTTTACAAAGCAGCTCTGTGCGTCGAGGCAATGTAGACACCTCTACAACAAGAGGGAGCACAAGCAGTGCCTCTGCACAGGGCAAGAGCTGTATGTTACAAATGTGGCGAAGTTTTGTGACAGCGCCAGCAAGGTCTACACCATCCGAGACGGCTCCAGTCACCAGGAAGCAACGTTTCCGTAAGATGGTGACAGACTACTTGTCTTTCCCTCTAAGTGTACTCCCAGATGCCTCTTCCCCTTTCAAATTTTGGGTCTCTAAGTTGGATACATGGCCAGAGCTTAGCCAGTATGCATTGGAGGTGCTGGCTTGCCCTGCTGCCAGTGTATTATCTGAGCGTGTCTTTAGTGCTGCAGGTGGTGTACTAACAGACCGTCGCATGCGACTATCCTCAGAGAATGTAGACCGGCTTACTTTTCTGAAAATGAACAAGGCATGAATCTCACCTGAATTTGCCTGTCCGTTTTCAGATCAAATAACTGGCAACGTTTTCCATGTCTCCTGTTATGTTCATCTTTCTACCACCTGAACTCTACTCCCTGGGCTACAACACCGCCATTTGTTGCTCGTAAGTAATTGGCAGGGGTACTGACTCCTGGCCAGCCTGGTTACAGCACGACAGCTGTTTCCTGGCAGTGTGAACGTCAATTATCCTCCAATAAGTTGTGCTGTCGTGTTGCATTCGGGTTAGCCGACTCTATGGTGCCTGCAGTTTAGGTGATTCCTATGTGTGCTGTGGGATATGTAAATAAAGGCTGTTTCCATTGTGACAATAGGACAAGCACCCACTGTAGGACTGTGTGATTCGGTAACTGCGGACGGCTTGCGTCCTGTCAACTTACATTTTCATGGGTGCGTTCTGCTACCCGTCCGGGGTCCAGTACCGTCAACTGGTTCTCCCCAGTGCCTTTGGCCTAGGTGCCTCCATCTCCGTATACGAGTTCCAGCAACGTCTGCTGGTCCTTGGTAGTGCTTTGGAGCACAGGTACCTCCTGCTTAGTAACCGTGTCACAGTAACGTCAGCTGGTACTCGGTTGTGACATTGCCTCTTTTCCTTCTGCTGCCCCTCTTGGTTCCAGCACAGTCAGCTGGTCCTCGTTACTTCCATTGTCTCTTGTTCCATCTGATACCCGTCCGGGTTCCAGTAACGTCAGCTGGTTCTCGGAAATTAGACGACCTTAAAGACCACCCAGAAGAAGATGACGACAACAAGGACGACGAGCATGAAGCCAACCAGCCTGAACACCATCACAAAGAAAAAATAAAAGATTACCCAGAAGAAGATCACCAACAGGACAAAGAAGGTTAAGACAAACTACAAGATACAGAACAAGAGACAGAAGAACAATAAGCAGAAGATCAAAAAGCAGAAGAACATGAAGTATAAGACCAAAATGAAGAGCAAAATATATGCTGTAAATTCTAAGCAGAAGAAGACTAAGCAGTGTATGGGGGTGAGTCCGTTCCTCCTCGTGGTGCCCCTGGAAAATGCCTGCTGCTGCAGGCTAAACTGAACACGGACAAGTATGTAATTTAAATCTTTTGTGACAGCAAGAACGGAAGGATGAAAAATTCATACTTTTACAGATTACAAGTACAGGAATCTCTGTCACAAATAAGAATATGATGAAGAAGATGAAGAGGAAGAAGAAAACAAAAACATGAATAGCAAGAAGTTTAAGAAGATTAAGAAGGTGAAGATGAAGAATAATTTGATGAGAAAGATGATGCTGCTGCTGAAGATTATGAAGGAGAAAGTGTGGCACTGGCAAAAGTTAAAAAGGTGAAGAGCATGGAAGTTGTGAAACATACATATTTGCCAAAATAGAAAAAAGGTTAACAACATTGTCAATTTGTTCGTCAATCCAAACGTATTTCCAAAAATATATATATTAATGCTATTCCAATGCATTGGGTTAAACATCTATGCCTTTATTGTCTCCTCAACCTCCCCCAATACATTCTACATTACTCTTTGTTGTTTTCCTTCATGTACAATTAACCAACAAGGCAAGAATGGGTTTTTTTTATGTCGATATTTGGTTCCCATAGACTTACATTGGACTTCCGGTATCGGTATCGGGTATCGCCGATATTTTAGTGATATCGGCGATACCATTCCGATCCGATATTTTTAGATATCGAGCAGTATCGCTCAACACTATTCCTGAATAAATGATTAATCTTATTCCACAACCACACACATTGTAAAATTAGCATTGAAGTGTATAAATGTGTGCAGGAAGTGTCGGACACACAAAAAAATCAAATGAGAACTAGAGAATACTGCATGCGCAGCAAAGATGTGTACCAGTCCAAGAGTTATATATAAAAATGTAAACTTTATTACTTGACATTTTTAGAAAAGAGTTTAACACACAAAAATACAAGTGAACAGATATCCAGGAGACATATATTACATACTAGAACCCAATGAGAGTTTGTAAAAAAGGCGCCCTGCTCATCTGAAAACACCTCCCCATGTAGCCAAAAATCAATAATGTCAATATGTGTGTAACTGCCGCAAATTAATCATATATACATATCTGCATAAATGCCCATTGTCAAAGGTGCTAGCGATGAGTACACGCAATTGCCACAGAATAAAATCCACTGCAACCATGACAATAGGATAACAGAGTATGCAAGTGAGTCACAATCTCATTACCTTAACTTAGTAGCAGCAAGCGGTACACAGGCGAAAAAAGAGGGGGATGGTGCCCAGATGAGCAGTGCACCCTCCCCAACGCGCGTTTCGGCCTCAGCCTTCGTCAGGGGGCACACTGCAAATTCTCATTCTTTGTTCTTATATATAAATAGTTCTATAAATCCACCAATGACTGGATGTTATTGATCAGATCATACATAAGGTACCGCCCCAGGAAATGACACACTGTGTGACCTAGGTAACTTAGAATTATATAGTATCGCTACATGGAAAACTCATTGGTACAATGTCACAAATATACGCACATTATGACACTAGTCTATATAAAACAAATCGGAACAATAATTTTTACAACTACAATTTTTAGTTGTACCGAAGTGGTTAGCATGGTAACCATTACGCTGTTTACATGACAGCGCCGGCCCCTTAGTGACGTCTGCCTGCCGGAAATGACGCGGACGCGTCCATAGAGACAGGCCACGCCCCCCCGGCCAGCGTCACAGGACCCTAAGGGATCATGTGTTGATGCTGACAGGCTGGGGCGGCGCTCGCCGCGCCGGACACGCCCGTGTTCACCGGGACAGGCGTCCTAATAGGGTGCCTCACTAGTGATTACAATTAGAAGACAGAGTACATAATGAAATAGTGGATACAACGATAGATGTGCACAACGGACAGAACTATGCATTTTTTGCTTGCATCCAGATCTTCATATAGCGTTTCATGTTCCACATATATGTTTCATAATGGGGGCATTCAATCATATGATGACCACATTAATTCTGATATGGTGGATAGTATTCACGGAAACTATTAAAATAAGACAAAAACAAACAGATTAAAATAAATGCTAAAAACAATGCAAAACAAAACAAAACTACCCATTGGTGATATCTTAATTAATTATGAAGCACACAGCATGACTATTTAAGAAGAGCGCACAGCAATATTATTTAAGAAAAGGGACAAAACTAAGGTTTTCATTGAGGCCAGATGGATGGAGTGTATTTAACCTCCAAATCCATCTGGCCTCCATTTGTGCTAGTCTTTTAGAGAACTTTTCCCCTCTGATATTAGATGGAATAATATCGATACCCTTTATTCTGAGTGACTTGGATTCACTATTGTGGTATAACTTGAAATGGCGTGGTATCGTTTTTAGCAATGTCAAATCATCCTGTTCCACCGCCGCTATAATTCCTAAGACATGTTCTCTGATCCGTTTTTTTAACGGTCGTGTAGTAAGTCCCACATAAATTTTAACACATGGACACGTAGCGTAGTATATTACATTTTTACTCGTGCATGTAATAAATTTATTGATTTTATATTCTTTTGTGCCATCAAAGTTACAAAAAGTATCACTTCTCGCCACATTTTCACATGCGACACAGTGGCCGCAAGGGGCACAGCCACCTCTTGAAGATAACTCTTGCAAAAAATGATTTGGAGGGGGAGCGACATAGTGGCTACGGACTAACATGTCGCGTAGATTACGTGAGCGTCTTGCATTGATAGAGGCTTTCTCAGGTAAGTATTTTGATATAATTGGATCAGCCCTCAAAATGGGCCATGATTTATCCAGAACACGTCTGAGGGCATCAAACTGAGAGTGATAATTGGTGATGTATCTCACCATATCACTTCCAGTTTGTCGCCCTGATTTGTATAACAATTCGTTTCTGGGCGAATGTTTAGCCCTATTGAAGTCTTTTTTAATACTCCTCCCACTATAACCTCTTTCCCTCAAACGAATTCTTAAATCTTCAGCTTGTTTAAGGAATTCATGTTCCTCTGAGCATAGCCTTCTTAGTCTCAAAAATTGTCCCGTAGGAACTGCACTAACTGTATGATTGGGATGTGAAGATGATGCGTGCAGTAACGCATTGGTTGATGTAGCTTTACGAAAGATCGTTGTTTGGATCTCATCTCTGTCATCTCTCATTAGAAGAACATCAAGGAAATCAATCTCATTGGTGCTGGCCTTATATGTAAGATGTATATTATAGTCATTATGATTAAGTTCCTCAAAGAATTGTTGCAGACCCTCTATTGGTCCTGCCAGATGATCAAGATGTCATCTATGTACCGCGTCCATGATAGGACGCAGCACATAGACGACAGACCATCTGGCAGGGGGAGGTCCCTCTCCCACAGCCCCAGGAATAAATTTGCATAAGCGGGCGCGAAATGCGCCCCCATTGCAGTGCCCTGGAGCTGCAGGAAGAAGGACCCCTTAAACACAAAGAAGTTATGTGTTAATGAAAATTTTAGACGCTCAATCACCAATTTTTGAATATTTACAGGAAGAGCCGATGCACGCAAGAAGAACTCAGTAGCATTGAGGCCATCCTGAAGTCGTATGCTGGTATATAGTGATTCGACATCCGCCGTCACCAGCATACTATTTTTATCTAAATTGAGGCCATCAACCTTACGAAGGAGTGCCCCCGTGTCTTTCAAAAAAGACGGCAATTCTTCAACCAAAGGTTGGAGTTTGGAATCAATCCATTGATTGATATTTTCCAAGAAATTTCCCCTCCCTGATATAATAGGGCGTCCTGGCGGCGACTGCATACACTTGTGAACTTTCGGCAACAAGTAAAAGTGGAGATGGTGGGTTCCACCACAGTCAAAGCTGTTGCTAATTCTTTAGTGATTACCCCACCATCTACCGCTCTCCTAATAATGCCGTGTAATTCCAAAGTGAAAGCGGACAAGGGGTTAAACGTTAGTTTTTTGTAACATTTATTATCTCCTAATTGTCTTAGGGCCTCTTTCTCATAATCCATAGATAGAGACAGAGAAATGATTTATTCCTGATCTATTAAGTTTATCATATATTGTTCCTGTTTGTTCCTGAATAAAGAAGCTCTGTTGTCAAACGCTTGAGAGTATCCTGAATAATCCGCTGCCAACAAAATCAATTTTGGCTGCAAATAAACCATTGATCACAGAAGACAACATTTTCAAGTACTGTCCTCTTTTAACCCCTTAACCACCAAGAGTTAATGACAGGGCCAATTTTTACAATTCTGACCATTGTACCTTTATGAGGTTATAACTCTGGAACACTTTAACGGATCTTGGCAATTCTGAGAAAGTTTTCTCATGACATATTGTACCTCATGTTAGTGGTAAAATTTATTCAATATAACTTGCGCTTATTTATGAAAAAAACAAAAGTATGATAAAAAAATTTAAAATTTCACAATTTTCAAACTTTGAACTATTATGCCCTTAAAACAGAGAAATATGTCACATAAAACAGTTATTAAATAACATTTCCCACATGTCTACTTTACATCAACACAATTTTGGAAACAAATTTTTTTAGTTAGGAAGTTATAAGGGTTAAAATTTGACCAGCAATTTCTCATTTTTACAACAAAATTTACAAAACCATTTTTTTAGGGACCACCTAACATTTGAAGTCACTTTGAGGGATCAATTTGGCAGAAAATACCCAAAAGTGTCAACATTCTAAATATTGTACCCTCAAGGTACTCAAAACCACATTCAAGAATTTTATTCACACTTCAGGTACTTCACAGGAATTTTTGGAATGTGGAGGAAAAAAATCAACATTTAACTTTTTAGTCACAAAAATGATCTTTAACAAACAATTTCTTTATTTTCATAAGGGTAAAATGATAAAATTGACAGAAAAAGTTGTGCAATTTCTCCTGAGTACGCCGATACCCCATATGTGGGGGAAAACCACTCTTTGGGCCACGGCTGTGCTCGGAAGGGAAGGATCACCGTTTGACTTTTTGAAACCGAAATTGGCTGGAATTGAGATCGGACGCCATGTTGCGTTTAGAGAGCCCCTGATGTGCCTAAATAGTGGACAACCCCCACAAGTGACACCATTTTGGAAACTATACCCCCTAAGGAACGTTTCTAGCTGTGTGGTGAGCACTTTGAACCCCTAAGTGCTTCACACTAGTTTATAACGTAAAGCCGTGAAAAAACAAATCATATTTTTTTCACAAACATGATATTTAGCCAACAATATTTTATTTTCCCAAGGGTAAGAGGAGAAATTGGACTCAAAAAGTTGTTGTCCAATTTGTCCTGAGTACGCTGATACCACATATGTGGGAGGAACCACTGTTTGGGCACACAGCAGAACTTGGAAGGGAAGGAGCGCCATTTGACATTTTCAAACCAAAATTGGCTGGAATTGAGATCGAGCGCCATGTCGCGTTTGGAGAACTCCTGATGTGCCTAAACAGTTGAAATCCCCCAATTCTAAATCCAACCCTAACCCCAACAAACCCCTAACCCTAATCCCAACCCTAACCATAAACCTAACCTAACACACCCCTAACCCTAATCCCAACCCTAGCCATAACGCTAACCACAAACCTAACCCTAACACACCCCTAACCCTAATCCCAAATCAAACACAAATCCCAACCATAACTGTAATAGAAACCCTAACCCCAACTCTAACCCCAACCCTGACCTTAACACTAACTTTAGCCCCAACCCTAACTTTTGCCCTAACCCTAACCCTAATGGGAAATTGGAAATAAATAAAAAAAAAATATTTTATTATTTTTTCCTAACTAAGGGGATGATAAAGCGGGGTTCGATGTACTATTTATAGCATGTTTTTATACTGGGGTTTTATGTTTGGCAGCTGTCACACACTAAAAGATGCTTTTTATTGCAAAAAATAGTTTTTGCATTATCATATTTAGAGAGCTATAATTTTTCCATATTTTGGCCCACAGAGTCATGTCAGGTCTTGTTTTTTGCGAGACTAGTTGACATTTTTATTGGTACCATTTTCAGGCACATGACATTTTTTGTTCGCTTTTTATTCCTATTTTTGGGAGGCAGAATGAACAAAAACAGCATTTCATGAATTTCTTTTGGGGGGCGTTTACACCGTTCCGCGTGTGGTAAAATTGATAAGGCAGCTTTATTCTTCGCGTCAGTACAATTACAGAGATACCTCATTTATATAATTTTTTTAATATTTTGGCGCTTTTATACAATAAAAACCATTTTATAGAAAAATAATTATTTTTGCATCGCTTCATTAAGACATATATAACTTTTTTTTCTCACTGATGGTGCTGTATTGTGGCTTATTTTTTGAGACAAGATGACGTTTTCAGCGATACCAAGTTTATTTATATCCGTTTTTTGATCGTGTGTTATTCCACTTTTTGCTCAGCGGT
>JARQOD010000005.1:348865002-349034887 GCA_033576555.1 Oophaga sylvatica | reverse complement strand
CCTGTGACCGCATCTGTGTGCCACTGAATCACATTCAATAAATAGGACTGAACTACAGTCATGGCCAAAGTTTTGAGAATGACACAAATATTATATTTTCACATGATCTGCTGCCCTCTGGTTTTTGTGTGTTTTGACAGATGTTTTTATCACAGACAGAAATATAATAATTGCAAACATATGAGTAACAAAAGCTTATATTGACAGTCAGAATGAGTTAATGCAGCAAGTCAATATTTGCAGTGTTGACCCTTCTTCTTCAGGACCTCTGCAATTCTCCCTGGCATGCTCTCAATCAACTTCTGGACCAAATCCTGACTGATAGCAGTCCATTCTTGCACAATCAATGCTTTCATTTTGTCTGAATTTTTAGGTTTTTGTTTGTCCACCCTTCTCTTGATGATTGACCACAAGTTCTCAATGGGATTAAGATCTGGGGAGTTTCCAGGCCATGGACCCAAAATCTCTTATGTTTTTCCCTGAGCCATTTAGTTATCACCTTTGCTTTATGGCAAGGTGCTCCATCATGCTGGAAAATGCATTGTTGATCGCTAAACTGCTCTTGGAGGGTTGGGAGAAGTTGCTCTTGGAGGACATTCTGGTACCATTCTTTATTCATGGCTGTGTTTTTAGGCAAGACTGTGAGAGAGCCGATTCCCTTGGCTGAGAAGCAACCCCACACATGAATGGTTTCAGGATGCTTAACAGTTGGCATGAGACAAGACTGGTGGTAGCGCTCACCTTGTCTTCTCCGAATGAGGCGTTTTCCTGATGTCCCAAACAATCGAAAAGGGGATTCATCAGAGAAAATAACTTTACCCCAGTCCTCAGCAGTCCACTGCCTGTATCTTTTGCAGAATATCAGTATGTCCATGATGTTTTTTCTGGAGAGAAGTGGCTTCTTTGTTGCCCTCCTTGAGACCAGGCCTTACTCCAAGAGTCTCTGCCTCACAGTGCGTGCAGATGCACTCACACCTGCCTGCTGCCATTCCTGAGCAAGCTCTGCACTGCTGGTAGCCCGATCCCGCAGCTGAAACACTTTTAAGAGACGGTCCTGGCACTTGCTGGTCTTTCTTGGGCGCCCTGAAGCCTTTTTGGCAACAATGGAACCTCTCTCCTTGAAGTTCTTGATGATGCGATAGATTGTTGACTGAGGTGCAATCTTTCTAGCTGCGATACTCTTCCCTGTTAGGCCATTTTTGTGCATTGCAATGATGACTGCACGTGTTTCTTTAGAGATAACCATGGTTAACAGAAGAGAAACAATGATGCCAAGCACCAGCCTCTTTTTAAAGTGTCCAGTGGTGTCATTCTTACTTAATCATGACAGATTGATCTCCAGCCATGTCCTCATCAACACCCACACCTGTGTTAATGGAGCAATCACTGAAAGAGGTTAGCTGGTCCTTTCAAGGCAGGGCTGCAATGATGTTGAAATGTGTTTTGGGGGATAAAGTTCATTTTCTAGCCAAATATTGACTTTGCAAGTAATTGCTGTTAAGCTGATCACTCTTTATAACATTCTGGAGTGTATGCAAATTGCCATTAGAAAAAGTGAAGCAGTAGACTTTGTAAAAATTACTATTTGTGCCATTCTCAAAACTTTTGGCCATGACTGTACAATACTAGGCACAGTTGTTACATAATGTATTGTACTTTGACTGGTAATTGATGGAGACATCCTTTGGCTCCTTCAACCAGCTAGGTTTTGGCGATGCCAAAAGTCAGCAAGTTTCAAAGTACCAGAAGCTCCGTTTAATAGCATATTACATATATTTGTGCCTAAACAGTTCTGATAAATCTATTCCAGATGTACAAAAACGTCCTAGGGAAGTTATCAAACCTTTCTGATAACTATATTGCATATTTTACAAGGAATGCCTAACAATAGAGGGTGCAGAGGCTGCCATTGCACCAAAGCCCTGGAGCCTCTACCCTATATAATGAGACTAGTTTATTAATTATGTATGATGACAATATATATTTGCTGTTTCTGTATTATTCAAATATGATTTTTACATTCCACCTACATGCCCTGGCATCCAACAAAAAATGTGAACATTGAAACTAACGCCTATTTTGGTTAACCGTGTGTCCAATAATTCATTATGGCCTCTATATCAGCCTATATATTGAAATAAAAGATAAACGTTTGGAAATATATACGTATATTTCATGTTTTTGTACATTTCCATTGGAGTTGCTATCTAGCAGTAAGGGGTCAGTGTGGTCAAGGAAAACATATGATGAAGAAAGGCTCAATCCCATTATCATCCAAAATGAACTTATGGCATATTCTATAGCTGTAATTGTTTTCTGCGTTGTTTCAATGTTGTGGACTTATTTTCGTCTTCATGGTTGCATAAAATTTGACTTTTGGTCCAATTAAAATGGCACTGACAAACTGTATTACAATAGATATCGCAAACAGGGTGTTTTATAATCATTTTGATAATGGATTTCAAGAGGTGAAGGTCAGTCTAAATACACTTTTTTACTAAGAAACTTAACAGTGATATAAAATTAGTTTTATAAAATTCATTATCTACTTAGGTAGAACATTCCTAGGTAGCACACGTAGAAATACATGTGTTCGGTGTCCAGGTACACTCTGCATGGAAACGTTGTAGCATCTGTATCCAGAGATCCCATTGCTTGGCATTAAGATTAACTGGGTTTCATGTATCAAAACCTGGTTTTAGTTGCTAAAGCAACAAAGGAGCATTTTAGAAAGCTTAGGATGTTTTGTGCTTTTTTAATAAAGTGGATGACACCTGTACAAGCACAGAGAAATAAAGTATTTACTTGACCGCAGTAAGAGAATCCTTGAAAATTAGATGGATGGGCACTGATTTAAAGAGTAGGTTGTCTAGATGTAGTGCAGAGGCCTCCCATATGCTTTTGAGCGACACAATATTAATTAGTTTTTTTAACAGCATTTTTCTTGGTTTAATGTATATTCTCAATTTAGACATTTCCTCAGGAAATGCCATAAAAACAGATAGAGGTGGATAGGTCCCACCTCTGGATCTTCAGAATAGGGAACCATCTTGCGTTTCGGTTAAATGAGAGGTGTATGGGCATGCATGGCTCTTTCCATTCAATTCTAGCTTCAAAAATAGCTAGCTATGCTAATTTAAGAAATCCTTTAGAAGTGAATATAGAAAACCATATATTTACAGCCAACTTTCCATTCGTGGCACAGTAATAGGGGAAACCCTTTTAAGACATAGATGTGGTTACCAAAGGTAAGATAACCACAACTAGATACTTATGGTATAACTAGATGGAGGCCCAATGCTATCACATCAGGAGGGTGGTAATGTCACGATGGGGGCAGGTTTTGCAGCGTTGAGAATCTCTCCCCCATGTGCTCATCCACCTATCCACTCTCTCTTTCCCCATGTGCTGACTTCCCCCATCTGAGCTCCCTTCTTTGCCCTGTGTGCCCCATGTGCTATCCCCCTTGTCTGCTGTCTCTCTCCTTCCTGTGCTGTGTTCTCCCCTCATGTGCTGTCCCATTTGAGCTGTCTCACTCTGTGCTCTGTCTCTCTCACCCTTGTGCGCTTTTCTCTCCCCCATCTGCTGTCTTCTCTCATGTGATCTCTTCTTTGACCTGTGTACCCCATGTGCTCTTCCCCTTGTCTGTTCTCTCTCTCTCCACCACTGTGCTGTCTTCTTCCCTCAAGTGTTTTCTTGTTTAAGCTGTCTCCCCCCTGTGTGTCCTCTTTCCTATGTGCACTCACCCCTCCCCCTGTGTTAAAATGAAAGCAAAGTAGTGTGGCAAGACGACTCACTCGGCTCTCCTGAAGGCAGACTCAGGACACACGTTCTCTGGGTTTTCTTTCTGCTGGTTTATTATCAGCCATAAACTCATGCAGGTTTTGCAGGAAAAGTAAACGTGACCCCTCTGGGTTAAACGGGAAAATCATAAAAAAAACAAACAATAACTCAGTCCATAGATGAGTGGGTTCCGCCCGCTCTCTGTAGCATAAACTGCACTGCTAAAGTCCTTGTGGAAAGCTCTGCAGCTTCCACTATCCTGTCTGGAGACTTTCTTCTCCAGACCACACCAGAGAAAAAAAAACAGACTGAGCTTTTATACATTGCTCAGCCACACCCCTTAACAGAGTAAACCTACCAGCATATAACATGCTGGCAGATAAATAAAGCAGGTCTTAGTTCACACAGGAGAGCATCCTATGTGACACATACCTCCCCTCACATATAAAACCAGTGACACTGTCACAGTAGGTAAAGGTAACATTTAATTAACATGGAAAAATTTATGACAAAGGTTCTTTATTTTTATATATACCATATCTGGTGTTCTGCTAGTGGTACCGCGCAAGAGGCTGCGTACGGTGAATACAGTGTGTGTGTGTGTGGTGAGTGCGTGCGGCATATACAGAGTGTGTGTGTGTGGTGCGTACGGCGTATACAGAGTGGTGTGTGTGTGTGTGGTGCGTATGGCGTATACAGTGTGTGTGGTGCATATGGCATATGCAGTGTGTGTGTGGTCCATATGGCGTATACAGTGTGTGTGGTGCATACGGCGTACACAGAGTGTGTGTGTGGTGCATACGACGTATACTGTGTGTGTGTGTTTGTGTGGTGCGTATGACATATATAGTGTGTGTTTGTGTGTGTGTGGTGGGTATGGCGTATGCTCTGTGTGTGTGTGTGGTGCGACAGTGTTCCGCTGGTGGTACCACGCAAGAGGCTGGTATCACCAGCAGTTTCCATATTGAGACACCTATCACTTGGGTATCCCAATATGGCGGTCAGTGAACTTCCGCCACTTGGAATTCTGGGATCCAGACACATCTGGATGGAACAGGATGTGAAGACATTACAAGGTATATATTAGATGCAATATTGAGAAATGTTTAAGACAGAGTTACGACTTTAAAAAATATATTTGGTAGTGTTATATATTTTTGGTGGGGGTTATTTTACACTCTAAATATTATGTGCAATGTGATGGTGAATTCAAATACATGTGGAAAAACCCTTAATGCATTATAGTAAATCTTTTAAAATACATTTAGTATATTTATTTAGATCAATTTATATACATTTTTTGAGTAATAATACTTTAATAGCACGTTCAATATTTTGCAAATAATAAGTTATGACTATGAGCTGGAAAAATGTCCTGTAACAGAGATGCCTAAAACAATAGCTCTTATTTTACCCATAGTAGTTTATTTATATACCCTTCATGTTTATTTTTTCCTTCCTTGCATACTTACCCTTTTTTCTATTCTAATTTGAGCCAATGACAGTACCACACTAATCCTTTCTTCGAATGACATATATTTATATATTTAGTTGTCCTGAGAACTCATACTTTACAAACATAAATGACAAATGACTATTATGAATAATACAAACTACTACAAGGAAAAAATGAAGAATTTCCCCTCTATAGCAATCAATATTTTGCTTATAGACCTCTAAGGGCTCATACCCACTTGAGAGAAATACGGACAAGGGCAATCCAATAAAAAATCGGATTGCACTCGGACCAATGTTATTCAATAGGTGACATCTCATCTGTGATTTTTTTTCTCAGCTGAAATCGGACCGAGAAAAAAATCGCAGCAAGTTGCTTATTGCTGCATATCTCGGATGAGACTCACCAATGCAAGTCAATGGGTGTGAGAAAAAACACACGGCACTCGCACCATGCGAGTGCTGCCTGATTTTTACCCAGCGGTGTCCGTTAAAAAAACGGCAATTCATATGCGGCTACAGTAAAATCACACTGACATGTTATAATAAAAACGATAAAATAGATATATACACATAGAATAGGTGTCTCTCTCTCTATATATATATACAGTATATATATGCTTATATTTCATAGAAATATACAGTTAGGTCCATAAATATTTGGACAGAGACAACATTTATCTAATTTTGGTTCTAGACATTACCACAATGAATTTGAAACAAAACAAATCAGATGCAGTTGAAGTTCAGACTTTCAGCTTTCATTTGAGGGTATCCACATTAAAATTGGATGAAGGGTTTAGGAGTTTCAGCTCCTTAACATGTGCCACCCTGTTTTTAAAGGGACCAAAAGTAATTGGACAATTGACTCCAAGGCTATTTCATGGACAGGTGTGGGCAATCCCTTCATTATATCATTCTCAATTAAGCAGATAAAAGGGCTGGTGTTGATTTGAGGTGTGGTGTTTGCATTTGGAAGGTTTAGCTGTGAAGGAAACATGCGGTCAAAGGAGCTCTCCATGCAGGTGAAACAATCTATCCTTAAGCTGCAAAAAACAGAAAAAACCCATCCGAGAAATTGCTACAACTTTAGGAGTGGCAAAATCTACAGTTTGGTACATTCTGAGAAAGAAAGAAAGCACTGGTGAACTCATCAATGCAAAAAGACCTGGGCGCCCACGGAAGACAACAGTGGTGGATGATCGCAGAATACTCTCCATGGTGAAGAGAAACCCCTTCACAACAGCCAACCAAGTGAACAACACTCTCCAGGAGGTAGGCGTATCAATATCCAAATCTACCATAAAGAGAAGACTGCATGAAATTAAATACAGAGGGTTCACTGCACGGTGCAAGCCACTCATAAGAATCAAGAATAAAAAGGCTAGGCTGGACTTTGCTAAAAAACATCTAAAAAAGCCAGCACAGTTCTGGAAGAACATTCTTTGGACAGATGAAACCAAGATCAACCTCTACTAGAATGCTGGAAAGAGAAAGTATGGCAAAGGCGTGGTACAGCTCATGATCCAAAGCATACCACATCATCTGTAAAACATGGCGGAAGCAGTGTGATGGCTTGGGCATGCATGGCTGCCAGTGGCACTGGGTCACTAGTGTTTATTGATGATGTGACACAGGACAGAAACAGCCGAATGAATTCTGAGGTATTCAGAGCCATACTGTGTGCTCAGATCCAGCCAAATGCAGCCAAACTGATTGGTCGTCGTTTCATACTACAGATGGACAATGACCCAAAACATAAAGCCAAAGCAACCCAGGAGTTTATTAAAGCAAAGAAGTGGAATATTCTTGAATGGCCAAGTCAGTCACCTGATCTCAACCCAATTGAACATGCATTTCACTTGTTAAAGACTAAACTTCAGACAGAAAGGCCCACAAACAAACAACAACTGAAAACCACTGCGGTGAAGGCCTGGCAGAGCATCAAAAAGAAGGAAACACAGTGTCTGGTGATGTCCATAAGTTCAAGACTTCAGGCAGTCATTGCTAACAAAAGGGTTTTCAACCAAGTACTAGAAATGAACATTTTATTTACAATTATTTAATCTGTCCAATTACTTTTGGTCCCTTTAAAAACAGGGTGGCACATGTTAAGGAGCTGAAACTCCTAAACCCTTCATCCAATTTTAATGTGGACACCCTCAAATGAAAGCTGAAAGTCTGAACTTCAACTGCATCTGATTTGTTTTGTTTCAAATTCATTGTGGTAATGTCTAGAACCAAAATTAGATAAATGTTGTCTCTGTCCAAATATTTATGGACCTAACTGTATATATATATATATAGCAGAATAGGCAATAATTCAATTGTCAGCTTCTGTAAAATCATTGCAGAACCCGACAGGATATGACACATGGTTTACATACAGTAAACCATTGCATATCATTTTAATTTATATATGTCCCTGACTACTAATGTTATTAAGGTATGTGTGTAAAAATTTGGAGATGTAGGTCTGAAATTGAAGTATTTATTCACAGTAAAATTGCGTGGGCTCCCACGTAATTTTCTCCACCAGAGAGGGAAAGCCAGTGACTGAGGGCAGATATGAAGAGCCTAGAAAGGGACCATTGTTATTGCCCCCCCGGGCAAAAAACATCTTGCCCCAGCTACCCCAGAAAAGGCGCATCTGTATGATGCGCCAATTCTGGCACTTGGCCTCTATCTTCCCATTGCCCTGTTGCTTTGACATATGGGGTAATAAGGGGTTTATGTCACCTTGCTATTGTAAGGTGACATTAAGCCTGGTTAATAATGAAGTTGTGTCAATAAGACACCTATCCATTATTAATCCAATAGTCTGAAAGGGTTAAAAAAAACACACACATTAAGAATAAATTCTTTTAATGAAATGATAAAACACACAGGTTTTCCATCTTTATTAAACATCCAATCATTGCAAAGCCATCGGTCTCCTTGAAAAAATAAAACATAAAAAAGCAATTATATACCCATACCTGTCCGCCGTACAGTCAAGTCCCACTCTGTAATCCATATCAAGGGGTTAAATAGTTTACAACTGGGAGCAATGCTAATGCGACTGTCCCGGCTGTAAACCACTGTGGAATGAATGAGAAGCACCTTTTCTGGGGTGGCTGGGGCAAGATGTTTTTAGCCGGGGGGGCAATAACAATGGTCCCTTTCTAGGCTCTTCATATCTGCCCTCAGTTACTGGCTTTCCATCTCTGGCAGAGAAGATTGCTTGGGAGCCCACGCAATTTTTTTCCGTGAATAAATACTAGCAGCAGATCACTCTCCACGGCGTCTCCAGACTCTGTCACATCTGTCACATGTGCTGAGAGTGAACCTGCTGCCTGCAACATCCTTCAGCTTGACCGATTTGGCAGTGGGTCAGTAATGGTGTGGGGTGGCATTTCTTAGGAGGGCCACACAGCCCTCCATGTGCTCGCCAGAGGTAGCCTGACTGCCACTAGGTACTGAGATGAGATCCTCAGACCCCTTGTGAGACCATATGTTGTTGCGGTTGGCTCTGGGTTCCTCCCAATGCAGGACAATTCCAGACCTCATGTGGCTGGAGTGTGTCAGCAGTTCATGCAAGATGAAGGCATTGAAGCTATGGACTGGCCTGCCCATTCCCCAGACCTGAATCCGATTGAGCACATCTGGTATAGCATGTCTTACTCCATCCACCAACGTCACATTGCACCACAGACTGTCCAGGAGTTGACGGATGCTTTAGTCCAGATCGGGGAGGAGATCCCACAGGAGAACATCCTCAACCTAATCAGGAGCCATGCCCAGGCGTTGTAGGGAGGTCATACAGGCACGAGGAGGCCACATACAATACTGAGCATCATTTTGACTTTGACTTTGATTTCGAATTGATTTTTTTTGAGCAGTGTATATATATATATATATATATATATATACATATATATATATATATATATAGTAATATCTTTTTTTGCCTAAAATCCAACAAAATGTGTCACCTTTAACTTTATGCCTGTCAGACATCACTTCATCTTCCACTTGCCTAACTGTTCACAGCTACAGGAATTTTGACAAGGGGTGCCCAAACTTTAACATGCCACTGTACATCAGTATTTGTAAGCACAACCAGGAGTGATTGAAAAATACAGATGTGTTGCCCATGTTTCTATAATACTTTTCCTGATTGTTCCACTCCTGGTTTTGGCTTACAAATACTATTGTAAAATAGTAACCAAATACTGAACATGTGAATGTAGCCTTATTCACATTTTGTGGAGGTGTTCCACAATCTTATTCTCAGAGGAGTAGAGTTTTTGTCTTGTTCTATGATGATTTTGTTTACTGTAATAAATATTCTGTTCCTTATCTGTTTTTTTTTGTAAAATAACATTTAGAGTACATTTTTGTAGTTTACTCAGAGACACATGTACTCTTCAATACAGATAACCTGAAAACAATCACATAGGTTTTTCTAAATATATACTATGATCATTATTACAAAAGAGTATCTAGCCAGTGCATAACTAATAAAATAAAATGTAGCTAATTAAAAGATACTGTTTCTTTAGTTTTCTTTCATTAGAAAGTTCTTCTAGCACGATCATTTCTAAAATCAGTGATCAGTGTCTGTAGGCTTTGCATGCCATTAATCCAGAAATAGGATGTCATGCTGTAAAGAACCATTTTTAGCCATGAGTGATTTATATATGAGCTTTGTTTCATGGTGATGTATAAGTCATGTTTACAGCATACAATTTAAAGGGAACCTCTCATGTAAAAGTTTACTTTTAACCCAGAGATATGGGATTAATCTACAGGATAATAATGTTCTGAAGTTGCGTGGCGGCGGCACTGAGAGCCCCATTGTCAGGAGGAAATTAACTTTATTCCTCCTGGCAGCTTGGGGCTTTCAGTCATAGGGGTACAGCCAGCCTGATTTCAGTCACTGCTCAGTACATAGTGAGTGGCGGCTGTAACGAAAGCCTAGCACTGACTGACAGCCGGCTCAGCATTAGCGCCATCTGTCAGTCAGTGCCGTGGGTGCCGTTCCACTATATACTGAGCGTTGACTGAAGCTAAGCCATCTTCACCCCTATGACTGAAAGCTCGAGGCTACTGGGGGGGGGGATAAAGTTAATTTTCTCCAGGGCTCTCAGTGCAGCCACAATTCTTCACAACACTATTAACCTGGAGATTAATCCCATATCTGCAGGTTATAAGCATATTTTTACATGATACGATCCATTAAAGGTATTTAGCATCCTTTGTATTGTTTATAATCTTTCCAGATTCTTAAATTTTTAAGTAGATATCTATATTTCAGTATATTCAAAGAAGAAATGTCGCTTGTCACAGCAATGCAATGCCACTATAAGAAATACATAATGCTTAATGGAATCCTAAATACAATTCATTTGTCTTTTCTTAATTGAAGCTGTTCCACATTCTACATATGTTATTTATTGGATGAGCGTGCAATGTTTGTGTCAAAGCCTCTTCATGTCCCAGCTTTTGCGGAGTTCTGAATAAGCTCCACAATTCCCTCACACATGCTTTCCATCATCAGAAACAGACAGCGTGACAGCTCTTGAGCAGCATATCCCTTTATTAGAGCTTGAAGCATTACATTTTCAGGACACAAACACAATCCTTAATTGTGTTCAACTGTTTATGCGTCTCTCATAGGTCATTTCATATTGTTTAATGGCATTTTTTATATCCTATTTGTATAGTTATGCACCCATTACAATTTGGCTTATTTCAAAGACAGTCTGGACATCCTAATAACTCCCACGCCAGCTGTAAAGAGCCAAAGTAATAATTGCTGGAATAACAATAATGATATCACTAATGCCTTCCATTTCCCATATCTCATCTTCTTATTACCGGTATGTATGCTATTATGAGTATTAGCCAAAAGCCTCAGTAAACCATTCATATGTTTCATTATATTGCTCACTTTCTCTGGTACTAAAGAAACATATTTCCTAATTGCCTCCATCAATAAGTCAGAACGGATCATAGCTACAAAAAACATGTGAGGATCCTTGCATTGCAAAGACAAACTATTAATTTCAATTTTCACTATGGTAAAGCTGAAGAAAAGTTTAAGGTTATACGAGCAGACTTTTTTTTAAATTGAAAAAACTATTATAGTAATGAAATTGCGGTACCTGGAAAAAAAGTATCTTTATTTCTCCTGGGAAACACTGGCTTTCAGGAATACAGGCATGCCTGGAGCATTTAGTCATCATTAATCACATTAAGAGCAGCAACTGTAAGCACTCCCAAACGCTGACTTCTAGCTCTATACTGATGCAGTGCTGAGCTAGCTGTCAGTCAGTGCCAGGGCTTGCATACAGCCCCTGCACCAAGTGCTGTGAGCGGCAACTGTAATTGCTTCGGGCACTCTTGTATGACTCAAAGTTGGTAGCTTCTGGTAGAAATAAATACAATTCTATTGTGCTGTTTATGATAAGGGGTTACATGCAAAATACAAATATAAATTACAGTGAGCAATAAATGGCACACTGGTACAGAGAGGAGAGGAACCTGCTCTTGCGTGCTTCCATTTAACCAGATAATGGGGAAGGAGGAGGTGGTTGCTGTAGCTTTGGTGGTAAGGTGGGACCTAGGGTTATTGCAAGCTGTAAGCTTTCTTGAACATTTTGAAGTTCCATCTCCAAGTTCCAAAACTGGTGGATATTCGAACGTGTGAGGCACAGAATTCCAGAGTATGGGGGATGCTTGAGTTGTCTTGGAGGTGATTGGGTGAGGAACATATAAGTGTGGAGGAAAGAAGGAGGTCTTGAGAGGACATGAGATTACACGTTGGACGGTAATGGGACAGTAATTCGGAGATATACATAGGAGACAGATTTTGGATGCCTTTGAAGGTCAAAGCTAATAGTTTGAACTGGATACGTTGGGGAATTGGGAAGCAATTAAGGGATTGCAGAGGTGAGAGGTGGATTAGTCATATAGCACAGTTAAGGACGGATAGGAGAGTGTTAGCAGGGAGGCCACAGAGGAGGATATTGTAATAGTTGAGGTGGGAGATAATGAGAGCATGCAAACTAAAAAGAAACACAGGCATACTATATTCCAGGGAAAGTAACAAATTTATCACAGTCCAAAAACACACCACATTAAAACTAAATTAAAAACATGAACAAATACCCCATAATGGGGTTGAACCCCCTGGACTTGAACACACATGATATGGATATATGGTAATATTGAAATCCAAAGAGTCACTAGATTAGAAGGTTTTGGTCATGAAGTGGTAATACTTCGAATGCTGTAGGTTACATAGCAACACAGTAATGTGTACACAAAGCTTCTGCATAGAGGACTGTATGGCCAAGGAACATTTAGAGCGAAAATAATCCCAAAAATATTTAACCACTTAGGTATTCACAAATATACCATATAGTGAACACAACTACTGTGCTGTACATGCAGATGAATAAATAATCAACAATGCAGAACCAAAGGCCTAAATTGTAGGTGTAATATTCAGATTATATGGTTAAATCTCACTTGGTAATCAAAACCATACATATTCCCACAAAACTCACTCAAAAAAAAGTATTTCATTCTTGTTGTTTTTGACTGTTTTGAAAAATTTGTATACACACACCAGAACAATTGCTGACTGGTTTCCCAGAAAACTACGATCTGGGTGGTTACCTTATTTTCAGTAAACTCTGCCCAAAGTTGTAAAAAACTGATATTCATATCCTGATCTGGTACTACTCCTCTGTACTCATCTCTGCACACATCTTTTCACAAATCTTTAGTCTGTTACAACGTAAGAAAATATCTAGGGTAGCTTTTCAAAGAAGGTAAAACTGTAATCGATTATACACCTATTGCAACAAAGTCTTGTCATTTTTTGGTAAAGTTCAATGATGTGCTGCAGCTTTGTGTTAACTAATGGGGAATATTTAATTGATTTGAACAGTTCGAAGATTTTGATGACCTATCCATTTTATAGGTCATCAATATCAGATCGATGGGGATCCAACATCTGTCATCCCCATCAATCAGCTACTACAAGCTCTGGCAGGGGATGGGTGTTAACAAATTGAATTGAGTCACAATGCACCGCTCCGTTCAATGTCTAGTGGCTGATGCCAGATGCTGCAGAACAACTACTATTCAAGTGAATGATGTTTAGATCCAGTAGCCCGCAAAGTTGTAACAGCTGATTGGTAGGGGTGCGGAATATTGGTCCCCATTGATCTGATATTGATGACCGATCTTATTGTCTGTTCTACAGATAGGTTATCAAGAATGACAATCTCTTGCATTTCCACAGCAAATTTAATTACAGTTATATTGGCAACCAGCAAAGTTATTGGCATTCTTTCCTCCAACACTGATTCTTTTTTTATTATAATATAATAGAAATAATTTACCAACATATGATAGTGAGAAATATTTTCCTTTTACTCATGATTCTTTGCTATCATATATTTTGTCAAGTCTAAGGTTCAGAAATCTCTAAATATTTTAAATAGAAGGTTAACCTTGAGACTTCTTCTGACCTGTTAGTGAGATGCCTTCAAAGGTCTCATTGGTAGGAGTTAGTGCCTTGTAACCCATATGATTAGAAAAATATTCCCAAAGCGCTCTTCTGATTTTCTTAGACTTTGATTTTTGCTGCACAGTTCCTTAAGGTAGTATAGAATTTGATCTAATTGAATTTTTCATGATCAGTGGCCTGCTTATGAAATATAACCATAATGTTTTAGTGTAATATCTGATATGAAGTTATTTCAATGTTCAACAACAGTGATATGTTTAATTTCTTACAACTCGGGAAAGTCATACGAACATTAGTATCAGATTAGATCATCTGAGTTAATCCTTAGAAGACCATAGACTACACTGTAAAAGATATAGATAAATATAAAGATGAAAAACTGCAGATAGTTTCTCATTCAAGAATATAAATCATAATATAACATGGAAATACATAGACAAGTATATATTTTGTTCCTAACACATGTGCAGTGTTCAGTACCTGAAACATCTGCTTTGAACAATGAACATCTGTGTAAGAGGATGACGTTATTTGGAAGTAAACGTGGGAATTAATATGATGCATATGACAGCAGGAATTTACTGCACAACACCAGCTAAATAATGGTTTACTGTAAAGCAAGTCCTCAGACAATGCTTAGATTCCAAATGCAAATATGATCTGTGCAAACAATTGCCGTACACAACAAAACTGAACAGACTAAATATTCCTCCCATTGAAAATCATTCTTCAGATTCCATAGTAATTCGGTTTCCAAGAATTGTAGACTATGGTGCCAACATTTAGAGCTTTCAAACTTATTATCATTATTTAGACATCACCTGATTTGCATTTGTAGCTTTGGATCTCATTTTGAAATGTAACAATTTCATCAAAGAATCATTTTTAATATCAGTTATACATCACATTTAAGATCGGTTAACTTTTTGAAAACCAACGGTATTTCATGCATCTGGTCAGAGTAGAATGTAATTTATAGATAAACCAGATAGATAAACCATGAAAAATTGAAGTTTCACATCTCAAGTCTCTGGGAAGATTTTTAGTTAACTCTTTCACTGTCTATGGCAAACACATTTTAAGACTCTTGAAATAATACCAGAACCACAAAAAAATGATTTGCTAATTTATTTGAATAGGAGCTTTTCTGCAGTTTCCGGTAGTAACAAATAACCAGTGTATGTAGCTGAGCTGTTCTTCTACATCCACAGTTCGCATTTGGCCACAGACAGAGCTGGAAATAGCAGTTTTTATGGGGGTGGCTTGTGTTGGACTCGCACCATTCTGATATTCATGACCTATCCAAAAAATGTCACTAGTATCATCATATTAATGGACAACCCTTTAATGCAGAACAGGTCCCAAAAACCATGGCTTGAAGATATAGATCTCACACAACTTGGGGAATGCCCAGATTTTCCCATCCGGTTAACCTTGCAAATGACATTATGTCACAGCTATGTACAATACATAAGGATGTCATTTTAAGGATAACTATCGAAATATGCCAGAAATGCGCCAGAAGTGACCAGAAGGTACGCCTAAACTCTGTTTAAATTTCCTAAATTTCTTTGTTAACTCCACTATTACTTTAACCATGCTGACATATGCTCTAATGGTTATGCCTCCACTACTCCTAACTCTCCTTCGCTATCCACAGACCCCAGCACTCTCTAACCAAGTAATAATCTCACCTTTCCTCTTGCCCCCCACCTGACCTCCTCTGCTGACCTGCTCCTCAACCTCAGATCTCTCCTATTAACTCACAAAACAAATCGCCCGCTCTCCTTCTCCCACCTGCTGTGCCTCTCTCTGCTACTCCTCACTGCTGGCGACATATCTCCCAATCCTGGACCCCCACAGCTCATACCTTCCATTATTACCCCTTCTATCGCTTCCAATCCAATATAAACACCCGAAATCTTTCCAACCTCAAATATGCGCCCTTGATGCCCACCTCTCAGCTCTCTCTCTCTGGATCACTCTGGAATGCCCGCTCCATCTGCAATAAACTCCATGTGATTCACGACCTCTTTATCTCTAAAAATTTTTCTTCCTTGGCCTCACTGAAACATGGCTGACACCCTCTGACACCGCCTCCCCTGCTGCGCTATGCTATGACGGCCTCCAATTCACCCACACTCCTCGCCCTGGCAACAGACATGGTGGAGGAGTGGGCTTCTCCTTTCTTCCAACTGCACCTTCAACCCAATCCCACCTCTTCCCTCCCTTGTCCTCCCCTCTTTTGACATCCACTCTGTCCGCATCTACTCTCCCTCCAACCTCCAAGTGGCAGTGATATACCGAACCCCAGGCCCAACCACTGCCTTCATGGACCAATTCTCTACGTGGCTCCTTCACTTTCTCTCTGCTGACATTCCCACCATCATCATGGGTGACTTCAACATCCCCATTGACACCCACCAGTCGGCAGCTTCCAAACTCCTGGCCCTTACTTCATCCTTTGAACTTACCCAGTGGTCCTCCTCAGCCACCCACACAGACGGACACACATTAGACCTGGTCTTCACCCGCCTCTGCCTCTATCTGACCATCATCTACTCTCTTTCTCACCCCTGTCCTCCTCACCTGACACCCATGTCCAGCAACACGCGCACCCTGGCAGAAACCTTGCACATCTAGACACTTACACACTCCCTTACTCTATCCTACCACTGTCCTCCATATCTTCACTCCACAACACAGACACTGCCACTAGTTTCTACAATGCCACTCTTGCATCAGCCATTAACTCGGTTGCCCCTGTCATGCATAACAGAGTGCGACGAATCAATAGACAACCCTGGCACAATAACACCACTAAAAAGCTTCGGCAAGCATCCATAGTTGCTGAACGGCGCTGGAAGAAAACGCATTCACAAGACGACTTCACTGCACTCAAACAAGCAACACTTGCATTCAAATCAGCTCTCTTCTCTGCTAAACAGGCCTACTTTACATCCCTTGTATCTTCCTTATCCCACAACCCCAAACAGTTGTTCAATACTTTCAACTCCCTCCTCTGCCCACCACTGCCCCCTCCAACTTCCATAATCTCTGCTGAGGACTTCGCCATGCACTTCAAAAACAAGATAGACCAAACACGGCAAGTCTTTATTATTCAACCACCACAACCCCTTTGTATACCTGACCAATGCCCAAACCCCATATCCTCCTTATCCAACATCACGGAAGGGGAGCTTGCTCATCTCCTCTCCAAATCACACCTCCCCACTTGTGCACTCGACCCCATCCCATCCCACCTCCTCCCCAATCTCGCCATCACTCTTATTCCATCACTAACTCACCTCTTCAACCTATCACTAACTTCCGGTACCTTCCTTTCTGCTTTCAAACATGCCACAATCACGCCTATCCTCAAAAAGCCAACCCTCGACCCAACCGCTATGTCCAGCTATCGCCCAATATTGCTGCTCCCATTCGCTTCCAAACTCCTGGAGCAGCACGTCCACGCTGAACTTTCCTCCCATCTCTCATCTAACCTGTTCTTTGACAATCTACAGTCTGGTTTCCGCCCCATCACTCCACTGAGACAGCCCTGACCAAAATTACTAATGACCTACTTACAGCCAAAGCGAACGGACAATACTCTATACTCCTTTTTCTAGACCTGTCCTCTGCTTTTGACACAGATTTACCACTGCCTCTTACTACAGATCCTCTCTTCCTTTGGCATCAAAGACCTCTCAATATCCTGGATCTCCTCATACCTCTCCAACCGCACATTCAGCGTCTCCCACTCACACACTACCTCCTCATCCCACCCTCTCTCTGTTTGAGTCCCCCAAGGCTCGGTTCTCAGACCCCTACTCGTCTCAATCTATACACTTGGCCTGGGGCAACTCATAAAGTCCCACGGATTCCAGTACCACCTTTTTGCCGATGATACTCAGATCTACCTCTCTGGCCCAGATATCACCTCTTTGCTCTCCAGATATCAGCCATATCCTCTTTCTTCTCCTCCCGCTTCCTCAAACTGAATGTAGGCAAATCTGAACTGATCATCTTTCCCCCATCTCACAGATCTTACTTACCCGACCTATCTATAACAATTAACAACATCACTTTTACCCCTGTACTGGAGGTCCGCTGCCTTGGAGTAACCCTTGACTCTGCCCTGTCCTTCAAACCGCACATCCAAACTCTCCCCACCTCCTGCCGCCTCCAGCTCAAAAATATTTCCAGAATCCGTCCCTTCCTCAACCCTCACTCTACTACAATGCTTGTGCACGCCCTCATCATCTCCCGTCTCGACTACTGCAACATCCTTTTCTGTGGCCTCCCCGCTAACACCATCGCACCTCTCCAGTCCATCCTTAACTCTGCTGCCCGACTAATTCATCTCTCTCCTCGCTACTCCTCCGCTTCTCCCCTCTGCAAATCTCTCCACTGGCTCCCACTCCCTCAGCGTATCCAATTCAAATTACTAATACTGACCTACAAGGCCATCTATAACCTGTCTCCTCCATATATCTCTGAACTAATCTCCCGATATCTTCCCTCACGTAATCTCCGATCCTCCCAAGACCTCCTTCTCTCGTCCACACTTATTCGCTCCTCACCCAACCGCCTCCAAGACTTCTCCCGAATATCCCCCATCCTCTGGAATTCATTGCCCCAACACGTCCGACTATCAACCACATTCGGATCCTTCAGACGTAACCTGAAAACCCATCTCTTCAGGAAAGCCTACAGCCTGCAATGACCCCCTGGCTCCTCACCACTACTGGAGCTACCGCCTCACATTCACTGGAGCTGCTGCAAGGCCCCAACATACTGTCTCCTTCCCCATCATCCTGTAGAATGTAAGCCCGAAAGGGCAGGGTCCTCTCTCCTCTGTATCAGTCTGTCATTGTTAGTTTGTTTACTGTAAGTGATATTTGTAATTTGCATGTAACCCCTTCTCATGTACAGCACCATGGAATTAATGGTGCTATATAAATAAATATTAATAATAATAATAATATAATAATAGTAATAATAATAATACAAAAAAAACTACTTTTAAAGCACAGCTAATTAAAGAACTGCTACAGATGGCCAAAACCCTGTCATGATCTTCCAACCTAATATGATGCAGATGCAACTATAATGTCAGGTTCCCCAGAGTGTATATACTTATCAAGCAATAGTTGAGCTTGTGACCAGACCTGTCCATCACTCACTTCCAAATGTACACCTCATGTGGTAATGCTGCTTTTCTATTGAAGTACACACTAATGGAAAGGTCTTGTCACATGCTTCACCATCAGCAGTCATTTTATGGACAGAAGTGGTAGTCAGTTTGTGAAAGAAAAACAAACAGGCAATTCCTGCATGTGTTGAAGGTGTTGAACAGCCGTGAGACATGCAGCTATGGGGACTCTAACATATTCTTCAAGCAAGCTAAAGACACGTTTGGCACACGACCATGTTCGGGTTACATCATACCCGAGCACAGTCGCTCATCACTAGTTGCCAAGTTTACCTTAAATTAGATAACACAGCATTGACTGGAAAATTGAATTTGACACCCTACATTAGTTTATGACTTGTGCAATGTTAGGATGTCTAAATCATCTTACGTGAGATAACCTTCTGTAAGGAGTTGTTATCAAGATGGTGCTGCTATTTTTCAAGTTAAACTTGACTATATCTGCTCTTCCTCATCTGTACAGCAGCCACTTGCAATAGACTGACTCTGGCTCATTGACTTGTGCAGGAGATTTTTCTAGACCTGTTTTAATCTGGGCAAAGGTCATTGTGAAATGACATGGAGGTGGTGACCAATGACTATTGCCTAATTTAAATAGATGATTCTGTGCAATATACTGTATATAGAGGTGTTATCTTTCATTGTAATTATGTTAGTGATGAAAATTAAAGCAGATTGCTGAAAAAGTTATGTATTCAGAGCATGAAGAATTGGTCTAGTGTTAGGTTGCATGACCAGTGAGAAATTTAAAGATTTTCTAATACAAATAGTGAATGAAAAGTGAAATAAATAAAAAAAAGGAAAGTCATAATTTACATTAAAAAAATTTAAACAATAGGTCATTTTTTGACAAAATATTCACATTGATCTGATTCTAGTTTTCATCAGCTATAAAAGTCACAGCCCCAATACTTGTTCTCCAATCAGCCAGTCCCGTGCAGCTTCTTCTTCCTTCTCATTTCAACTATTTTGGGCAATTTAATGTGGCCCTGCTGTTATTTTAGGACAGGATGGGAGTAAAAGGTGGTGATTTCAGGTAAACATTTTTGGAATAAACGCATAATATATTGTGCTTTTATACTTTTAGAGTCCTCTATTTATTACAGGTGTTTTGTTCTTCATCACAACTGTGGGATAAGTGAATTTTCCTATATAAAAGATAATCTCTGGGTGGTAAATTGTACTAAGAGCCAATATACTGTAGATCTACTGTCTGAACACTGTCCATAGGTAAAAGTAGCAGTAGCACCAATATAAAAAACAAATAAAACCAGTTCCTAAAAGATAGAAACTGACCTCCAGAAGATAATAATGATCACTCTGCACCTTGTCATGAGCCACGGCAATGCAAGGCTGCTCATAGTCTTGCAAATCAAATAACGCGGCATGCAGACTTCATGTTTTCAATCATTGCTTTTTATCATTTTTCTAAACATTTCTTTACATGGGTAAGAATAAACACAATTTCACAGCCATTATATTCACCATAGTGGCAAGAAACAAAAGTCCTATGCAGATGTTCTTCTTCGCTCGTCCGAGTAGAAAATATAAAGTGCAGAGATGCTGTTTGACGCCAAAGGAGTCTGCACCTGTATGTATAGATACTGTAGATAGATAGATAGATAGATAGATAGATATGGTATAGATAGATAGATAGATAGATAGATAGATAGATAGATAGATAGATAGATAGATATCCAAAAAGACATCCTTTTGGTTTCTGTCTGCCAGTAAAAAAAAAATCTGTACATTTAGCTTAAAAAAAATGTCTTACTGGTTGTCCTTGCTTCCGACCAAGAAAAATAAAAATGAGCATAAATCTTAAGTTCTGCTTGTATCAAAATTGTGATGTTTATTTAGTGCATACAATGGTTAAGCTTCTAATGTACACAATTAACTTTGTCTATAAAGTTAGATTAGTAAAACAGAAGACTAAAAGGTGTCTTTTTGGCTCTAGTCTAGGCAGTATATGTTTGCATACTGCATAAAAAAGGTATGGAATAGTTTTGAGCCTCTTGATAAATTTGGTACATTTTACTCTAACATACCAGTATTTAAGACTGACGTAGGTCCATCATACTAACGTTCCCTCAATGTGTATTATTGTTTTTTAACTTTATATGAGCCTAAATAATTGCAATTAGCAGTATTTCCTGTTCCATACAGTACATGCCAGTTAAAACAGATGCTTATCCATACACAATTCCTTTGACAATTGTGCGTAATTGCTGTGCTCTCCAAGCTATTTCGTTCCACCAAAAATGAAAACAGCTGCAAATCTGATTTTCGTGTGTTATATAAACAAGTGGAGAAAAAACTACGACTAGTTTTGACTGTCTATTGATATAACAGGACCGCTTCAGTACCAAACCATTCATTAACGAGGCCAAATCAGCTTAAATATATATTGGATGTAGCAATTAAACAGATGTGTGTACACATTCTTACTTTGTGATCCCATGATAGCCATGTTTACAAACCATTAAGGTTTTTTTTGCTTAGGACAATACCCACCCAAATGTCCCTGTATTTAAACATGGTTACAATCAATCAATCAATCAATCAATCAATCAATCAATCATTCAATCAATCAATCCAAACTCTACTTTGGATAATTACAGAATGTAAAACTACAAACAGTGGTGGCCAAAAGTATTGGCACCCCTGCAATTCTGTCAGATAATACTCAGTATCTTCCTGAAAATAATTGCAATCACAAATTATTTGCTATTTTTATCTTCATTTAATTTGCTTGCAAGGAAAAAACACAAAAGAGAATGAAGCAAAAATCAAATCCTTGATCATTCCACACAAAACTCCAAAAATGGGCCAGACAAAAGTATTGGCACCCTCAGCCTAATACTTGGTTGCACAACCTTTAGCCAAAATAACTGCGAACAACCGCTTCCGGTAACCATCAATGAGTTTCTTACAATGCTCTGCTGGAATTGTAGACCATTCTTCTTTGGCAAACTGCTCCAGGTCACTGATATTTGAAGGGTGCCTTCTCCAAACTGCCATTTTGAGATCTCTCCACAGGTGTTCAATGGGATTCAGGTCTGGACTCATTGCTGGCCACCTTAGAAGTCTCCAGTGCTTTCTTTCAAACCATTTTATAGTGCTTTTTTGAAGTGTGTGTTGGTTCATTGTCCTGCTGGAAGACCCATGACCTCTGAGGAGACCCAGCTTTCTCACACTGGGCCCTACATTATGCTGCAAAATTTGTTGGTAGTCTTCAGACTTCATAATGCCATGCACACGGTCAAGCAGTCCAGTGCCAGAGGCAGCAAAGCAGCCCCAAAACATCAGGGAACCTCCGCCATGTTTGACTGTAGGGACCGTGTTCTTTTCTTTGAATGCCTCTTTTTCTTTTTTCTGTACACTCTATGTTGATGGTTTTTCCCAAAAAGCTCGACTTTTGTCTCATCTGACCAGAGAACATTCTTCCAAACGTTCCAGCCTGGCTTTTTTATGTCTCGGGGTAAGAAGTGGGGTCTTCCTGGGTATCCTACCATACAGTCCCTTTTCATTCAGACGCCGACGGATAGTACGGATTGACGCTGTTGTACCCTCAGACTGCAGGGCAGCTTGAACTTGTTTGGATATTAGTCGAGGTTCTTTATCCACCATCCGCACAATCTTGCGTTGAGATCTCTCGTCAATTTCTCTTTTTCTTCCACATCTAGGGAGGTTAACCACAGTGCCTTGGGCTTTAAACTTCTTGATGACACTGAGCACGGAAGACACAGGAACATTCAGGTCTTTGGAGATGGACTTGTAGCCTTGAGATTGCTCATGCTTCCTCACAATTTGGTTTCTCAAGTCCTCAGACAGTTCTTTGGTCTTCTTTCTTTTCTCCATGCTCAATGTGGTACACACAAAGACACAGGACAGAGGTTGAGTCAACTATAATCCATGTTACCTGGCTGCAAGTGTGATTTAGTTATTGCCAACACCTGTTAGGTGCCACAGGTAAGTTACAGGTGCTGGTGATTACACGAATTAGAGAAGCATCACATGATTTTTCAAACAGTGCCAATACTTTTGTCCACCCCCTTTTTTAGGTTTGGTGTGGAATTATATCCAATTTGGCTTTAGGTCAATTCTTTTTTTGTTTTTTTTCATTGAAGACAAATTAAATGAAGATAATAATACCAAAGAATTTGTGTTTGCAATCATTTTCAGGAAGAAACTGAGTTTTATCTGACAGAATTGCAGGTGTGCCAATACTTTTGGCCACCACTGTATGTCTGATATCAATCTTAAAAGTAGTTTGCTTTTAAATACATTGTTACAATAAGTAGTTTCATTCATGACTATGAAGTAACGTATGCATGACATTTATATATGATCATTACTAGTTAATGGGATCCTACAATTAGAACAAAAATCTTTCCTCAACATATGAATTGGGATGAGGTGACACCTTGCTTCATACATCCCATCCCATTTCTGTCTAATGCACCACTGGCAGTGATAGAGGTAAAAGCAACAGTTCAAACACAACGAAGCTTATTTTGGAAGTACAGTATTCTTATACATAGAAGTACATACATTTTATCTAAACATCTGGCCAACAAAAAGCAGACATCATATTTGAGGCAGGTTATAAAAAATGTACACATTTTAAAGCTATATTCGCTGTCCCTTGCCTTTAACTATACCTAAAGGCAACAGTTACCGTATTTTTCGGACTGTAAGACGCACTTTTTTCCCAAAATTTTTTTTGGGAAAACGGGGGTGCGTCTTATAGTCGGAATGTACTTACAATTAGCGTGGTGGAAGCTGGAGTCGGACGATTCTTGCAGTGGTCGGATACTGCAGGGCGATGATCTCATTCCCATCACAGGCTGGTGTGGCAGATTCGCAGTGCGCGGTGCTGCGGGAACTCCGCCAACATTTTTTGGAAGCTCGGAGATGCCGCACTTCCATTGCCTTGATACTGGGACTTCTGAGAAAATGGCGGCTGGAGGCGGCGCATGCACAGATAGAAATCTCGGCAATGAGTTCTCGTCCAGAGATCTCAATCTGCGCATGCGCCGCCTCCGGCGGCCATTTTCCTGAAGGCCACAGAATCAAGGCAATAGAAGTGCGGGGGCTCTGGGCTTTCACAGAATGTCACCAGAGCCCCCGCACCACAGAGCACCACCGAACTTGCCGCACCAGTGTGAGTCATATCATTGCCGGACCACCAAACACCCCCTGTGATCCCGCTTCAACAGTGCTGCCGATACCCCCAGGGTAAGCTGAATTTGGACTGTAAGAAGAACCTCCATTTCACACATAAATTTTTTTCCCATTTCCCTTTTGAAAATTTGGGGTGCGCCTTATGGTTCGGTGCATCTTATAGTCCGAAAAATAGCGTAATTGTTTTGTTATTCAAAACTGGCAACATTTAATGGGTTATCCACTTTGGGAATCTCTTTTGTTAGGAAAATTTCTTCAAGAAAAGCTAATTACATCATTTACATCATTGTTACGATTGCTGAGGAACACAATCAGCTGTAATTTTTGGGAAAGCCAGCAAGAAGTGTTTGATTTGCCTGCGGCATTATCTAGCAATAATGAAGCAATACAGAGTTCTCTTAGAAATGAGTGCTTTTTTAATGCAGTTAATTGTGTTGGGTTGTCCACAGTGACAGATGTTCTTTAAGGTTGCATCTTGCCATGACATCATGAGTAGAGATGAGCAAACCTTTCAAGGTTCGGTTTCGGTTCGACGAACATATCCGAACTCCATTACATTCAATGGGAGGCAAAAGCAAACGCATAGACAACACATTTAAGGGGTGACAGAAAGCTTCCCAAACAGCTAAAATTAGGGACAGACACCAGAAAAAGTGGCATCAATTGACCCACAGTAGAAATTTGAAAATGGCACAGCAGCAGCCAGCCATAGGCCATGCAAGCAGTATCAGGGCCTGGCCCAGGATTTACAGCTTGGAATTGAAGTTTCAATGAGGACCTGGTGGTTAAGGGAGCAGTGTAAGCCTTCTTAACTGGGATACCTCATGTCTGACGCAACACCTCCAATTTTTTTTTCCAGCCACACTCACATGGCACAAATATCAGTTTCATAGACTACATCCAAAAAGCAAGAGATGCAAGGCACTCACGGTCCCGATATATGTCCTTTTTTTGTGGATTATACATAGAAAGCAGAAGAACGCTCAGTGGAGCCGCACTGGACGACGGCCGTTTCGCGCAATGCTGTGCTTCTACGGGACCCATAAAAAAGAGAATAATTAGCTGGGTTGAAAGGTAAAATGAGCAATTGTAAGACACAGTGCTATATAATAAAAATATTTAGAGTTGAGAGCCTCAGTGGTTGATACCTTTTAATGGCTAACTGAAAAGATGGTAACAAATTGCAAGCTTTCGAGACTACTTAGGTCTCTTCATCAGGCAAAGACTAATACAAAATTTGAAGAATCACATATTTATACACAAAACAGCACAGAAAAAATGCAATAGGTAAGACAAGTAACGTGAAGCAGGATAGTCAATGACGTTCTATATCAATTAAGGAATTTACTCCAAATACCCTGTGAAAACATCACAAAACATTACCAGACCCCAATCAGAGGGTAATAAAACTTTCACACTCCTTATCTATGAACTGTTCCAATATTTATGCTCATCCCTCTGCCATAATGACTATTCTGCTTCACGTCACTTGTCTTACCTGTTGCATTTTTTCTGTGCTGTTTTGTGTATAAATATGTGATTCTTCAGATTCTGTATTAGTCTTTGCCTGATGAAGAGACCTGAGTAGTCTCGAAAGCTTGCAATTTGTTACCATCTTTTCAGTTAGCCATTAAAAGGTATCAACCACTGAGGACTCTCAACTCTAAATATTTTTCTATCTACTGGCTAACACGGTACAAAGATATACATCTTTACTGTAAGTGCTATATAATGTAATGACTACAATATATAAAGTGGATAAAAACTTTGAATAGAGCGCTTCTTTAATAGCATTGTTTACATGACAAGTTCCACTCAAATATCACTTATTATCCTCTTTATTTGACCTGTCTTTCTACATTCCAAATACTACTCCAATCTATGACTCACGGCCAAAGCTGCATACCATGGGATTTCCCTCACTTATTCTTCGACTTTTTAATCTGCTTTAAACATCACGTTTCTGAACAATTGCTCATAACCAAGTGGATTGTATGATGATCCCAAAATTGTTTATCCCTTCAGAACAGGCTCAAGAGGTAAGAGGGGCTCATTTCTACAATTAAAGCAGGTGCAATCTTGCATTTTTATGAGCTCCTGGGCTACAAAGAGCCCATATATTGCTCTTGCACAGGTGCCTTTTTTTGTCTGTGTTCACCAGTTCTTCAGAATCTTTTTATTTTAATATATATATATGATATTAAAATAAAAAGATTCTGAAGCAATGGAAAATAAAATATACAATCAGTATTACCTCTTTCACTTTTTATTGCACCAAGCAAACCTTCTATTTCTCCATCCATTATTCACATGCTGTCCTTTAGTAACTATTATAAATTCTACCAATGTATTCACTTTCTTGGAAATGCCGTTAATTGGTACACCTATTGATGCTTGTAAATTGTATTTATTAAATGTTGGGTTTTGTTTCCAGCATCTGTACTTTTCAGTGATCTTTGCTAATATGTTTAAAAGCTCCATTTGTGGTGTAGCTATGAAAACAATTAGATAATTTCATTTTGAACAGAAATGAAGCCAACTGTGCACGCCTGTTTTTCCTAGATCCCAATGCGAATGTCGGTAAATGCAGGCCACTATGTTTACTCAAAGTCTAAACGCTTAATTGACTACAAAATGAAGCTCAAGATCATAAATTTAAAGGTTTCAGTGATTCCTGATTAACAATATGGTGTATATACTAATAAACCCACAAACAAAATGGATTTCTATGTAACCACAATCCAACTGAGACTACTGTCAAGCAATGACAATAGATACGAGCAATTGGTCATTATTTTCTAAGGTGACTAAATTTTTCCCAGTCTTGTTGCAGTAATTATGATAGTTTAATAAAACATAGTTCAGAATTAGGGCAGGCTTCTTTAGGAAAGCAAGAAAAATCCAGCAAAAGGCAGAGATCCAAAAAACTTTATTTCAAAATCTAAAAAAAAACTATTGGGTAATTAATAGCAGCAAACAAATTTAAGACATATTCATTGCTAGAATGAATAAAGACTAAGGACTATGTCTGAAACGCATTTGCTGCTGATTATTACCCTGTAGGTTTTTATGGATTTCATCCGCTTGCTGGATTTTTCTTCCTTTGCTAATTATCCCAGGCGAGTTGAGTTAGTTAAAGTTGCCACTGTGTCTGCTCTAGGCTTCTTTTGTAGTTATTTTATGGAAAATAGCATCGTTTTATTTGCTAAGTAGATGCAGTAATTAAAGGGAATCTGTCACCCCATTTTTGGACTATGAGATGCGGCCACCGCCATCAGGGGCTTATCTACAGCATTCTGTAATGCTGTAGATAAGTCCCCGATGTCACCTGAAAGAGAAGAAAAGCGAGTTATATTATAGTCACCCATGGGCGGTGTGCTGTCCCGTCCGATGGGCGTCATGGTCCTGTTCGGCGCCTCCCATCTTCTAGAGAAGCCGGCCTCTTCTTTGTGTCCTTTCGCGGCTCCGGCGCAGGCGCACTGATCTGCCCTGGTGAGGGCAGCGTAAAGTACTGCAGTGCTCAGGCGCCAGACTCTCTTTGACCTTTCCCGATGCCTGCACACTGCAGTATTCTGCTCTTCCCTCACCAGGGCAGAGCAGTGCGCCGGAGCCGGAGCCGCGACATGAAGCTGAGAAGAGGAGGGCTTTGCTTGAAGATGGGAGGCACCGGACTGGACCGCGACGCCCATCGGTCTGTACCGGACTGCGGACCACCCCTGGGTGAGTATAATATAACTCATTTTTCTTCTCTTTCAGGTGACATCGGGGGCTTATCTACAGCATTACAGAATGCTGTAGATAAGCCCCTGATGGCAGTGGCTACAGCTGATGGTAGAAAAATGGGGTGACAGATTCCCTTTAATGTTTATTAGACAGGAATAATAATAACGGATGTACATTGTGTTCCAAACAAACAATATCTTAGAACATAATGGTTGTCCATGGTCCAAGAAGATAAGCTGAAGTCTATAAATTTTTTTCCTTGTAGCCACTTATTTTGCTGTGTGTGCTTCAGGAGGTGTCCGATTTCTTGGATCAATACAGAGCTAAAAAATTTAAAGGACAATTCTCATTCAAATTCAGAGATTATTATGTTTAAACTTGGGGAAGACAGGTGTCTCAGAGAATATAGAAAACATGTATCCTGCATTTCTCCCAAGATTCGTAAAAAAAATATTTATTAGATATATTTAAGATCCTATGGGGCAAAATATAAAAAATGTAAAAGTATATACATGTGTAAATTTTACTTTTTGTACCGTTGTATTTTAAATATCTACATTTTTTATTGAACCTTTGAGTGCTGGATACATGTTTTCTACACTTAGATTTAACCCTTTGCATGTTATAGAGCGCACAGAAAGCCAATGTCACCACAGCCCCCTACACGATATGATGGTCACGAAAACCCCCACACTACGTTTCCATATATGTGACATATAATGCAACAGGTCAATGCTTTAGACTTCATTGTTAAATATAATTTTGTAAGAAGAATTCAATTGATGATAATATTCATCAAATAATTAAATTGCATTTTGTTGAATGAAATACGTATTTGATCACCTATCAACCTGCAAGAACTCTATCTCTCACAGACCTGTTCCCTCCTACTCTGCACTCATTACCTGCATTAATTATTAATTATTTCTGTTTGAACTCGCTACCTGTATATAAGACACTTGCCTACACTCAATCACTCCAACCTCTTCACAATGACCAAGACCAAATTCCTGTCTAAGGAAACCATGGACAAAACTGTAGACCTGCACATGGCTGGGATGGGCTAAAGGACAATAGGCAATCAGCTTGGTGAGAAGGCAACAACTGTTGGCACAATTATTAGAAAATGAAAGAAACCAAGAGGACTGTCAATTTTCCTCGGTCTGGGGCTATATGCAAGATCTCGCCTCAATGGTAAGGATGAGTCTAAGAAAGGTCAGGAATCAGCCCAGAACTACATAGTATAACATCCCTGCCGGCATCACTGTATGGCTTTCCAACTCCCATCAGGCTGATACACTAACTTACTCACCACTCTGGGCCATGCTGTGAGTTCTGCCCTCCTCCTACTCCATGTTGTGAGCCATGTGTTCTCTGCGGGCTGTGTGCATACTTCCTGGCTGTATGCTTAGGGCGGTGGCACCTGCACTTCCTGAGTCTTATAGAGACAGAGTGCACACTCCTAATGTGTCCCCAGCCTATTACCAAAAGGTATCGGATACTTACGGCATCTCCACCCATAGGGAGATGCCATAGCAACAAACACTCTCAATCTGTATTCTGCTACTGTGTTGCCAGGTCCTGTCCTGTTACTGTCTAGTTCTTGTCACCCTGGGGGCTGGTTACTCAGGCCTGTTCCTGTTTCCTGTGTGTCTTGTTTCTGCCACCATAGGGGCTGTATACCCAGGCCTGAATCCTTTGTCCTGAACTTGTACTCGTGTCTGTCCTTGTCTGAGCTAAGTCCTATTTCTAAACCTGTTTGTATTCTTGTCTGTAGCCTTCCCTGCTCTGCTCCCATCCCGAATCCTGCAGCTCTGCTCCGCTCTTGTTCTGCACCCTGCAGCTCTGCTCTGCTCTCGCTCTGCACCCTGCGGCTCTGCTCTCGCTCTGCACCTGCGGTTCAGCTCTGATCTTGCTCCGCACCCTGCGGCTCCGCTCTCTCTCGCTCTGCACCCTGTGACTCTTTATCCCTCTAGTCTGAACAGGTTCCTACCTGTTTCCATATTCCACTCATACCTATCTGTGTTCCTGTCCTTCCGAATAAGTTCCTGTTCCTCCAGTCTGAACAGGTTCCTACCTGTTCCCAAATCCCACACGTACCTGTCTGTGTTCCTGTCCTTCCCAAATCAGTTCCTATTCCTCCAGTCTGAACAGGTTCCTACTTGCTCCCATATTCCACTCGTACCTGCTCGTGTTCCTGTCCTCCCTGAATCAGTCCCTGTTTTCCCAGTCAGCTGCACAAGCCAAACCTCACCACTAGAGGTTCCAGTGAACACCAACGTAGCTGCTTAATCACGCCCCTTCAAGGTAGTCTGGTTTGTGGCACAGTGGGGCCACAATCCTCGTTTGCGCTTGTCTGGGTGTGAGCGTTACACATAGGATGACCTGAAGAGAGCTGCGACCACAGTCTGAAACATTACCATTAGTAACAGACTACACTGTCATGGATTAAAACCCTGCAGGTCAAGCAAGTTCCCCCTGCTCACGCCAGCACATGTCTAGGCCCATTTGAAGTTCACCAATCACCTTTTGGATGGTCCAGAGGAGGCATGGGAAAAGGTCTTGTAGTCAGATGAGACCAAAATAGAACTTTTTTGGTATCAACTCCACTTGCCGTGTTTGGAGGAAGAAGGATAAGTACAACCACAAGAACACTGTCCCAACCGTGAAACATGGTGGGGGAAAACATTATACTTTGGGGATGCTTTTCTGCAAAGTGGACTGAACAACTACACCACATTCATGGGAGGACTGATGGGTCATATATCTTGATAATTTGGCCTACAACCTCGATTGAAGATAGGATGTGGCTGGGTCTTCCAGCATGACAATGACCCGAAACACACAGCCCTGGCAACTAAAGAGTGGCTCTGAAAGAAGCATTTTAAAGTCTTGGAGTGGCCTAGCCAGTCTTCAGAACCTGAACCCAATAGAAAATCTTTTTAAGGAAGGCAAAACTCAATGTAGCCCAGCAACAGCCCAGAAACATGAAAGTTCTGGAGAAGATTTGCATAGCAAAGTGGGCCAAAATACCTGCTGCAGTGTACAAACTTAGTCATGAAACATGAAACGTCTGTCCTCTGTAAATGCAAATAAAGATTTCTGTACCAAATATTAAGTTCTGTTTTTCTATTGTATCAAATACTTGTTTAATGAAATAAAATGCAAATTAATTAAGTAAAATGATACAATGGCATTTTCTGAATTTTTTAAAATTGTCTCACACAGTTGAAGTGTACCTACAAAAAAAATTATATAGCTCACCATTATTTGTAGGTGAGAAAACTTGCAATATTGGCAGTCTATCACATACTTATTTTCCCCACTGTATAGGGCATCATGATATCTCAGCGGTTGACATTGTAGGTTTGCAGTGCTGAAGTCCTGAGCTCAAATCTCAACATAGTGGGCGTGTCCGCTGCTCCAAAGTGCAGGATTACGCCCCGTGGAAACATAGCCTTATAATTCTAGCACTAACCATATCTAAACTTATGTATTCTATAACTTGCACTATTTTAATATTACATCCAAGTAAATAGGAATGGAAATACAACAGTGGCTTTATGCCTTTGTATGTACAGTATATTTTCTCTCACTATTAAAAGTTGATTGCTCTATTCTCTTACAAAGAATGTAATATTGGCCATTAAGAATAATCTAGCTGTTATGATGCCTTATGCAAAATTTAAAGAGATCAACAGATCTATACTGTTCTGTGTACAGAATGAAGCAGGGACAGACAACCAAATTACAGTGGCAACATGGTGTAGCCAGGGCTGGCATCAGCACCCGGCATACCCGGGCAAGTGCCGGGGCCCTGAGCAGGCAGGGGGGCCCACTCGCCGTCGGGCAGCCTGATGCCCTTTAGCGGAGGAGAGCGGTGAAAGAGCCGCCACTGGGCCCCCCCACTCGCTCAGGGCCCCGGCAGCAGCTGGCACAATACTTACCTCTCCCCGTGCCTCCGCTGCCGCAGCTTCGGGGTCCAGGGGGCGCCTGCGCTTCCTCTCACAGCAGCGCCGCTGAATGACATCATCATTCAGCGGCCGGCTGTGGCAGAGAGCGCGCGGACGCCGGACAGGTGAGATGTGATGTGTATGTGTCTGTGTGTGTGTGTCTGTATGTATCAGTGTGTGTGTATGTAGTGCGGTGCTTTGTGTGTGTGTCTGTGTATCAGTGTGTGTGTATGTAGTGCGGTGCTTTGTGTGTGTATGTGAGAGAGTGCTGGTGTGCTGCGGTGCTGTCTGTGTGTGGTGCTGTATGTGTGATGGTGGTGGGGGGAGGGCAGTGATGATGATGATGGGGAGGCAATGATGATGATGGGGAGGCAATGATGATGATGGGGAGGTAATGATGATGATGGGCAGGCATTGATGATAATGGGTAGGCAATGATGATGATGGGGAGACAATGATGATGATGGGGAGGCAATGATGATGATGGGCAGGCATTGATGATAATGGGTAGGCAATGATGATGATGGGGAGGCAATGATGATGATGGGGAGGCAATGATGATGATGAGGAGGCGATGATGATGATGGGGCAGGCAATTGATGATAATGGGGAGGCAATGATGATGATGGGGATGCAATGATGATGATGGGCAGGCATTGATGATAATGGGGAGGCAATGATGATGATGGGAAGGCAATGATGATGATGGGAAGGCAATGATGATGATGGGGAGGCGATGATGATGATGTGCAGGCATTGATGATAATGGGCAGGCAATGATGATGATGGGGAGGCGATGATGATGATGGGCAGGCATTGATGATAATGGGGAGGCAATGATAATGATGGCGAGGCAATGATGATAATGGGGAAGCAATGATGATGATGGGCAGGCATTGATGATAATGGGGAGGTAATGATAATGATGGGGAGGCGATGATGATGATGGGCAGGCATTGATGATAATGGGTAGGCAATGATGATGGCGAGTCAATGATGATGATGGGGAGGCAATGATAATGATGGGGAGGCGATGATGAAGATGGGCAGGCATTGATGATAATGGGTAGGCAATGATGATGATGGGAAGGCAATGATGATGATGGGGAGGCAATGATGATGATAATGGGGAGTCTTTCCACAGCACCCTTTCCTGAGCCGTAACAGTGCAGAACTCAGCACAGCGCAGAGGAGAGCTCCATATTTTGTATGGAGCACTATATGGGGACCAGTATCCTGTATGGAGCATTATATTGGGTCCAGTATTCTGTATGGAGCATTATTTTAGGTCCAGTTTTCTGTATGGAGCATTATATGGGGGATGAGGGGGTGACATCCTGCATGGGATATTATATGGGTGTTGAGGGGGAGACTATGTGGTGCCCATAATAATGTATGGAGGACTGTACTGTCCAGTCTGTACTGTGCGCTGTGAGGATTTGGCGGTTTTTGAGCTATTGTACAATTTACAATAGATATCACTCATGTAATGGAAGAAGTGAAGTATTTGGCATTGTACTGTACCTATATTTCGCTGCCGTATCTGTTCATCATGAATCGTGGTCTGTGTTAAAGGGGCCCACTAAGGCTCTTTCGCCCGGGGCCCATAAAAACCTGGAGCCGGCCCTGGGTGTAGCCATTATAAAATCTCAGTTTATCAAGTGCAAAATAAGGCTACTGTGCATGCAAAGAAGTCATCGATACTCAAGAGCTGTCGATAATTGTCAGCTTTTATTACTGTGCATAGGCTGAAAGCCATCAATCAGAGGTGAGAGGTAAGGCGGCGGTAGGGTAGAATATACCTGATGACAGATTCCCTTTAATGAGAAGACTAGAAACATTATACAGACTTAGTAATTACTTACCTGCAGTGTCCCAAATTACAAGCTGAACCCTTTTTATCCTTCTCCTCTTAACCATCATCCAAAACTGTTTTTCATTAAACAAAGCAGAATATATCATTAACGGGGAAAGAATATTTGCTGTAAGAAATTATTTCTGCTTAAAAATAATATTATTGTCTTAACAAATTCTTAGATGAAAAATGTTTCGATAAGTAATAATTATTTCCTTTTTCTCATATTGTAAAGCCTCCTGTGGAAATCCAGCTTGAGGATAGGTTAACAAATCATGGCTTGTGTTTTCTTTAGGGAAAACTGGGAAAAAGTTAGTGAGAGGTATGTAAGGAGATTCGATGCCAGTTTTCCTGTAAAAAAAGACATTAATACAAAGAGCATTGACAAAGTAGTATAAAAATAAACAATATCATGATGATGCATGGTCAATGCCCTGAGGTAAGAGGATATCCATGCTTCATATCCAGTGTGATCCTGCTTAACTCTGAAATCTCTTGCATGCATTTTGAGGCAAAAAGAAACATCTAATCCATAGAGATAAAATAATTGTCGGCCAAACTATTTATGTGAGAAAAATGCCTAACATTTGTTCCAAAGTTTTTTCTTACATTAAATATAATCGTAAACACTAATGAAAAATTTTTTTTTTCCTAGATGTATGTATCTCATCTCTCTATCAGTCTAGTAAAAAAAAAATGGCGGCAGCATTTCGGTCCAATGGAGGACATTTCTCAAGCTTTGAGAAAGGTCATTGGACCGAAACATTGCTGTCACCAATAAATTTTTCATAATTTACCATATGGGTGTGCAGCCTCCATTTTTACTATATTGGAGAATTGGTTTATGCCTGAAAGGCTTTGCATCCTTCTCTCTTTTGCTAGCATTGTACTGTTCTATTTTCTCTATCGATCTTTCCACACTGGCTTGAGAAAGTATTCACCACCATTGGTATTTTTTATTTTTTGCTACCTCACAACTTGAAATTTCACTATATTTTTGAGGGTTTGAATCATTTCATGTGAAGAATGTGCCTACAACTGTGAACATTTGGTTTTGTTTTTATTATGAAGCAAACAACAAATAGGATAGAATAACTGAAAACATAAGTGTGCATAAGCTTCCTTTGCAGACATTACAGCTTCAAGTCAGTTTGGATAAGTCTTTATGAGCCTTCCCACATCTTGCCACTAGGATTGTTGCCCATTCCTTAAGGCAAAATTGTTCCAGCTCCTTCAATTTACATGTTTGCTTTTGATGAGCAGCAATCTTCAAGTCTGACCATAGATTCTGAATTGAATTAAAGTCTAGGCCACTCCAAAACACTTACACTTTTCCCTTAAATCACTCGACTTTTTGCTTTAGCAGTATACTTTGGGTCATTGTCTTGTTGTAAGGTGAACCTCCGTTCCATTTTCAAATCAGACAGCCTGAAACATGTTTTGCTCAAGATATCTTTGTATTTCGCACCATTCATCTTCCCCTTGACTCGGACCATTTTCACTGTTTCTGCTGCCTAAAAACATACACACAGCATGATGCTGCCACCCACATGTTTCAATGTTGGGATAGTTTTCTTGGGGTGACGAGCTGTGTTAGTTTGGCAAGAGACATAATGTTTACCTTGGTGGACAGAAAATTCAATTTGGTCACATCTGACCACAGCATTCCTCCATACATTTTGAGAGTCTCTCACATGTCTTTTGGCAAACTCAAAACGAGCCTTGCAATTTTTATGTGCAATAAAGGTTTTTTTTTCTGCCCATTCTTCCATAAAGGCCACCTGAATGGTGCGTATGGCTAATTGTGGTTATATGAACAGGTACTCCAGTCTCTGACTTGCAGCCCCTTAAGAGTTACCTTTGGTCTCTGTGCTGCCTCTCTGATTAATGCACTCCTAGCCAGGCTGAGAATTTTTATGGATAGCCCTCTCCTGGCAGATTTGTTGTGGTTCCATGTTCTTTCCATTTAATTATAATGGATTCGATGGTGCTCCGGTGGGTCACCAGAGATAGTGATATTTTTGGTATAACCCAACCCTGACTTGTATTTCTGAACAACTTTGTCCCTGACTTGTGTGGAGATCTCCTTGGTGTTCATGGTGTTATTTGGTTAGTGGTACCTCTTGCTTAATGGTGTTGCAGCCTCTGTAGCCTTTCAGAAAAGGTATGTATATGTTGACAGGCCATGTGACACTTAGATTACAGACAGGTGGACTTCCTGTCACTAAGCATGTAACTTATGAAAGCAATTGCCTGCATCAGAAATTTTTAGGGGCTTCATTGTAAAAGGGCTGAATACAATGCACATGCCAATTTTTAGTTGCTTGATTCCACAAATTTAATTTATGCCTATATTTTTCTCACTTCACTTCACCAACTTATACTATTTAGTGCTGATGCATCACACAAATCGGATTACAAAACTAGTTAACACAGATTTTAATGTAGCAAAGTAGGTAAAAGGCCAAGGGGGTAAATACTTTTGCAAGCCACTCTAATCCATTTATCTGTCTGTCTATCTATCTATCCCCTATTATCTATCATATCTATCTATCTATCTATCTATCTTATCTATCTGTCTGTGTCTGTCTGTTGTCTGGTCCTGTCTGTCTGTCTATCTACTAGTCTTCTATCTATCTATTATCTATCTATCTATCTATCTTTTCTGTCTGTCTGTCTGTCTGTCTGTCTGTCTGTCTGTCTGTCTGTCTGTCTGATTCTTTCTATCTATCTATCTATCTATCTGTCTATCTGTCTCTGTCTGTCTGTCCTGTCTGTCCTGTCTATCTATCTATCTATTCTTTATCCATGCTATATTCAACAGGTTATAAAGTTTTGAATGTGAGTCTCTAAGGTAAAAAATATATTTTATAGCAGCTTTGCAATAGAAAGATATTCTGCTCATGGGTAGAAAAGTTTATGCAAAATTACACTCAATGAGAAAACCATCAGTTCTAGGCTCCTGAGTAATGATCCTGAAGAAACAGTAAAAAGAATGAGACCTGGCTCACGTTTCATTAATCTTTATCCACATGAAGCGAGCGGCTTTAAGAGAGCAGCAATTCATATTTTACTGTTATGAGCTGATTCCAGTAACAATAATTTTTGCTTGTTAAATACTCTGTGCAGGTCAGGCATCAAAATGTTATCTTATACAACTGATGTTGCTACGATAGAAATGAAAAAGCTTAGTCTTGGTGAAGATAATTTTCTCTGGGTACTAGAGATGAGCGAACACATGCAAGTTGAATACAATACTCTGTGAATTTCCCAAAAATGTGCATTCTGCAGAATACAAATATCTGTCAATTTAATCCTTAATAATTGAGTAAAATGGCAAAGAGTTGACGCTGTTATTTTAATAATACCTCACTGCTCAATGATCCTGCCTTCTCTGCGGCGCACAGTCCAGTCCTGCAAATCTCTTCTTTTCACCTTCTCGTGTTATGCACATACTCTATGGCCTGCTTCACTTTATGCCAGTGCTTTTGGCAGTGACAAGGCCGCTGATTGACATTGCCCGCTGTGGTGATGAAATTCCCTTTTCAATTTATTTGATTTGCTTAATTTGAATCTTGACAACTTTGGTCATCTGCACTTACTCCACATATAGTATTCATTGCCTCAAAATAATAATTTCATTCTTCTAAATAATTTGTCCCTTTTTGGTGCAAGTTGTGGAGAAGTGTAGAGTTAGGTTATAAAAAAAATAAAACAAACTCTGACCATCTCATGGAGCTTTGTTCAATCCATCATGCAAAAATGGATGAATCATGACACAACTAGAAATCTACAAAGACATGGCCATCCATCTGAACAGACATCCCAAACAAGGAGAACACAAATCAGAGAAGCAGTCAAGAGTCCCATAATTACTCTGGAGGAGCTGCAGAGCTCAGGTGGGAGAACCTGTCCACAGGGCAACTATTAGTCTTATATTTATTGCAGAGTGGCAATAAAAAAATAATTTTTTGAAAGCAAGCCTTAAGTCCCATTTGCAGATTTCTAAAAGCCATGTAAGGGACATAGCTAGCATATAGAAGAAGGTCAGATCAAACTAAATATAATGCATTAAGGTCCTTAATTATTTTACCCAATAGTTGGGTTTGTAACTAAATTACCAGAAGTAAATTAATACAGCAGTAAAAAAAAGAACTAAATATAAAAAATAATATTTTATTGATATACAGATATCAAAATGTCTAAAAAGTACAAAAAGAAGAAAGGTGCTTGATACATTAAAAAGACGTTCTTAATACCATGGAAAATCACGTAATAAAAAGTAATTTATATGACATATCCAAACATGGTATGACACAAATTAAGCACTGAGTGAGCAATGCCAAAGGGGGTCCAACCTGGGAATTCCCCAAAAATCAAAAAGGGATATGTGGACAGAAGTCTCAGTATATCCATATGTAGTGATAAGTAAGTAAAATATTGTATGAGACCAAAATATAAAACCAAAACAGGTGTGACAAAATAAATAAGAATAGTGCAAAGTGGATACACAAGTATTTTCAATGACTGCAAAAAATGTGCATGTACAAACAAAAAGGTGACCACTAAGGCTACTTTCACACATCCGTTTTTTACAATCAGGCACAATCCGTCAAAGTTTAAAAAAGACGGATCCAGCGTAGATTGTAAAAAACTGATGCAACGGATCAGGTATATAGCCAGATCCGTCTTGAACTTTTGAACCCGAGAAATGCAGTTTGAGCATGCCTGGGAAGGGAGAGAGAGAGAGAGAAAGACAGAAAAAATATATGGTCTGGGCATGCTCAGAGTTGAAAAACGGAATGCGGTGGCCGGATCAGGCAAAAGCCTGATCCCGTCGCCGGATTCGCCCATAGACTTGCATTGTACCCATGAGCCGGTAGCGCCGCATCCGCTGCTATCCGTTTTTTTTCGCCAGACACAAAAAACGTTCCTAGACACGTTGTGTCCGGCCGCCGGAATCGAAATTTTGGACGGATCCGGAAAAAAACGGACGAAACGGAAGCACATGCAGCACGATCCAGCGCTAATGCAACTCAATAAGAAAAAACGAATCCGGCGGAAGCAAAAAACATCCGTTATTTTAAAAAAATCGGATCACCCCTGACGGCAAAAAACGGATGTGTGAAAGTAGCCTAAGGCTGCATAAGAGCTCAATATGTCAATAGCTTCTGTATTACCCATTGCGCTGCTGTGACAGTAAGTGTGTGACCTTAATGAACATGTTGGAGCATATAGTACATTTGACAATTCGCATGTGGAAGTTCTGGGCGTCCCTCTGCCCTGACTCGCGTGTCACTCTGCTTCTTCTTAATACTTTTTCACAGCACTTTAAATGCTTTGAAGATCCATACACTTCTGAACACCAGCCATGGTTCATACAGCAGGGAAAAAAAGTATTTATTCAGCCACCAATTGTGCAAGTTCTCCCTCTTAAAAAGATGAGAGAGGCCTGCAATTGACATCATAGGTAGACCACAACTATGAGAGTCAAAATGAGAAAACAAATCCAGAAAATCACCTTGTCTGATTTAGCAAGATTTATTTTGCAAAATTTGGTGGAAAATAAGTGTTTGGTCACCTAAAAACAAACAAGATTTATGGCTCCCCCGACATGCAAAATTCTTCTTTAAGCCACTCCTTATTTTTCCCCAGGGCAACAAAGGAGGGGTTCATAAAACCTATAAAAAATCCTGGAGAGGGCCAAAACCGGGCCTTAAGAAACTCAACTCCCTTTTAAAAACCCCCTTTGGGAAAAGGGCTTTAAAAGGGTCCTTTTTCCCCCCGGGGGCCCAAAAATAGGCCAGGGGAGATTTGGGGGGGGGGGGAAATGGGCCAACAAAAAACCACAAACCGTTTTTTCCAAACCCCTTTTTGGGGAAATTTTTCCAAAACAGGGGCCACCCCTTTTAATTTTCCCAACCCCAAAGGTTTCAAAAAATTTGGTTTTGGAAACCCCGTTTTAGGATTTTTTGGGGGCCCCCTTTGGGGGAGAAAAAGAAATTCATAGTTTTTTTTTTAAAAGGGGCCCCCCCAAATTTTCAAAAAAGGGGGGGGGGGGGGGGGGGGGGGGGGGGGCCCTTTTTAAAATTGCAAAATAAATTTGGGGGTTAAATTTTCCCCAAAAATTTCGGTTTTGGGGTTTTCTCAATTTGATTTTCCCCCTTAATTTTTGGGGTTTTTACCATTTTTTTCCAAAAAGGGGGACCCCGGGGAACCCCTTTTAAAAGGGAAAATTTGGGGCCCCCAAAGGTTTGGGGGTTTTTACAAAAATCCATTTTTATTCCCCCCCTGGTCGTTTAAAGGGGAAACCCCCAAAAAAAGGGTTTAAGGGATTTTTAATTTCTCCCCCTTTTATTTTGGGAAAGCGGGTTTTTAAAAAAGGGTTTTTGTCGCAATTTTGCTGTTTTTTAAACTTTTTTTTTCCCCAAAAAACTAAAAAAATTTTTTGGCCCCAAAAATTTAAAATTCTTAGAAGTTAAATTTTTTTGGGCCCTTAAGGCCCTTTTTAAAAAGGGGGGTTTTCCCTTTTTAAAAAGGAAAAAGGGTCAAATCCCGGGGGAAATTTTCAATTTTAAAAGGGGAAGCTGGTTTTTTCCCCAAAAGGGGAAAACAGGGGACCCAACCCCAAAAAGGGCCCTACAATAAAAAGGGTTTAAAGCGGGTTTTCTTTTGGGGGCCTGCCCCAAATTTTCCTAAACCCCAAAAACATGGAAAAAGGCAAAACGGGGTAAAAGTGCCTATTTCGGGGAAAACCCCTGGGCTTAAACAATTGTTTTAAAAAGGGGCCCCAATTTGGGTTTTTTGTGTTTTTTTTGGGGTTCCCCCAAAAAATCCCCGAAGCGGGAAAGGGGCCCCTGTATTATAAATTTTGGTTTTAAAAAGTGGAAAAAAAAAACTAATTAACATCCCCTTTTAACCTTTTAAGGGGAAAATTTGGATATCAAAAAGGGCCCCCTTTAATTTTTGGGGTTAACCCAAAAAACCAAGGGGTTAAAGTTGCCCATAAAAAAAGGGAAAAATTGGGGGGGGTGAAACCCCCTTTAAAAAAATTTTTCCAAAAACCTTTTTCCCCAAAAATTTGAAAGAAAAAAACGAAAAAGGTTTTTAAAAATTTTCCCTTTTAAAGGGAAAAACCCCTTTTTTCCCAAAAAGGAAAAACCTTTTTAAATTTTTTGGTTTCTTTTTTTTGCATAAAAATTTTAATTTCCCCGGCCCCCCTTGGTTGCCCCCCCAAAATTTTTAATTTTAATTTTTTTAAACCCCAAAATTTAGGGGAACCTTTCCCCACAAAAAGCCAAAAAGTTTAAAAGGGCCCCAAAAAAACCCAAAGGGGTTTGAAAAAAAAACCCCCGAACTAATTAGGGGTTTTTTTTAACCCCAATGGGAACAGGTGTTTTTTTTTTAAACCAAAGGGCCAGAAATTTTTTTTGGTTTTAATTTTTGGGAAATTTCCCAAAACCCCCTTTTTAAAATTTTTCTCCCTTTTTAGGATTCGGGCCCCCTAAAAGGGTTTTTCCCCAATTTTTTAAAATTTTAAAAAAGGGGGAACCTTTTAAAAACCAAAAATTTTTAAAAGATCGGGGCCCTTTTCATTTTTCCACACCCCGGTCACGGGTTTTTTGGGGGGGAAAAGGAAAAAAATTAAAAAAAAATTTTTCCGGGGGTTTAAAAAAAACGCATTTTTTTTTATTTAGCCAAAAATTTCCCCGGGGCCCAAATTTCCCCGATGGGGGGGGAAAAAAAATTTTCTGAGGGGGAACCTTTTTTCCTTAAAATTAAAAAAAAAAGGGGCTCCCCAAATTTTTCCCCAAAATTTTTGGTTTTTAAAAACCCAAAATTTTTTCCTTTTAAAAAAAACCTTTAAAACCTTTTTTCCCCCAAATTTACTTTTCCCAAAAAGGGTTTTTTTTTTTGGGTTTGTTAACTCCCCCCGTTTTTTAAAAATTAAAATTTGGGGTTGTAAAAAATTAATTTTGGGTTTTTGGTGGGGGTTTTGAAATTCCTTTTCCCCTTTTTAAAACCCCTTTTTTGGGTTTTTTTAAAATTTTGTTTTTTTTTTTTGGGGAAAAAATTTTCCAATTTTTAATTTGTTTTGGAAAATTTTTTTAAAGGGGGAAAAGGGGAAAAGGTTTTATACAAATGGGGATTTAGGGTTAACCAGACAGGGAGCAATGATGTTTTTTTCATCGGGGTAAAAACCCCGGAAAACAAGAAGGGGGCCCCAACCCCCTTAGTTAATTGTTAAATAAAAAATGATTTTGTTTACAAAATTGGGGGGGGGGGTCCCCCCCCCAAAGGGGGGACACATTGGACTTTTTGGGGGGGATAAGGGCCGTAAAGGGGCCCATTTACCTGATTTTAAAACCCCCAAAAAGGCAAAAAATTTAAAAATTTTAAAAAATTTTTAAAAAATTTTAAAAATTTAAAAAAAAGTTTACAAAACCCCCCTTTTTCATACCGCATCTTGGGGGCATTTTGTCCCCCGCTGCAATCAACCTACTTTGCTTTCTATTTGGCAAATCCACGTGACCTTCCCCCCCCAAAAAACCCCCCAAAATTTTAAAACCATACTACAAAAATTTGCTTCATGCCTTTTTATTGCCCCCAAACAGTATAGCTAAACCAATTTCAGCAAGTCAAAAACCCTAAAATTAACCTTTTTTGCTTTTTCATGCTTTTTTTTACATTCCCCCTCCAAACAGATGGAAAATTCAAAAAGACAAAAAAGTCAAAGCTACATTGTTTTTTTCAGTCTGAAACCCCTTTTCATAACTATGTTTGATGCACAGTTTTTTCGAAACCCTTTAAACCCCTACCCACATAGGAAAAAATCTGCGAGGAACCAGACCGTTGTTTTGTGTGAAAATTTACTGATTTTAAAATTGATTGAGAGGAAGCGCATTCTTGAAAAGACCCTAAAAAATCCCCGGAGACGCAGTTTTTCCCTCAATTTTTTCTTCGTCCACCTTTTCGCAAGTAATATCCCTACTTTTCAATAAAAAAAAAAAACCCCTTTTAAAACCCTTTTTTAAGTAATTTTTTTGTTCTGGGGAATTTTTTTAAATAATTTTTCATTTTTGTCACTTTAAAAATTAAACTATTTGGGCCCCCCTTTTTGATTTTCTCTGGCATTTTTTCCCCCCTTTTTCCCTTTTCAGTCTATTCAATTATTAGTTGCCTGAACTTTTTTGGGAAGACTATCTCCTTTAAAACCTCCAACACTAAAAATACGACATAAGGAATTCCGTTCTCCTTCTCTAGTAGAAAATGTTCAAAAGGAAGCGCATGGAAAAAATTTTAAACAGGGTACTGGGGGAATATGCTGTAGCGGGAAAACCACTTCTCAAAAATAGCAGCATGTTCCTTGTGTTTTTTTCCTTTTTTTGGGCCCCTTTTTTATTTTTTTTTCCCCTTCTTTAATAACTTTTTTTAGCACTATAACCGTCCACTTTTTAAGGGGTTTTAGTCTGTCTTTTTTTAGCAAGTTGGATTTTAACTTTTTTTTCCCCGAATAATCAAATCAAGTTCTAAACACCCCCCCTTAACCGCAGGGGCATACGCATTGATACCAGTCCTGCCTTTTTTAGAAAACCCGGCAAAAAAAGAGGGTGACTGGCCCCGTTTTTTGACCCCGTGCAGACTTTTTTTTTTCCCCCCGGATACGGGACAGGGACATGGGGGTTTTCACACCCCGATTAAAGTGTGTTTATGCTGTGATGCGGGGCCCCCCTGATTTAAGGGGTTTTGGGGGAAAATTTTCACCCCTTACCTTTTTACCTTTTTTAATCGATTGTGCTCAGGAAAAGCACTAAATAGTCAAAAAAAAATAGGCTTTAAAAATTAAATTTTGGGATCAAATAATAAAAAAAGGCATGGCATATGTTTCCCCTACGTCAGGCCAAAAGACCAAGACACAAGGGGCCAAAAGACAATGACAAAGAAGACACAAAAATTTATTTTCACATGATCTGCTCCCCGGTTTTTTTTTTGTGTTTGAAGATGTTTTTAATACAGACAGAAATATATAATTTGGGGGAAAAATTTATAACAAAACTTTATTGAATTAAAATGGTTTTTAAAAAGGGAAGTCAAAAAATTTGAGTGGTTACCCTTCTTCTTCAGGACCTTTTAATTTTCCCGATGCTTAATCAACCCCTTCCCACCCAAAACCTGACTGATAGCCCCCTTCTGCACATCAAGCTTTTTTTTGTCAAATTTTGGTTTTTTTTTTCCACCCGTCTTTATATTTACCACAAGTTCTCAATGGGATTAAGATCTGGGGGTTTCCCCGGCCAAGGCCCAAAATCTCAATGTTTTGGGGGGTTTCCCAGCCATTTAGTTATCACCTTTTCTTTATGGGGGAAAGGGCTCCATCATCTGGAAAAGGATTGTTTTCGCCAAAATGTCTTGGGTTGGGAGAATTTTCTTTGGGGGGCATTCGGACCCTTCTTTTTTCAAGGTGTTTTTTGAAACGGAAAGCCGATTCCCTTGGTGAGAAGCAACCCCACACAAAGAAGGTTTTTGGGGGCTTTAAAGTTTTTGGATGAAAACAAAACTGGTGGGGACGCTCACCTTTTCCAGAATGAGGGGTTTTTTTTCCGAGGGCCCAAAAATCGAAAAGGGGATTCACAGAGAAAAAACTTTTAAAACCCCGCCCAGCGTCCCAGCCGTACCTTTCAGAATTTTAGTCGTTTCCAGGGTAAAATTTTTTTTTGGGAGAAGTTGCTTCTTTGCTGCCCTCCTTTAACCAGGCCCTTTCTCCAAGAGCCCTCTGCCTCACAGTGCGTGCAGATGCCCCCTCACACCTGCCAGCTTCCATTCCGAGCAAAGCTCTGCACTGCTGGTAGCCTGACCCCCCGCAGCTGAAACCAAATTTTAAAAGACGGTCCTGGCCTTGCTGGTCTTTCTTGGGCGCCCTGGGACTTTTTGGCAACAATGGAACCTCCTCCTTGAAGTTCTTGAGATGCGATAGATTGTTGACTGAGGTGCAATCTTTCTAGCTGCGATACTCTTCCTGTTAGGCCATTTTTGTGCATTGCAATGATGACTGCACGTGTTTCTTTAGATATAACCATGGTTAACAGAAGAGAAACAATGATGCCAAGCACCAGTCTCCTTTTAAAGTGTCCAGTGGTGTCATTCTTACTTAATCATGACAGATTGATCTCCAGCCATGTCCTCATCAACACCCACACCTGTGTTAATGGAGCAATCACTGAAAAGAGGTTAGACTGGTCCTTTTAAGGCAGGGCTGCAATGATGTTTGAAATGTGTTTTGGGGGATAAAGTTAATTTTCTAGCCAAATATTGACTTTGCAAGTAATTGCTGTTAAGCTGATCACTCTTTATAACATTCTGGAGTATATGTAAATTGCCATTAGAAAAAAGTGAGCAGTAGACTTTGTAAAAATTAATATTTGTGTCTTCTCAAACTTTTGGCCATGAACTGTATAAAGCGCTAAACATTTCTGTTGCAGTCTATGACCACAATAACCGTACACTCCACAGAGATGGCCTTTATGGAAGAGTGGGCTGATAAAGCCTTACTGATACAAAAAAAATTGTAAGGCTTGTTTTTTAGTTTTGCCAAAAGACATGTGGGAGACTCCTCACAGGTGCTGTGGTCAGATGAGAACAAAATTGAACTTCTTGGACAGCAAGTTAAATGTTATGTCTGGCACCAAACCAATACAGCTCATCACCTAAAAGAACACCATCCCAACAGAGAAACATGGTGGTGACAGCATTATGCTGTGGGATGTTTTTCAGCAGAAGGAACAGGGAAAAGGTCCAAGTCAAGGAAGAGGGATGGTGCAAAATACAGGGATAATCTTGAGCAAAATCTGTTTCAGTCTGTCAAGTGGTTTGAGACTAGGACAGAGGTTCACCTTCGAACAAGACAATACAAGTCAATGACCCAAAGCATACTGCTAGAGCAAAACTCAAGTAGTCTAAGGAGATACATGTTAATGTTTTGGAATGGCCTCATCAAGCCCAGACCTTAATCCATTTGAGAATCTGTGGTCAGACTTGAAGATTGCAGTTCAACAGGAATATCAACTAACTTGAAGGAGCTGGAGCAGTTTTGCCTTGAGAAATGGGCAAAAAATCCCAGTGGCAAGATTTGGAAAGCTCATAGAGACATCCAAAATTGACTTGCAGCTGTAAATGAATGCAAAAGGAGGCTCTACAAAGTACTGATAGGATTAACACACTGAAGTTTTCAGTTGTTTTGTTCCATTTGTTTACTTCACAAAAATGTTTACAGTTGCAGGCATGTTGTTTCCATTAACTGATAAAAACCATAAACAAAATTGTGAAATTCTAGGTTTTGAGGTAATAAAATATGCAAAATGTAAAGGGGTGGAAATACCTTCGCAAGCCACTGTATCAGTTCCAAACTCTTGTCTATGTGGCAGCAACACACTGTACTTTAACTCACTGCATTCTGCTGAAAATTTCAAGATGTTGTACATGGAAGCTTCCTGGACTTCGGTGTTCAAGGTACAGACCCAACTTGTACCTTGACTTGTCTGAGTCTGTTATCCCTTCTATCCTGATCTAAGATCTAAATTGACTATACTCTGATGGATTACCTGGCATCTTACCAATTGTTAACCCTCTGACTATGTCTTTTGATTTCCTTTTCTGTCTTTTGCTTATCACTCTAGTTACTGACCCGGCTAGCTAGAATTCTTGCCTAAGCCTTGCTCCTCCGGCAGCAGCCACGGTGTGTAAGAAATCCAGGTATACTTGTTGCATAAGGTAATAAAGGTGAACTCTTGGGTTTCCTATGGGATCTGCCACATGGAGTGGCCAATGCCAAGTCTGTCTGTGGTAGCATTATTGAGCTTTTTGACTTTTGACAGATTTAACATAAAAAGCAGCAGAGAGAAGAGACTCATAAATGGAGAAAATGCATTTTATCTGATAGGTATATTGCAAAGTTTCTCATATTGATTGTATTACCATATATACTCGTGTATAACCGAGATTTTCAGCAATTTTTTGTGTGCTGAAAATGCCCCTCTCTGCTTATACACAAGTCATTCTGCAGAAATCAGCGGGGGAGGGGGTGTGGCGGCAGGAGCCGGTTGCTGGGACTTCATACCACCCTTCCTGTGCAATCGCTGAACTCCCTGCAATCCTCCGCTGTCCCGGCTTCCTGCAGCTCTCCAGTGCTGAGCGTTCACGTGGTACCGCTCATATAAGGTCATGAAATATGGACGCAACCCACTCACATAGGTGTGCCTGAGCATTAGCATCTATCGCGTACCTATAGATGCTACTGTGCAAGCGCCTCTGCCTGCCCCTTGTCGTTGCAGCCCAAAAAAATTACACTACAACAAAATGACGCTGGAGGCGGCACATGCTCAGTAAAATCATCAGCATCGATTGTCAATTTGCGCATGCGCAGCCCACTCAATTTAGAGAACAAGCGCGTTGGAGTGCGCACACTGAGGACATCCCCATTGTTGCTAATTCTCAGTCCCCACAGTAAACTATTTCTCAATGCTGGAATAATGTACTCAACCCCACTGTGCCACCAATGTATTAAATATAGAATGAATATTACTAACCAAGATGCCTGCATAATGAGATAGTAATAGGTTTGAGACAGTATAGGTACATACCTAGGGATATTTATTATAGGATACATCAACACCATATCACATATATCTGTACTATCTGTCCTATCATCAATCTATCTATCATCTATCAATCAATAATTATCTATTATCTTCAATCTATATATTTTCTATCTATTATCTATCTATTTATCATCTACTATCCATCCATTATCTATCTATTATCTGCAATGTTTAAGTGGCCTCCCTGATCACAGTTCCAATATATCAAATCTTTCCATCAAATATCTCTTCACATTCTTGTATCCTCAGGACTTATTATCTCATTTCCTGTGGTCCTGTGCTCCTCCTTCATTGTACACAACACACTATAACTAGTGAGCGAGTATAACCCGTTGTTCAGTTTTCCCAAGCATGCTTGGGTGTCCTCCAAGTATTTTTTGCGTGCTCGGAGATATAGTTTTTGCACCACAACTGCATGATTTTGTGGCTGTTAGATAGCCTGAATGCATGTGAGGATTCCCTAACAAACAGGCATTCCCACATGTATTCAGGCTGTCTAGTAGCCCCAAATCATGCAGCTGCAGCGACAGAAACTAAATCTCCTACATGCCAAAATACTCGGGACACCTGAGCATGCTCGCTCATCATTAACTATAACATATCAGTCTGCCAACTGTTAGACCTTAGATCTAAATATACTGAAAAGTGGCTCTAACTGACTCAGTATTAAAAAGTTGTCTTCCCACAGAGCCTCCTCCCATTCTGGGCTAGTCATAACTATTAACTCATTCTATTTCCCAGCTAAGTGCATGCAAATTGTCAACCAGTTAGAATCCCATTGAAACAATGTAATGCATTATATCACAACACATATCGTCAAGATGGGGTATGTGCAGCACCTCGACTCCCTTACAAAGTGATAACTTCTTTTTACCAGAATACCATTATAATTACAATGCTGCTTCACAGAAACTGGTGTAGCATGGTGGAGCAGTGTTCGCATGTGGGGCTGTATGAACTGCTCCTGGTATTGAGGAGTTACATTTCATTGAAAGTATTATGAATTCACAGATTTTACTCCTCTTTATTGAAATAGAAGATGCTACCATAACCCAACATGCATGGTAGACTGGTTTTTTCTCAATATGACAATGACTCCAAAACATTAATCTGTTGCATTTTTTGAAGAAAAACAGGGTGAAAGTGATTCAGTAGTCAAGTATATCTTCTAATCTGAACCCAGCATATATATATATATCTAATATATAAAGCTGAATGTATGTATGTGTGTAATGTATGTGGGTATGTTTGTCCCGGGATTGGAATCCACACCGTCGCACTTACGGGCATGAAATTTTGCACCGCCCCGCACGCTCGACCCCGAAGAGTCCTAGGCTATGTTTTGAATGGAAATTTTAACCCCCGCGTTCCAATCGCCAAACAATTTTGGCCCTATCTACATAATGGTGGAGAAAGCTGAATGCTTGTGTGTAGTCCGGCATAGGAATCTGCATTTACGGGCAATGAAATTTTTCACACCCGCAACGTCTCGACCCCGGGAGCGTCATAGGCTAGGTTTTGAGTCGAAATTTTAAACCCCGCGCATTCCAATCGGCAAATATTTTGGCCCGGGATAGGAATCTGCACCAGTTGTACTTACGGGCATGAAATTTTGCATGCCCGCACATCTCAACCCCAGGAGCATCATAGGCTATGTGTTGAATGGAAATTTTAACCCCCGCATGTTCCAAAACGCCAAACAATTTTGGCCCTATCTACATAATGGGGAGAAAGCTGAATGCTTGTGTGTATGTCCGCATAGGAATCTGCATTTAACGGGCATGAAATTTTGCACACCCGCACGTCTCGACCCCGGGAGCGTCATAGGCTAGGTTTTTAGTCGAAATTTTAAACCCCGCGCATTCCAAACGGCAAATAATTTGGCCCGGGATAGGAATCTGCACCGTTGTACTTACGGCATGAAATTTTTGCATGCCCGCACATCTCAACCCCAGGACATCATAGGCTAATGTGTTGAATGGAAATTTTTAACCCCCGCACGTTCCAATCGCCAAACAATTTTGGCCCTATCTACAAATGGGGAGAAAGCTGAATGCTTGTGTGTATGTCCGGCATAGGAATCTGCATTTACGGGCATGAAATTTTGCACACCCCACGTCTCGACCCCGGGGAGCGTCATAGGCTAGGTTTTTGAAGTCAAATTTTAACCCCGCGCATTCCAAATCAGCAAATAATTTTGGCCCGGGATAGGAAATCTGCACCGTTGTACTTACGGGCATGAATATTTTGCATGCCCGCACATCTCAACCCCAGGAGCAAACAAAAGGCTATGTGTTGAATGGAAATTTAACCCCCAATATAATTAGAAAATAATCTTCAAATATAACAGCTTCTATACAAACATTAACTTACAGTTATATAAAAAAAAGTTTGGGCACCCCTATTAATCTTAAGCTTAATGTTTGATAAAAATTGGTGTTTTTGCAACAGCTATTTCAGTTTGATATATCTAATAACTATTGGACACAGTAATGTTTCTACCTTGAAATGAGGTTTATTGTACTAGCAGAACAAGTGCAATCTGCATTCAAACAAAATTTGACAGGTGCATAAGTATGGCCACCCTTATAATTTTCTTGTTTAAAATACTCCTACCTACATTTTACTGACTTACTAAAGCACTTTTTTTGGTTTTGTAACCTCATTGAGCTTTGAACTTCATAGCCAGGTGTATGCAATCATGAGAAAAGCTACTTAAAGTGGCCACTTGCAAGTTGTTCTCCTGTTTGAATCTTCTCTGAAGAGTGGCATCATGGGCTCCTCAAAACAGCTGTCAAATGATCTGAAAACAAAGATTATTCAACATAATTGTTCAGGGAAGGATACAAAAAGCTGTCTCAGAGATTTAACCTGTCAGTTTCCACTGTGAGGAACATAGTAAGGAAATGGAAGAACACAGGGACAGTTCTTGTTAAGGCCAGAAGTGGCAGGCCAAGAAAAACATCAGAAAGGCAGAGAAGAAGAATGGTGAGATCAGTCTATTACAATCCTCAGACCACCTCCAGAGAGCTGAAGAATCAACTTGCTGCAGATGGTGTCACTGTGCATCGGTCAACTATGCAACGCACTTTGCACAAGGATAAGCTGTATGGGAGAGTGATGCGAAAGAAGCTGTTTCTGCAAGCACGCCACAAACAGAGTCGGCTGAGCTATGCAAAAGCACATTTGGAGAAGCCAATTTCTTTTTGGAAGAAGGTCCTGTGGACTGATGAAACCAAGATTGAGTTGTTTGGTCATACAAAAAGGCGTTATGCATGGCGTAAAAAAAACACAGCATTCCAAGAAAAACACTTGCTACCCACAGTAAAATTTGGTGGAGGTTCCATAATGCTTTGGGGCTGTGTGGCCAATGCCGGCACCGGAAATCTTGTTAAAGTTGAGGGACGCATGGATTCCACTCATTATCAGCAGATTCTTGACAATAATGTTCAAATATCAGTGACAAAGTTGAAGTTACGCAGGGGATGGATCTTTCAGCAAGACAATGATCCAAAACACCGCTCCAAATCTACTCAGGCATTCATGCAGATGAACAATTACAATGTTCTGGAATGGCCATCCCAGTCCCCATACCTGAATATCATTGAACATCTGTGGGATCATTTGAAGAGGGCTGTCCATGCTCGGCGACCATCAAACTTAACTGAACTGGAATTGTTTTGTAAAGAGGAATGGTCAAAAATACCTTCATCCAGGATCCAGGAACTCATTAAAAGCTACAGGAAACGATTAGAGGCTGTTATTTTTGCAAAAGGAGGATCTACTGAATATTAATGTCACATTTCTGGTGAGGTGCCCATACTTATTCACCTGTCAAATTTTGTTTGGATGCAGATTGCACATTTTCTGTTAGTACAATAAACCTCATTTCAAGGCAGAAACATTACTGTGTCCAATAGTTATTAGATATATAAAACTGAAATAGCTGTTGCAAAAACACCAATTTTTATAAACATTAAGCTTAAGATTAATAGGGGTGCCCAAACTTTTTCATATAATTGTATATTTGAAAAGTCATAGTTTAATATTTTTCAATGTAAATAGAGCATAAGACAGTATATAAGATTCATAAAGATTCATTTTCTATTTTACAAAGGTAATGATTTATGGTCAAGATGATTCATTTAGGAAAATTAATATTTCCTAAGAATGTGCATTCTATTGTGTCATTGTGTCACCTTGTCACACATATTTCTCAGGCAAACACCTACGCTGTCACAATACATTATAATTGAAGGCATGATGAAGATAAAATGGAGTCAGTTTAGACTTTAAAATGTTAGACTTGTTTTGAGATGACAAGCTTAAATAGATGTAGCTTTTTTATATTTGATCTTTTCACTGAAATCAAAGAGATTTAGGAGTTAACTTATGAAGGCAAAAGGCATATAAATATCACAGATGGTTATACCCGGCATCACAATGAGAGGCTCTAGATCTGACAGACTCTGATCATGTATTACATGGTCTGCCATACTTTTGACGTTAAAGGACACCACTCATTAGATTCATGCTGCCTGAACCACAGACAGCATGAATCAGAACTTGGCTGTATGATTGCAGATAAGTATGTTCTCGGAAATACTGCGGTGTTTCAGAGGAAACATAATTTGCAAAACCAGACGGGGACTATATAGAGAAATTAGACTGGTGTATGTACAGTACACAGAGAAACACCTGTCAACTTAGGCAGGGTGAGAAGTGAAGCCAGCTCAGAACCACACTAAAGCCAGCTGGAAGTTGTTATGCTGAGTGATGGTGAAATAACCAACTGCTAGCCAGCAAGAGTAGTGTGTCGCTAACGCTTGACGCTAGTTTTCTCACACCCTTGAGGGCCAGGTATACTCTTTACTAGTGTTGAGCGATACTGCTCGATATCTAAAAATATCGTATCGGAATGGTATCGCCGATATCACTAAATATCGTCGATATCCGATTCCGATACCGGAAGTCCCATGTAAGTCTATGGGAACAAAATATCGCAACAAAAAAAAACCTTTCTTTCGTTGTAAACACAAAATATACACACATAGAATACATATATATATATATATATATATATATACATGTCATTGTGACATACATATATACATATATTTATAGTTTATACACTTCTACATAGTAAAATAGACTCTGATTCAATTGCCGGGTAAAGCCGTGACATACCCCATAGAAGTCGACGGGCTCGGTGCCGAGTACCCCCAAAACCTCTGGCTCTGTGCGACTCAACTTGGGCGTCACGAACAGGATTCTGTAGCTCGCTATAAGCGAGTCCTGTGTGCCTGAATTGAACTGGTTTTGTGCTTGAGAATTGCTAAAATCATCAGAGAATGTATTTGCCATTTTTCCGCCATATCTGCGTCACGACGAGGCACTGGTGAAGAAGAAGGGCGTGCTCTTCGTGGGTGTACACTCACTCAGTGGCGCGAAAACGATGGCCGACCACTCTAAATGGTACTGCAATGTAAGATCTTGCCCCACAGCTCTTCAGTTCCGCCTCCTCATCCTCCTCAGTGTGCGGAAACTAACACGAAGGTCCCGCCTCCCTACAAAAGAGGGGCCCTCTCCAGATGCTAATGACACATGTGACTTGGCAGAGATGGCTAATGGACACGAGCAGAAGTGTGAAGGGATGGAGCAGTCAGAGCTCTCCCCCCACTGAAGCGACCCGATCGCCACGGAACCACCGTTGGGCACCCGGCCTGGAAACCCTCCTACGCTGCAAGAAGCGGAGGATACCCTAAGAGGCCTGGCCCGGCACCGGGAGGAGGTCGCCAGGATGGAAGCCAGCTGGCGTGCCTTAAAACTAAACTTGGAGCGGGCCAATCCCTTTTACCTGAAGTGTCTGTACCGGAAGGTGAGGCACCCGTTCTAGTAGAGGAGTCCTTGCGGGCATCCCAGCCCTTGCAATGTGATCCGGTTGACGTTGTCGCAGTGGAGGCACCCGTTCCTGCAAAAAACTCTGCACCGGCAGCACCCCAGATCCCGCTGTCTGCCCCCGTCGCTGAGACAGAAGAAGCGACACCCGTCCTCATGGAGGAGGCCGCGCAGGCACCAGAGGTCTACCTGTCTGTACCGGAGCCCCGACTGTCATCTGTTCCAGAGCCGGCTGCTTCCTCCGCAGGTGAGCGCACCAGGACTGGGGGGCGCCAGGAGAGCTGCCGCAAACCGGACATTGTAAGCTGCAGTTTGATGGTGGAGACATGGAGATGCTGGTGGAGGAGAATTCCAACCGGCGTCAGGAGGAAGAGTGGAGACGTTGGGAGCGGGAAGCAGAGCGACAAAGGGAGCAGCGAGAATCCCAAAAGCTTCGGCAACGTAACCTGGAGAAGGACCGGGCAGATAAGGACCGGATGAGAAAAGATAAAGGAACCCTGTGGGAGCCGCGGCGTAAGGGTGCAGTACGGAGCTTTAAATTGAAAGGTGGTTGGGGCTTCATCCAGGAGCCTGGACTTTATTTAGAAGTGTTTGTGACCCGGCGGGACGTGGAGACTCACCTCCCAGAAGGACACCCGGGAGGGACCTGTTGCCAGGAGACTTAGTGACTTACACCCGACACTGGGGTTACAATGGATGGTACGCCCTAAATGTTACCAGGTGCGACCCCTACTCCCCAGAGTGTCAGGAACCTGTGAGACCCTCGGAGCCTTCAGCCTCCCACATCCAGGCCTCTGCACAAGTGCCCACCCCACGCCGTAAATCTCCCCAGCCTCCCTCAGTGGTTTCCTCAGCAGCCCCAGCTATGGACATGATAACTATAGCTGGCCCGTACCCGGCGCCTGTTAGGCCCCCTGGGGTTCGTTCAGTCCAGGACATAGGGCTCCAGACCCGGAGGGAGATGAAAGAGGTGGCCACACAGACACAGATAGCGGGTCACGACTTGACTGTACAGGCCACACGACGTCATCAGGTCCTGGTGGTCCTTGGTGTCTCGGATGTTTGGCAAGCATCAGAAGAGTACCAGGTGGTACCTGGAACACCCCTGCCAAAGAATTATAAATAACCCGGACAGGGTCCCTGTATGTAAATAGTTAAATTGTTGATGTACCCGGACGGGTGAATGTTCATAAAAATTTTTTTTAATTTAATAAAAACACAACACAGTTTTCATTACTTTTATTACAGTCTCATCCTGCGACGCCATCGATCTCCTGTAAAAAAATGAAAAAAAAAAACAGCAGTATACCACCTGTCCGACGCAGTCCATAGTATCGAGTGTCCCACGACGATCCAGCTCTGCTACATCAGAATGACAGGCAGAGCCTGTCATCCCGAGGCAGCACAGCTGATTACCTGCTTCCCCGGCGGTGACGTCATCGGACTGGTTTACGGCCGGGATTACCCTGCAGTCACTGCAGTTATCGCGAAAAACTGCATGTGACCGCCAGGGAGAAGATAATGGCGGCCATCAAGCAGTCCAGGACGTGACCGCCGGAGATCTTCTGCCAGGTAAGTGCCGCTGACTCCTGACAGACCCGACCGACGGACACTCACAGTGACAGTGACAAATCCGATTCCGGTATCCGATATGACGAAAATATCGGTACTCGGAATCGAAAGCCCGATACAGCTAATATCGGCCGATACCCGATATTTGCAGTATCGTATCGCTCAACACTACTCTTTACCCACCTCCCAGTCCTGGCATTGCGAACTTTAGCAGATCCCTTCCTAGGCAGAGAGCAGCACGGCGGCTTGTGCCTGGACACACAAACAGCAGACAGAGCAAACACACCAGAACCCAAAAATGCAGTGCAACTGCATAACCTAAGGCACCAAAGCATTAACCTCCTCAGAAACACAGCAACACAAACTTAACTACCCACCAGAACTGAAATAATCAGCAACAAAATGAGGAAATGGCAGGTTGAAATCTGCCTCACAGCAGTCACCTGACCATGCTAGGGAAAAAGCACAATTGTCACCCCCAGACCAGAGGGAACATCCCACCATCTAACAGCCTCAGCAGGTAATGTGACCCGCACTATTTGGCAGCAGCTAACATCAGGCGTTCATTTCCTAGAATGCGACATCCGAAATGAGCAGACACCCCAGCAATCTCCGCTCCCCGAAGGTGACTCCACATCCCTCATGGCCAGCAAAGAATAATGGGTGACCCGCTGGAGAGCCGGACCTTCCTCAGAAAGGTGAGGGGCCTGCTCAGGTCTGGAGCTACCATTCCTGAAGCCATACTTGACTAATCAGGTCTCTTACTATAGTCCCTGACCTTGCCTGCCTGCAATCACACAGTCAAACTTTGACTTTGATTCAACCTGGCCTTAGTTAGGGCAGCAAGAATCTATCGCCAAGTTCTATAACTGTAGAAAAAAAGACATCCAAAACTTATACAGTGATCTATTGAAGCTAAGCAAAAAATATAACACTAAACATAAGGTTCTTCATTAAAATTATGCTCAATGTACAAAGCCATAACATGCCACACCACCAAAAAGTACCTTAACACTATCATTATGGTAAAAAACATCTATATTGCATAATATTAAAAACAAAAGTTAATGAAGTTATATAGAGGTCTTATAGGGAAAATTCAATCTGAAAAGAGTAAAGCAATATGAATATAACACTCATAATAAATAATGTAGTGCAATTATATTATTCAATACCTACTGTGTTCTTGAGACTAAACATGCCAGTTCATAATATAGCTTATGCCATAGCTCACATAATACAAAACTGAGGTCAAGTTCTGAACCAAACAAAAAGTGCTAGTGCATCATCAAACTACTATATATCAAATAGGCAAATATAAACATATAGTAAAAGAATTTGGTGCTCCAAGATATAGTGCAATTACAATTATTTCACACAGTGTCCATAATATTGCAAATAAATTGTTTGAAGGAGGTAACAACCCCCTTTTGTTACCTCCTTTGTTAGATAAAAACTATAAAATATATTTTTTTACTTTTCCATTCTTTGCAATTGGGCTTGTGTTTGGGGTTGGTGGTTAGGGCTGTGTTAGGGTTGGTGTTGGGGTTAGAATTGTATTTTTTTCAAAAGTAAAAAAAGACTGACGGCTAATGTTGAGTGCAAGGGCTCAGAGTTTGCATTGAGTGCTTGGTTATGCATGGAGTATCGCGGATCACAGCATGGTGTTTTTTGGGTGTCTAATAGCCATGAAACATGCAAGACAGGAACTCGAGCATGTCATTCAAGCACCTGCGATATTTGGTGCATACCCAAGCACCCGATGCAAAGTGGAGTAGCAAGCACTTGCACTCAACACAAATGACATATTCAATATGACAGCCTAGTGTTATCAAATTCTGTGTTGTACCTGTGGGTTCAAAATGCTCACTATACCCCAGGATAAAATCCTTGAAGGGAATGGTTGCCAAAATGGTGACACTTGTGGGGGATTTACACTATTTAGTCACATCAGGGGCTCACTAAGCACAACATGGTGTCCGCTAATTGTTCCAGCAAATTTTTAATTCAAAAAGTCAAATGACACTCCTTACATTCCGAGCCCTGCCGTGTGCCCAAACAGTGATTTTCCTTCACATATGAGGTATTGGCATGCTCAGGAGAAATTGCACAACAAATTTTGTGGTACATTTTCCTTTTTTACCCTTGTAAAAATAAAAAAGTATTTAAATATTTTTTTGTGAAAAAAAGTTAAATGTTTATTTTTTCACACTCTGAAAAGTCATGTGAAACACCTGAAGAGTTAATAAACTTCTTGAATGTGGTTTTGAGCATGTTGAGGGGTGCAGAATGGTGTCACTTTTGGGCATCTTCTATCATATAGACCCCTCAAAGTGACTTCAAATGTGTGAAAAATATTTAGACTTGAGAGTCCTCAGTGGTTGATACCTTTTAATGGCTAAAGGGTATGCCACACTAAACAATCCCGCTAGCGATCACAATAACGACGCATACTAATGCGATCGCTAGCGGGATTGTTTCTATATCGCTAAATGCTGCCGCATTTAGCGATATAGTTAACGACGCTATCGCCGTTAGCGATCTTCTTAACGACTTTAGCGGTACAAAAGTACCGCTAAATCGCTAAGAAAAGGTGCCACACAGCGATTAGATACTTACCCAGCGGGAGCGCCGACGAGAAAATAGGGTCCGGAACGATTCCAGCGACGAGCGAGATCACAGCAGGAAGCTCGTCGCTGGAAGCTGCCGCACTGAACAACATCGCTAACAGGATCGCTAAATAGTGACGTTTTTTAGCGATCCCGTTAGCGATATTGTTTAGTGTGGCATACCCTTAACTGAAAAGATGGTAACAAATTGCAAGCTTTCGAGACTACTCAGGTCTCTTCATCAGGCGAAGACTAATACAAAATCTGAAGAATCACATATTTATATACACAACAGGACACAGGAATAATGCAATAGGTAAGACAAGTGACGTGAAGCAGAACTGTCATTATGGCAGAGGGATGAACATAAATATTGGAACAGTTCATAGATAAGGAGTGTGAAAGTTTTCTTGCCCTCTGATTGGAGTCTGCTATTGTGTTTTGATGCCCCTAGAAGGTCAGAGAAGCAGATTCCTTAATTGATATAGAACGACATGAATCCGTGTGATATATTCATTCCAGCACTAAGAGTGTCAAAGGTCATCATAAGTTTATATTCCCAAACCTTTCTATCTTTCTCAGATTTGAAGTTAGATTTTAATACAAGTAATTCCATATCCATCATGCTATGACCGGGCATACAAAAGTGTTTGGCCACAGGTAAATCCATTCTTTTTTCTCTTATTGTGTGGCGATGAGAATTCATCCTTGTTCTCAGTTTTTGCCCTGTCTCTCCCACATACAGACCCCCAGTTGTACATTTAGTACATATAATTAGGTACACCACATTAGATGTGATGCAGCTGAAAGTACCTGGGATCTTGTAGTTCTGATGGGAGTTGGGGATCTTTATCTTGTCCGTGGTCATTATAGATGCACAGGTTTTACATTTCATCTTGTTGCAAGGAAAGGTTCCTGCAGCTGTTGGGGAGGACAGGGAGCTTCTGACAATGATGCTTCTTGGATTTGGGGGCTGCCTAAAACATAGTAGTGGGGGGTCTGGAAATATGGATTGTAACCGGGAATCTTTTTGTAGTAAAGGTTGTAGTTTCCGTGCAGCTCCCCTTAGCATCTCCAGATTTGGATTGTAGTGACCACTAGAGGCACCTACAATCTGTAGGATCACAGCCATGAAAGTGGCTGAAATGTCACAGAATAGTTCTAAATAAGTATTACGGAAGGGGCAAGCATTAAAATACTCAGATGCGTGTTACTCGACTGAGCAATTACTAATGCTCGGATGCTCATTTTGAGTAACAATTAAAATGGGAGTCAATGGGAAATCAGAGATTTTTCTGGCAGACCTTACAAGGAGGCCTGGTGGGCAGTGAAAATGGATAAAAAAGTGCTGAATGGAAGGAGAACATAATGGGGATGACCCCTGTAAGCATCTTTGACTCCCAGATAGCTTTTGAGAACAATGGTGTCACACTTTTACTCCACTTTAAGGACTGATAAAAAACATTCCAATTCTAAGTTAAATTGGAGTTTACAGGAAAAAAGTTATCAAAAGTTCTTTCCTGCCTAATGACATGTAGATAAGGCAAAGTGTAAAAAGTATTTGAAAAAATAAATTAAGTAAACTAAAATTGAATGCTTTATTAATTTATATTACATTTTTATTACTTTTTTTATTTAGAACTTTGGAAATTTCAGTGTAATTGATGAAGGAAGCAAGAACTGCCAAAAATTAGATGCAAGAGGGACTTGGATACACACTGCATTAGTCATAAAGGAGGGCCTCATACACATTATGTTCAAATTGTCATTTAGTGAGACTCGTACACTCATGAAGGCTACCCTTTAACCCCCAAGGGTGGTTTGCATGTTAATGACCGGGCCAATTTTTGCAATATTGACCACTGTCCCTTTATGAGGTAATAACTCTGGAATGCTTCCATGGATCCTGGTGATTCTCACACTGTTTTCTTATGACATATTGTACTTCATAATAGTGGTGAAATTTATTTGATATGACTTGTGTTTATTTGTGAAAAAAATGAGATTTTTTCCACAAACATGAATTTTTAGTCCTCAATTTTATATTTTCCCAAGGATAACAGGAGAAATTGGACCCCAAAAGTTGTCCAATTTGTCCTGAGTACGCTAATATCCCATATGTGGGGGTAACCATTGTTTGGGAGCACGGCAGAGCTCAGAAGGGAAGGGAAGGAGCGCTGTTTGAATTTTTTAACACCAAAATTGGCTGGAATTGAGATCGGACGCCATGTCACGTTTGGAGAGCCCCTGATGTGCTTAAACAGTGGAAACCCCCACAAGTGACCCCATTTTGAAAACTAGTCCCCCTAAGGAACTTATCTAAATGTGAGGTGAGAACTTTGAACCCTCAAGTGTTTCACTAAAGTTTATAATGCTCGGCCGTGAAAAAAAAAAAAAAATTCCACAAAAATGATTTTTTAGCCCCAGTGATTATTTCTCAAGGTATGGAATTGACCAAGTTGTTGTCAATTGTCTATATGCAAAACCTGCCTTATTGGAACTATGTTGGACAAGTCGGGGCTCGAGGTAGTATGGTTTGGATGCAGTTGATGATGTCGCGGCATCATGTCGTTGCAGAGCCTAAGGCCTAACACCCTCAAGTGACCCCATTTGAACTAACCACTAGTTGGTTGGTGGCATAGGTAAACTACTACTCCCTATCTGGTGGGAGGTAAGAGAGAAATTCAGGAGATAAAGCAAGGTACGTGGCCCCGGCATCTTCACCATTAGGAGTAATCTGGGGAACAGGGCAAGCTAGGGCGCCCCTAGCATTAGGGATAGGGAAGGAGCCCCTAGTCCCTGTACACCCAACAACAGAGTCATGACATATATTTAGCAATTGACTGCAAAGCCCACAGGCAGTTATGCAGAGTACACATAGAGGCTTAAAGGCACATTACTCCCACAGGGAGGTGGCAGGGAACACACACAGAGGCTTTTTGGCACAGTACTCCCACTGAGACAAGTACAGAATCCCCAAGGGGGCTTTTTTGCAGAGTGCGCAGTCTAATTCGGTCACTCACTACACCTGTGCCCTGACTCTACACTAATCAGGGCAGATTAGCGGCAGCACTCGTGATTCTGGCATTTATACAGCCTGATCACTGGGTGCACTGTCCAATCACAGCCATGCAATACCTGGCTCAAGAAATGCCCACAGCCTAAAAGCTTGTTGATTATCTGCCCTGACGCCAGTCAAAGAACCTAAATAGTAAACCGGACATATGATAAAAAGTATGCGTTGGGGGTTTGGTACCGGACACTAGGTGTCCAGTATGAACCCCAAACTTTACAGTTCTAGTTCACTTATCCCTTCTAATAACCTATCTTTATTGATGACCTATTTGTAGGACACTAAGAACTCTGCAGCCTATCCAAACATAGTGCCCTTTAAACTTAGTGTCATTATAATTTCCCTGAATTAAACTATCTGCTCTATGCTTTGCTCTTGAATAAACAATTGCCCCTTACTGTGAACTCTGCACAAAATATGACTCTCACACTGTCCCTATTAAAGTACACAGGTTCTATACTGTCCTCTCTTTTAAAATATTGCCTCCACACCGTGGGCACTTATGAACTGAAGACATCATACTGTCCACTCTTATGAACTATAACCAGCATATTGTCCTCTCTTGTACTATGGCCTCCACACCATCTTCCCTTAAGAGCTATGACCGCCACATTGTTTCCCTGTATAAACTATTATCATCACACTGTTAACCCTTATTAGTTATAACCGCCATACTGTCATCTCTTATTGGCTATAAACCTCCCCCTTATGAACTGTATGCACTGCCAGCCATTATGAACTATATTTGCAACAATCTCCTACATGCTGCCTCTCTCCATACTGCTACTGACATGCTGGCCTTCTTTAAACTGATTCCCACAAGCTTCCCATATCCATACTGTCACTGACAGTCATCCCTTTAAATACTTTCCCCACAAGCTTCCACTCTCTATAATGCCACCCACGAACTGTCCTTTTCTATACTGTCCCCCACATGATGCCCCACTCCATACTGTCCCCCAAGCTGCATCACTCCATACTCTACCCCATAAGCTGCCTCCTTACCATACTGTCACACTCAAACTGTCAGAAGCATGGTGGCTTAGTAGTTAACACTGATCCTTTGCAGTGCTGGGGACCTTGGTTCAAATCTCACAAACAGCAATATCTGCAAGGAGTTTAAATGTTCTCATGTTTGTGTGGGTTTCCTTTTGCACAAAGACATAATGATAGTGAATTTACATTGTGAGCCCCAGTGGAGATAGTGAAGATAACGTCTATAAAGCGCTGTGGAATACGATGACGCTATGTAAGCAAGCATAATATAAGCAAGTAAAATAAATAAATTAAAAACTGTCACTCTCCATACTGTCCCCAACAACCTGTGCAAAGAAAAAAAGGGAGAAAAGACTAGCTCACCTGTTAGGCATGTGTTGTGGGAAGCACAGACCACGTGCAGTCACGTCAATACATGGAGCAAAAAGGAAAAAAAAAATCCAGCTTTCAAAAACATCCAATTTATTGTGATAAAAGCAAAGTCCAATCAAATGCACTTTAGTGCTTTTGAGAAAGAACAAGTCACTGTCCGAAACATGTTGCGTGCTACTCACTATTCTGTGATTCTCATTTGAATGGACTTTGCTTTTATCACAATAAATTGGATGTTTTTGGATTTTTTTTTCCTTTCTGCCCCAACAAACTGTCCCTTTCCATTCTGTCCATCACAAAGTGCCATTCTCCACTCTGTCCACCTCATGCTGCTCTTACATTTCTCCTCCTTCATTCACCATGTTGCCCTTAGACTTACACCCAGTGGGAAGAGGGAGGGTGGTAATAAGCACTTAGCCTCTGCTGAGTGACATCAATCTTGTTTTCAATTGTATTTGCATCTGTAAGATGCAAATATAATTCAATACAGAGAGCAAGGAACCAGCTTCTCTCTGTTCTCAAGCCGGCTGACCGTGTAACAGCCACTTTAGAGATTCATCCGAGTTCCACTCCTGGGAGACAGCAAAATGTGACCTCCTGGGTTATAGCTCAGACCACTGCCTGAAGTGAGATGCTCATTTTGCCTTTTGCAGAAGCGGCCCTGATAAGTGACCTTAATCAAACTCCACTATTGTTATGTATAATAACTAAGTGAATAAATTTGAAGTTAATCAACTTTGCTTCAAATTTTTCAATTCACTCTGCTTCATTCTAAAGGGGAAAGGATGGGTTACAAAAATAAAAAATTGTACTCATCTCATCTTTTGTACTGCTATTCGATGCCCTCCAGTCTGGATTTGAGTCTGATTGAGGCATACAGGATCTTTGGTGCCTCCAGTGATAACTAGACCTCACATCATCATGACTTAGTTAGCACTAGTCATCAAATATGATGAAAGACAGAGTCAGAATGTATACCAGTCCAGAGTGGAGCTATTTGGCAGGTGAAGTGGGGGCTGGGACAAAGAGAATATAATACATGTCTACTATGTTTTGGGGTCTGAGAATATTCTACTAGAGATGAATTTATCCTTGGAAATTTGAATTTCGCAGACTTAGTTGAATTTTCCCCAAAAATTAAATTTATGAAAAATAAATTTCAAAACTGCAAAGGTCTTTTTGCTCAGAAAATACACCTGGGTAGAGGAGAGAGTGAGTGAGAGATTCCTGATGACCATAAGAGCTTACACACTACAGGCAAGAGAGAGAAAGGATCCCACTTCCTCATAAGATTTTATGCTCTACAAGAGTGAAGACCCTGCTGGCCACAAGAGCTTATGCTTTACAGGAGAGAGAGGACCTTACACTCTACAGGAGACATGGAGAGCATCCAGTTGACCATTTTGAGCTTATGCTATACAGGCAAAAGAGAGGACCTTGTTGACCATAAGAGCTTTTACTCTACAAGAGAAAAAGACTTACCCAGTGATTGTGGAGATGGAAAATGACACTGCCATACTAGATGAGCTCCACTAGCAACTGGTGACCCAGATGGCCCTGGTTCTGACCACCACTGTACAAGATATGATAATAAGCTAGATGCCATAGCTGTAGGACTTTATGGAGAGGCCTGCATGGCAACACAGGTGAAGTTAGCCCATTCTCTAATGCTTCAGCAATGTGGGAAAAAGTGCTGGGAAAATTTATTTTTTTGAAAACCGTGAATTGAATCTCAAAATGTTTGAATTTGCATGAAACCGCTGATTTCAGAATGTTTGACTCAACTCGATTCTCCACAGTTCGCTCATCTCTAATCAATACTGATAAACTATCCAAAGGATGTGTCATCAATATAAAAGTACTGGAAAATTCCTTTAAATATTTTTTTCAAAAATAGGGAAATAATATGTTTTTTTCTTAGGAATGAGCAACAAAAAATTCATATAACAAATCAAAAGTCCAATGTAGAAATAGAAAACATCTGTCATTAGTTTCTCTCTTGTTATCTTAGTTATAAAATGTTTAAGACAGCAGAAATACTTGAGCTGCATACCATTTATTTTTAATTAGATATTGTAAAGACATAATGTTCCATCTGTGTTCTGGATTTTTGAAGAATCTTGTAAATGTATTGCAATTATATTTATCTTTGAATGAAGAGCAGGGCCCTCCTGACACCAAGGGCTGCTTGCTACACAAATATGTTCATCCCCACATGGAATGTACTTACTAACAGCTTATGCGTGCTGTGACTAACATTCTGAGAGGGAGTCAAGTACCCTTACGTCTTTTCTAAGATTACATAAATTCTTTGAATTTTATTTATGTGAGTAAAAAAAGGAAATATTTCAGTAAATACAACAATATACAATTGGCATATTGTAAACCTTTATTCACACTGCAACTCGAATTTAATATAGCAAACTAAATCATTTTGATGGCATGAACTAATGTAGAATAACCAAGTGGCATTATGCTAGAACCTGCTTTCTATGACAAGAGACAATATTTGGGTGTTATTCAAGCAATTGGAACAAGTTTGCTTTACTGCTGGCAATGCAAGGCCAATAAGTTTACCAGAGGAGTAGAATTTATTTTAGTGCAATTTCTAAATCTGCAATCTTTTATTAACTAAAAACCAAATAACAAAATTGGTCTCTATAATCAGGACTGTACAAAGAGGATTCAAAGTTCCTTATATCTTTAGTAGAGTTGAGCGATACTTTCCGATATCCAAAAGTATCGGAATCGGAATGGTATCGCCGATACCCAAAAAATATCGGCGATACCCGATACCGATACCTGAAATCCAATGTAAGTCTATGGGAACAAAATATCGGAATTAAAAAAACCCATTCTTGCCTTGTTGGTTAATTGTACATGAAGGAAAACAACAAAGAGTAATGTAGAATGTATTGGGGAAGGTTGAGGAGACATTAAAGGCATAGATGTTTAACCCAATCAAATGGAATAGCATAAATATATTTTTTTTAAAGATGTTCGGATTGACGAAGAAATTGACAATGTTGTTCACGTTTTTTCTATTTTGGCAAATATGTATATTTCACAACTTCCATGCTCTTCACCTTTTAACTTTTGACACACTTTCTCCTTCATAATCTTCAGCAGCATCATCTTTTTCATCAAATTATTCTTCATCTTCACTTTCTTTATCTTCTTCTTAAACTTCTTGCTATTCATCTTTTTGTCAACATTACTCATATTCTTCTTATTAAACTATTATTCTAATACATATTGTACTTCATCTTCTTCATCATGTTCTTATTTGTGACAGAGAATCCTGTACTTGTAATCTGTCAAAGTATGAATTTATCATTCTTCCATCCTTGCTGTCACAAAAGATTTAAATTACAACAGTATTTGTCCGTGTTCAGTTTAGCCTGCAGCAGCAGCAGCAGGCATTTTCCAGGGGCACCACGAGGAGGAACGGACTCACCCCCATACACTGCTTAGTCTTCTTCTGCTTATAATTTAGAGCATATATTTCGCTCTTCATTTTGGTCTTATACTTCATGTTCTTCTGCTTTTAGATCTTCTGCTTATTGTTCTTGTGTCTCTTGTTCTGTATCTTGTATTTGTAGCACAACCTTGTACCAGCTGATGTTACTGGGACACGGTTACTAAGCAGGAGGTACCTGTGCTCCAAAGCACTACCAAGGACCAGCAGATGTTGCAGGAACTCGGATAACGAGATGGAGGCACCTAGGCCAAAGGCACTGCGGAGAACCAGTTGACGGTACTGGAACACGGACGGGTAGCAGAAGGTACAAGAGCCAATGCAAGTAACGAGGACCAGCTGACTGTGCTGGAACCCGGAGGGGCAGCAGAAGGAAAAGAGCCAATGGCACAACCGAGGACCAGCTGACGTTACTGGGACACGGTTACTAAGCAGGAGGTACCTGTGCTCCAAAGCACTACCAAGGACCAGCAGACGTTGCTGGAACTCGGATACCGAGATGGAGGCACCTAGGCCAAAGGCACTGCGGAGAACCAGCTGACGGTACTGGAACCCGGACAGGTAGCAGAAGGTACCCATGGAAATTTAAGTTGACAGGCCACGAGCCGGCCGCAGTTACCGAATCCCACAGTACTACAGTGGGTGATTGTCCTATTGTCACAACGGAAACAGCCTTTATTTGCATATCCCGCAGCACACATAGGAAGCACCTAAACTCCAAGCACCATAGAGTCGGCTAACCCGACCGCAACACGACAGGACAACTTATTGGAGGCTAAGTGACGTTTACACTGACAGGAAACAGATGGCGTGCTGTAACCAGTCTGGGCAGGAGTGAGTACCCGTGCCAATGACACTTCCGAGCAACAACTGGCGGTGTTGAAGCCCAGGGATGAGAAGACAACAGGGTGGAGGTAGCATGACTTTTTGCCGTTCACACAGCAGGGGAACAGCTGACATTACTGAACCCCAGTCACACTATAGCTTGTGTATTGGTCTGTTGACACGACACTTCTGAGCAGCAACTGCCAGTGTTGTAGCCCAGGGAGTAGAGTTCAGGTGGTAGAAAGATGAACATAACAGGAGACATGGATAACGTTGCGAACCAGTTATTTAATCTGAAAACGGACAGACAAATTATGGCGAGATCCATGCCTTGTTCATCTTCAGAAAAGTAAGCCGGTCTACATTATCGGAGGATAGTCGCAGGCGACGGTCTGTTAGTACACCACCTGCAGCACTAAAGACGCGCTCCGATAATACACTGGCAGCAGGGCAAGCCAGCACCTCCAATGCATACTGGCTAAGCTCTGGCCATGTATCCAGCTTAGAGACCCAAAACTTGAATGGGAAGAGCCATCTGGGAGTACACTGAGAGGGAAAGACATGTAGTCTGTCACCATCTTACGGAAACGTTGCCTCCTGCTGACTGGAGCCGTCTCGGATGGTGTAGACATTTGTGGCGCTGCCACAAAACTTCGCAACATTTGGAACATACTGGTCTTGCCCTGTGCAGAGGCGCTGCTTGTGCTCCCTCTTGTTGCAGAGCTGTCTCCACTGCCTCGACGCACAGAGCTGCTTTGTAAAGCAGTAGCAGCAGCAGTGCTCTCGGCTGGAATGGAGAACATTATGGATTGCACCAGTGTGTCTTGGTACTTCCGCATTTTACGCTCCCGGTTCAACGGTGTGATGAGGCTTTGTAAGTTGTCCTGGTAGCAAGGGTCTAGGAGGGTGTACACCCAATAATCAGACGTGGTGAGAATGTGGGCGATGCGGCGGTCGTTTCTCAGGCACTGCAGCATGAAATCAACCATGTGCTGCAGACTCCCAACTGGCCAACAAACGCTGTCCCCTGCAAGAGGCATCATCTCTGCCTGCTCTGCATCACCCCACCCTCGCTCTACATACTGACTAGAGCGTTGTGTACCTCCCTCTGGAGCGATGTCTTCCTCCTCCATTGACTCCTCCTCATCCTCCTCACAAAGTGAGCCCTGCCCAGCCCTTTGTGAGGAACCACGTTGCGCTGACTGTCCAGAAGGTGATGGAATTTGTGACTCCTCATCCTCCACCTCTTCCAAAACCTCATCCCTTAGTGCTTGCAGTGTTTTTTGAAGCAGGCAGATAAGAGGGACAGTCAGGCTGACTAGTGCATCATCTGCACTCGCCATCTGCGTTGACTCATCAAACGCACGCAAAACGTGGCAGATGTCCTTCATAGAGGCCCACTCAGTAGTGGTGAAGTGTGAACGGCGCAAATTGCGAGTTGATTGCGCCTGATGCAGCTGATACTCCATTACTGCTGGCTGCTGCTCACACAACCGCTCCAACATATGTAACGTGGAATTCCACCTGGTGGGTACGTCACATATGATGCAATGTTCAGGAAGGCGAAATCTGCGTTGCAGAGCTGCAATGCGCGATCTGGCCATGCTGGAACGTCGCAAGTGAGCGCACTCTAGGCGGACCTTGTGCAGCAGTGCATCAAGATCCGGATAGTCCCTCAAAACCTCTGCACGACCAAGTTGAGCACATGTGCCAGACATGGTATGTGAGTGAGGTTGCCAAGGCCCAGAGCTGCCACCAGATTTCGGCCATTGTCACACACTACCAAGCCTGGCTGGAGATTCGCTGGCAAAAACCACACGTCGCTCTCCTGCTTGATGGCATTCCAGACCTCCTGCGCTGTGTGGCTTCGATTCCCCATGGAAATTAATTTCAGGACGGCCTGTTGACGTTTGGCCACGGCTGTGCTCATATCGGTCGCATCAGGTAAGCGTTCACGGGTCCATGTGGAGGTAGACCGTGACGGCTCCTGCAGCGATGATTCTGAGGAACTGGAGTAGGAGGAGGAGTCAATGTGGACAGACTTGATTCCTGCAATCCTTGGAGTTGGCAGAACACGTACAGCGCCACTCGCAAGATCTGTACCCGGCTCCACAACATTGACCCAATGGGCAGTGAGGGAAAGGTATCGCCCCTGGCCATGGGTGCTGGTCCATGCATCGGTGGTCAGGTGGACCTTGCTACTGACGGCGTTTAGTAGCGCATGTTTAATTTTTCCCTCAACATGCTTTTGCAGAGCAGGGACGGCATGCCTGCTGAAATAAAATCGGCTGGGCACATTGTATTGTGGGACTGCCAATGCCATTAAGTTACGGAAACTGTCAGTCTCCACCAGCCTGAATGACAGCATTTCAAGGGACAGGAGTTTTGCAATGCCAGCATTCAGAGCCTATGCTCGTGAATGGTTTGCCAGTATGGCCGTCTTTTATCCCATGCCTGTGCTACCGATGGCTGTTTTGTGGCCTGGGAGTGTGAGGATGACAGGGAACTTGCAGCTGTGGGTGGAATAACACTGGGTCTCTGGACAACAGTGACAGAGGTTCTTCCATGGCGATCCTGTGAGGAAGCCGAACCAGCTGTGTGTGAGCTGGAGGAAGAGGCTCCAACACGAGCTGAAGATGTAGGTGCTGCTGTAGGTTGGCCTACATCTCCAGTGTGTCTTTGGAACTCAACCACGTGCTTTGACCGCACATGTTTCCACATATTTGTGGTATTAAGGTTACTGACATTTTTACCTCTTTTTACTTTTTGATTACACAGCTTGCATTTGACATAGCAAATATCCTCTGCAAGTGTGTCAAAAAAGGACCACGCAGTGCAAGTCCTGGGAGCGCCCGTTTTGGCTGTTGGAAGAGAACTGCTACAAACGGGTGCCAAACTGGAGGCTACAGGCAACCGAGTCTGCAGCCTACCTCTCCCTACTGTTTGGACCGTTGGGGCAATCTCTTCCTCAGAGCTGCTACCACCACCTTCCTGTTCCTCACGCCATGTTGGGTCTTGGACCTCATCATCTCCACTACCCTCTTCCAACACCTGCTGCTGTTGGGTGGTCTGGCCAGCACCATGCTCAACAGAAAATGGCACCTGAGTCTCATCATCATCAGATGCGTTCTGCGGTGTTGCTGACCATCGGCACTGGCTCACCCGCCTCTTCACATTCAGAGAGACACAGCTGTTGCGCATCACTGCATACTGCCTCTTCTTCACATTCCAGAATGCTGCTTGGCTGGGCCCCTGTTTGCAAGCCAACAGATTCTGAGAACAGAAGCAGAGACTCAGCTGGCTCCAGTTCAGAACTCTCTGACTGCCTGGGCAATTTGGCAGGCGGTGAAGAGACAGATGGTTGTTCAACAGTGCTGTGGTCCTGAGAGGAGGTGGAAGCAATTGAAGTCGATGCATTGGCTGCCATCCAACCAACAACGGCTTCAATTTGTTCTTCCCGCAGCAGGGGGGTACGCTGAGCTCCTACAAAAGTGCGCATAAAGGAACGCTCACGGGGAAAACTGGTGGATGCTGTGTCACTGGGTGCGGCAGCAGCCACAGAATCCCCACGTTCTCTCCCTGCTGAAACTCCACGGCCACGACCACGTGCCTTACTCCTTGCCTTCTTCATCTTGGTAGATTGATAAAGAAAGTCAGAAAAGTTATAAGGCCTAAGTGTGGTTATTCCTCAGAGACTGCAGTGAACACTGCAGACAACTGTTCACTATCTGTGAAAGGCTCCTTTCTGTACTTCTATAGTGTTTGCAACCAATGTATTGTATACGGATGGAAGCGCGTCACACTAAAGATTAGATTTTTTTCAAATATAATGGAGCAGCACCAATTGGAGAAAAATGAAAAGGATGAGGCACTGAGACACGCTCAGCAGAGTACAAGCAGCAGTGCTTGAACAAGTAACTGGAGCGTGATGTGCACTCAAAAAATAAAAAACACAGACTGAAGTGAACACTGAAACACAACTGTTCACAATCTGTGAAAGGCTACTCCTTTGTCTACTTCTATAGTGTTTGCAACCAATGTATTGGATACGGATGGAAGCGCGTCACACTAATAGATTAGATTTTTTCAAATATAATGGAGCAGCACAATTGGAGAAAAATGAAAAGGATGAGGCACTGAGACCCCGCTCAGCGAGTCAAGCAGCAGTGCTTAACAGTTACTGGAGTGATGGCACTCAAAAATAAAAAACACAGATGAAGTGAACACTGAAACAACTGTTCACTATCTGTGAAAGGTACTCCTTGTCTACTTCTATAGTGTTTGCAACCAATGTATTGATACGGATGGAAGCGCGTCACACTAATAGATTAGATTTTTTTCAAATATAATGGAGCAGCACCAATTGGAGAAAAATGAAAAGGATGAGGCACTGAGACACGCTCAGCAGAGTACAAGCAGCAGTGCTTGAACAAGTAACTGGAGCGTGATGTGCACTCAAAAAATAAAAAACACAGACTGAAGTGAACACTGAAACACAACTGTTCACAATCTGTGAAAGGCTACTCCTTTGTCTACTTCTATAGTGTTTGCAACCAATGTATTGGATACGGATGGAAGCGCGTCACACTAATAGATTAGATTTTTTTCAAATATAATGGAGCAGCACCAATTGGAGAAAAATGAAAAGGATGAGGCACTGAGACACGCTCAGCAGAGTACAAGCAGCAGTGCTTGAACAAGTAACTGGAGCGTGATGTGCACTCAAAAAATAAAAACACAGACTGAAGTGAACACTGAAACACAACTGTTCACAATCTGTGAAAGGCTACTCCTTTGTCTACTTCTATAGTGTTTGCAACCAATGTATTGGATACGGATGGAAGCGCGTCACACTAATAGATTAGATTTTTTTCAAATATAATGGAGCAGCACCAATTGGAGAAAAATGAAAAGGATGAGGCACTGAGACACGCTCAGCAGAGTACAAGCAGCAGTGCTTGAACAAGTAACTGGAGCGTGATGTGCACTCAAAAAATAAAAAACACAGACTGAAGTGAACACTGAAACACAACTGTTCACAATCTGTGAAAGGCTACTCCTTTGTCTACTTCTATAGTGTTTGCAACCAATGTATTGGATACGGATGGAAGCGCGTCACACTAATAGTTAAATTGCATGGAGCAGCAAGAATTACACTGAAGAAAAAAAAAGAGTCTGTGAGTGACACGTGCAGATGCCTACAGACAGCGTTGCATGCAGATCAAACTGCAGCGTCACCTGCACTCTCACACACACCTTGCACAGAGCTGTTAAAACAACACTGGCAAAAGGAAGCTTTACACAGCGGTTGGTAAACTAGCCTGCCTAAAGCCCAGTACACAAAATCGCAATATCTAACTGTCCCTCAAAGTCAGCAGAACAGCGTTCTGTCCCTAACTGAGTTCACAGCACAGTGATGCTAACATGGCGACGGCGCCTTTTATAGTGCATTCTGACATCATTTCAGCAGCCAATCACAGCCATGCCATTAGTTAAGATGACCGCAGCATTACAGTATGTGCCCACACTTCATAAGATTCCTCATTGGCTGACTAAAATCACATTGCCTCTCAAAGAATTATGGGAACTTCCGATTCCGGTATACGATATTGGAAAAATATCGGAACTAAGTATCGGAATTCCGATACAGCGAATATCGGCCGATACCCGATACTTGCGGTATCGGAATGCTCAACACTAATCTTTAGTAAATAATGTACAGTATATACCGGTAACTATATTACTGCTGCATCCTTGTCATTTGACTTTCCGTTCTGCGTATTTTTAGTCACTTTGCATTTTATTTTTAACCATCAGGAAAAGAAGCTTATTAGGTGTATGCCGACTTCCCTATTGAAGTTTTGCTGTTCTAAATAATTTGGATAAATTTTATATGGAAGATTAAAATGCAGAAAAAGTGTTATAGTTCTAACTCCAAACTAAAGGTCTACAACCTGAAGTTGTCTAGATAAGATAATGCCTACTATTAAGGGGCATAAAGAAAATTCAGGATATATATTGTAATTAATATGGTGTGGGTAACAAGACCGTACTTAGTGTAGTGAAGTAAGGGTATAACAATAGTCCCACGTAAAATGATAAAAAGGTCCCATTTTGCCAGGTAGAAAGGTTGCATATCACAGCTCAAAAGTGTTATACAGTGGTGCAACTAGAGACTAATTGGTCCTGATGCAAAATCTGGACCTTTGCCTCCCACTTGTATGTTGGTCAGATGTATGGGACCTTGTAGCATTGTAAAGCCAATAAATACATGTGCTGCCCCCTCCATAATGTAATAATGTCTAACATTCTGTAATAATGTCACCCATCCTGAGCTTCTTCCAGGTATTACATCCTCCATACATGGACCCTTCAGGTAATCATGTCTCCAATCCTGGGCCCCTTACAATAATAATATCTCCAAACCTAAGCCCCTTCCTGGTATAATGTCCTCCATCCTGGTCCACTCCATTTATGTATGTTTACCATCTTGGAACCTTCCAGAATTAATGTCCCCACCCATGTCATGTTCCTGATATAATATCCCACATTCTGGTATAATATTCCCATCCAGTCCCCTTCCTGCAATAATGTCCCCAATTCTGGTATCTTATTTTGATAATGTTCCCCTTACTGGGCCCATATTGTAATAATGATCTGACGCTGTTGTCAAACACATTTAAAAAAATTCTTCTCACCTTCACCCACTCACACAACTCTCAGCATCTTCTATAGCCGGTTCAGAGGTTGGCAGCTCACTGTAAGGCTAGGTTCACACTGCGTTTAACCAGCCCTTTCAACACATAGCGTTGATGGGCTGGTAACGGTATAGCATAAAGCGATCGCGTTATGCTATACCCGCTAGCGCAGTGTGCGAGCACAGATGAATCATCTGTGCTAGTGGTGACGGAGCCCAGATGCTGCAGACCGCGTCCAAGGCTCCATCATTGATTGACGGCACGTCACGAATGCATGCCGCTTTACCGCATGCATCGCGATGCGTTCGACAATGGGGGTGAATGGCAGCGTTAATTGACTGCGTTACACCACATAATACTGCGGTGTAACACAGTCCGTCTAACGGACTGCCAGAACGCAATATAAACCCAGCCTAAGCTGTAAGCGATTCATGATGTCACTGCTATGTGCCTTCTGTGAATGTCATGCTGATGTTATCTGCAAGTCTCTGATTGGCCAGTGGTGTGTATGGATATCTGCGCCGCAATAGATTTCAATTGAATGTGCATTCTCGGATGCACTTCCAGCTGAAATAGTCACTGGCATTAGCGGGCCCACCTCGTGCACGGTTCCAGTCGCATCCTATGGGGACCATGATTGTTATGGTCATGATGTTATGTACTAAACTAATATGTAAAGTCTTCTAGCATCCAAATAAAGTGATATATGAAACTGGATATTTATACGTTGAGGTTAGCACTGTGCATACGCTTACTTAAAAAGACCTTGGTGACCACATAGTGTTGGTTCAAACACCAACATTTACCACTCCTTTTTTGACTTTTCCACATCCTCTTTCTTCCTGTGGCTGAGCTTGATATACATATAATTATTCTCAATCACACTAACTAGTAAACTACTGTGTTTTTTCATTGCAAATTCATGGTCATCATCATTCAGTATTACACAAACATTTGCATAAAGAATGAAGAGGGATAAATGCTCACTTAGCGATTGTCTTTTGCTAGTAACTAAGTGCTTATTGTATGTTCAGAGTCAGGGTTAAAAGTAGGATAAGAGAGCTTCCCTCTTATTATTACTCATCCATGTGTAATGTCTGTTTGTTGCCCAATTTTTTATCACACCGCACTTAAACATAGAGTTAAATGTATGTGTTGACCTATCCGTGAAAATCATGGATCTAAGTGTTGAGAATAAGGATGTACTCAGTGGGTCTATGTACTTTTCACACTGACCCTTCACTCAGATGTGTGAATGTAGCCTTACTCTCCCAAACTGCTCTTTGTGTTGGGATACAACATAACATTTTTATATAACAAGGTTTTCATTGTAAATAACATTCCACCCATTTATTACAATGAGTAACCCTGTAATGCCCCAGTGTCAAGTGCTCTTCTCAGAATGGTTTTAAGCTACAACAGTCCCTTCTATCAAATAAACAGGCATGCTCTTTTGGAAAGTGGTCCTACAAAACTGGGCAGCCATAAGCCGCGTGCTGTAAATCAACGTCTTCATTTTATACATCTGCTTCCATTTCTATGACAGAAGACATTCCTTCTAATCAGATCAGTATAAGAGTACTTCAGTGCTATTCAACTCATAGTCACAGCATGAGCAAAACAGGACTATCACTTCTCCGAATGGATTTTTCCCTGAACCGACAAATTAACCCCTTGCAGAGATCAGTTTGCAGTTTTATTAAAGATAATAAGTCACAAGAAAGAATGAGTTGAATTGCATTGGGAAACAAAACACAGCAATATTTCTCTCCCGGTATCTAAACAAATCTCATGTGCCTTTTATTCGAGACACTGAGTGTGAACTCTGCATGAAAAGTTGTATTTTGCAAAAGTAAAGTTATTGTAATCTCCAGTGAGATAGTTTTGTGAGATATTTGATGAATTTTATTCATTGCTTTTTCCCGCAGCGCATATGTCCCTTTTATTTATTGCTGTTAATTCGCCTTCCCCTTGGCCTAATATTGGGGTGCAGCGAGGAGGCCTAATTAGCTAATCCATATCGTTGGTGATAAAACTGTTTTAGAGACAAATCAGAAGGTCAGATTTCCACTTAAAAATTGTTAGGTATTACAATGTTTTTCAGGCATACTATATAAGAAAATAAATAGTGACTGTTCATTTAGTGACAGGTGGCTGACAGGTGGGGCCTAAGGTTGTGAAACAGCAGGTTATAAGAGGGGAAGGCTACATACAACATGAGTGGGAAAAGCAAGGTCGTGAGGGAAGAGGGAATAGGCTTGGTGTTCAATGAGTACGTGGGTTTGGTGTTAATGTTAATGAAAACTCAACGGAACAAAGAATATCTCGTCCTATCGAAACATCCGTTACAAGATGGGCTACTCCACTCCCTTTCTTTGGCAACTTGTAGATGAGGCTCAGAAAGAGCATGTGCTCCAGTGGATGGCAAACGCTGCATCAAGTGGCCTCTCTTACTCTTCCTCCACCTTAACTTCACATAGTACAATCCTCAGTGGTAGCATCCAAATCACCTTGGTTTCCCCCGTATCACAAATTTCTAAACAACTAACTGACTGTGGGAAATCACAGATGTGCCACACATTCTATTCCATGAGCATCAGAGGTCTGCTCTGAAGAATCACAGAATCCAGAGGAGGAAAGAATCTGCAGCGATGCCCAAATTTTTTTCATGATGGATACATGGCCAGACGAAGTAGGGTCTGAATAGAATCCAGACCCTCATCATCAGACGTTAACCACCGGTGGTGGAAGTGATCCTGATGAAACTCAGATTCCAGAGGAGCATGTGGACTGTACTGTGGTGTCAGGGCAGAAAGAGGAGGAGGGGGACCTTCAGGGTGAGGAGTGTGAGAATAGAGCAGATAACTGAGGTTCTAGAACCCACTTAAGGTACTGCCACACAAAACGCTCCCGCTAACGATCACAATAACGACGCATACTAATGCGATCGTTTTTGTGATCGTTTTAATGTCGCTAGTAGCTGCCACACTTAGTGATCTCGTTAACGACGCATAAGCGGTTAGCGATCTCCTTAACGACTTTGGCGGTCATTGCGATGTAAAAAACAGCACACATCGTTCACAAAAGGTGCCAGGACACAGCGATATAGGCTCACCAGCGGGACGCCAACGATCAGAATACGGTCCAGAACTCTAGTGAACGATCAGCGAGATCACAGCAGGGGCCACGTCGTTGCTACATGCCACACACAACAGCGTCACTAACGAGATCGCCAAATAGTGACGTATTTTAGCGATCTCGTTAGCGACGCTGTTTAGTGTGGCATACCCTTTAGTGTCATCCCAAAGGTATGCAGCTGAGTAGCTCAGCAGAGGAGATGGAGGAGGAGGACGATGAGGAGGATATTTTGTGGCTTCCCACCCAGACAGGTTCATTGCAGGGTGTCAGCTCTCACACAAAGCTGACACCCGCACCTAATTGCAGCAACACTCAGCGTGAGCACCTGTGATTGTGGCACCATAATGTACTGCGTTTTGCAGGAACGCAGCTCCCGCAGAACTGTACATGTACAGCACATGTCGGGAAGGGGATAATTATGATAATATTAGCAAATACCTCCAATTAGAAATTTAGCATAATTTTTCTGATTACTAATGTCTCTCTCCTCATGTGTAGTGCAGGCATTGCAGGGCCTTAGATATCCATGGTTACGACCACTACCAACTAGCTAAAAAACTGTCACTTTATCAGTGGTCGTAGCTATAGATATCTAAGGTCCTACAATGCCAGCACATGAGGAAAGAGACACTGTGAATCAGAATAACTATACTACATTTCTATTTGGACATATTTGCTAATATTATTATTATTATTATTATTATATTATTATTATTATTATGCCTACTACAAATTAGGGTAGGATCTTGGAGATGTGAATAATACCCCTTTTAATGGTGGTAAGATTGATGCCTCTTCCTGAATGATACCCTAGCTTCATACATAACTTACACTCCTCTGCAAAAAACTACAAGTGCAAGCCGAGAGACAGAGTTGAATATAATTTTATGCTTTTTTCCCTCAGATTGATCTTGTAGTATTGCTAAATATGACTATGACTATACATAATGACTAGTAATTTAGCTTTGGTCACCATACATCCTATACTAATCTAGGCTGTTCACTTTGCATATCTGTGTGTTGTTTCAAACTTGACGTTTTCCTCTTCATCTACTCTCCTGATTCAGAGGTTACTAATGTGCTCTGCTTCCCTTATTTATCAGTCACCCATCATAACCTGTTGTCTAAGTCGATGTTTTTCCAAGAGCTTTCAAACATGTTTTGCTAAGAAAATGGGTCAATGTGTTCACTCTGACCTCTGGATTCGTGCATCCACCTCACTGGATCAGCCACCTAACTATTAAATTGGGTGGGAATTTCAATGCATGAAAGGTGTTAAAGTAAGCCACAGGAAGCTTACATAATAGCACACAAAACTACACAAAAAATAGAAAAAACAGTGTGGCCTATAGACTGATTCTCCTAGATATGAGAATAAATGCTATGGGATGTTTTGATAATCTAAATATATTTAATAAGATGATTCTTACCAGTCCACAATATTTTTTTTTTGTTTTTTTTTCTGCATTTTTCTAAAAGGTTTTCAATGCTTGATCAATGGAGTCTGAACATGTGTAAAAGCCGTATTAAAGGGGCTGTCACTCCTACATCATTTTTTTCTCAGGCACAACAGCTAATCTTCTTTCCTGTATTTCAGCGCTATTTAGCTTTATATTGCAAAAAGGAAAATATGAATACATCTTCTGTGTCCCAAAGATAAGCCATTTTCCCCTACTCTTTAAAAAATGCTATGTCTATAAGATAACTGGCTACAGTAAGAGCCTTCCACTCAATACTGCTCTATCTGCCTAAAATAGCACATACTGTAAATACTGCTGAGATCTGCCCCTTGTTGAGCATCAACCATTCTCTATTTACCAGTTGAAAAGAAAAGTGATCAGAAGGACATTTCTACATATAAGAAAGTCAATACGTGGAAGTATCAGAACAGCAGATTTAAATCCAGAGCTCATGCACTACGAATTTCACAAACAAAAAAAAAGCTGCTGACAGCAAGATGTTGGACTGATAACATAAGTTATCATAATACTCGTTTTTCATAGTTTAATAGTTTTAAGGTAAAAAAAAAAAGATGAAAGTCTATAGAGTTCAACCGATAACCCAACATATTGATCCAGAGGATGGCAAAAAGACCATGAGGCAGAAGCTAATTTCCCGTATTCGGGGTAGCATTTCTTCTGACTCCACATATGGCAATCAGACTAATTTGATAAATCAATTATAATTAGATTAAAAATACCTACTCTTAAGTCTAATTTTATCAATGTTTCTAGTACATGCTGCTACCAGTTTTGCAATTACCCCCACCTATCCCCCACGCTAGAAATAGTGACCTGTTTCCTTTATCTGCTTCTAGAAATCCCGTAATGTGTCCCTACCTTACAAATATATTATACAACGATTATACAGCAAAATGTTTGATGAATCAGAGGTGGAAAAAGCAGAGAACCATATGTACAACTAGACAACAATAACTGAAAAAAAAAATAACCTAATAGAGTAGGCCATGTTTTCCTTGTCTATGCCACATTGTCACAATGTAACAATCCGTGCAGGAAATGAGTTTAGCGATTTACAAAAAATGAAATTTGTCATGAACTTCCCCAAAATTTGGATTGTGGCCAATTTGAAATTTTTGGAATTCAATTTGTAAGAATGGACCAAAATAAACTTCACTTTGTTGTCATCTTTTCAGAGCATTTAAAAATAATAAACATTTATATGCTCAACTGTTTTATCCCCTCATTTCTCCTTGTGCTGCTTCAGCTCTGCATATCCTTCGCACCGGTCTTTGGATCTTAAGGTACTGCCACACTACACAATCCCGCTAGCGATCTCGTTAGCGTCGCATACTAATGAGATCGCTAGCGGGATTGTTTGTATATCGCTGAGTGCGGCTTAACTTAGCGATATCATTAAGGACGCTATCGCGGTTAGCGATCTCCTTAACGACTTTAGCGGTACAAAAGTACCGCTAAATCGCTAAGAAAAGGTGCCACACTCAGCGATAATACTTACCCAGCGGGAAGCGCCGACGATGAAATAGGGTCCAGAGCGATTCCAGCGACGAGCGAGATCACAGCAGGAAGCTCGTCGCTGGCAGCTGCCGCACACTACAACATCGCTAACGGGATCGCTAAATAGTGACTTTTTTAGCGATCCCGTTAGCGATGTTGTTTAGTGTGGCATACCCTTTACAGCACTCCCTTTGTGATCTCTTAAAAGTGGTGCATGTGTAAGGCGGCCAGGGTGGAAGTCGTGGCAATGGAATGTAGTGTTCTCACACCCACACCCTGGTGCCCCACAAAGAAAACACAATGTCCCTTCAGTTACATGTGCAGCATGCGCAGCAGTACACTTACGTTTATTGTCTGAGTCCTCTCAGGTACTTTCACTCTGACTCCGTGTTCCCAAGCTCCACAAAAACATCTCTGAGGCAAAGTTCTTTTCCAACAGTTTAACTTTACTAAGTAGTAGGGCATCATCACACTTGCAGCACAGGTTACACAAAGGGACCTCTTCTGACCTTTCCCTGCCTTCTGGGCAGCCTGTACTCTTCCTGTCAACTCTTTCTTCTTCTGGCAATCCCTACCTTATCTCTAGACAATCTCTGTCCCATCCATGCCTTCGGTCCCACCAGCTTCCTGTTATCCCTTCGTCCGATTCCAGTAGGGAAAGGTGCCAGGATTGTCATTTCACCTATTTCTGCCTGGTTGTAGACCCCGGATCCTTCCTAAGACAGTCCTCCTTGAGCCAGTGCCCACCTGCACGTTCCTCAGCCCGGGGGCCCTTCTGCCACAGCAGCTCTATCACCACAGCTGGCAGACTGTCTTCTTCACTGCTCCCTACACTTTGCACTGGGCAAGGCTGCCCAGGCTCTGCTCCTTAATCAGGAAGTGTCCTGACTATATCCCTATGCTCTGCCCTGTTCTACTCTAACGCCTCACTACTGACAAACCCCTATTCTAACTGTACCTAACATTTCCTAATCTATTCTATTCTCTATCTCTATGATTCCCCCACTATTCTAATCCAATCTCCCTATGGTCCTATACTATCTCCTAATCTATCCCTAAGCCTATACACAGTACATTGCAAATTTACATCACATTACAGTACAAACAAGTATAATAGTATTAGTGAACAATGAGGTGCCGCACCTAATCCTGTGAACAGTGTGCAGGAGAAAGGAGGCATGTGAGGGTCCTCTTCATCTCCCTACACATGTCTTTGACATAATTGGAGTGCATTGCCCCAATATGTCTCTAGATGGCCATTCATAGGCCATAACATCATAAGGGGTGCGGAAACATGAAAGCCTCACATGAGGGACAGGGAGCTGTGACGTGTAAGATCAGTGGAGAGAGAACTAACCCTTCCTTTCCTCTGTTTACCATGATTTGGGTCCAGAGTGACCTGAGAAAAAAAAAAATACCATATTGTTCGGATTATAAGATGCACATTTTTCCCATCTGTATGTAATTTACTGCAGTGAGTGGGTCCCAGATCACTGCTGCCCTGATGCTGTGGGCCCCTGACTAATAGAAGGGGGTGTTCAGCGGTGCCGGTGGCTATGCCAAAATTTTGTGAAAGCCTGGAGCCCCCGCATTTTCCATGGTTTTCAAAGGGTTGGACTTCAGGAGAAATGGCCCCTTAGCATGCTCAGATTGAGATCTCGCGAGCCGAAACACTGGGCCGTACCTTATTGGGGACACTTTGGAACTAGAATTATTTTATTTGGGCCAAATCAGATTCTACTGGCTATCTTGCTCTACAAATAAAAATGATACAACAAACAATCCAATGTCATACAATAAGCATGATAATAGTAAGCAACCAATTATAGCTGGGAATGAGGCATATGATAGAGGGTAATTCAAAGCTGTCCCAAATACATGTGTGTGAAAAAGTATTTACCCCCCTGATTTCCTATTCTTTGCATGTTTATCACACTTAAATGTTTTAGATCACCCAGCAAATGTTAAATATTACCAAAGAGAACACAATAAATAAAATCAGGTTTTAATGAAGGTCTTTGATTATTAATATGTAAATACACAATAATACAAAATGCAGGTTTTAAATGAAGGTCTTTATTAATTAATAAATAATCGCCGCCGGGTGTCAGCTGATTATCACAGCTGACACCCGTGACTGTGTGTCAGGAGCGGTCACGGACCGCTCCCGGCACATTAACCCCTTGCACACCGCGATCAAACATGATCGCGGTGTACTGGGGGCACAGGGGAGGATCGCGCAGGGTGGGGGCTCCCTGCGCGCCCCCTGAGACCCTCAGACCAGCGCGATGTGATCGCGCTGCTCTGAGGGCTTCCTCCCTCCCAGGACCCGGATCCAAGATGGCGCTGGGGTCCTGGAGGGAGGCGGCTTCCTCAGTGCCTGCCGAGAGCAGGCATGAGGAAGCTGTCATGTGTGCATTGCCACGAAGATCGTCGCGGTTGCACATTTTGACTTCTCACAGCTGAGCTCTGTTTCTTTGTGTTTGGCAGCTAGGGAGTTAATTCTGTCTGTGCTCGGTGCTGGACTGGGTGCAGTTTCTCCCGGCTGCAATTGATTTTTTGTTGATTGGTTTCCTTTAAATTCCTGGTTGTCTGCTTGGGGAGTTGCCAGTGAAACCTTCATGCAGACCACAGATAGAATGAATCTGTATAGACTTTAGTTGTGAGCTCCTTAGTTGTTCTAAGCTCAACTTGGTTAGAGTTTATTTCCCAGACCATTTATGTTCCTTTGGTGTTTGAGTGTGTATGCAAGCGAGTGTTATCCTGTCTTTGTCTTTTATGTCTAATCTGTGTATTTAGCTGAGATCAGCCCATATCCCTTTGGTGGTAGTCAGGATCCTTCTTAGGACTTATTACAGGGTTCAGGGTTCTGATAGGAGACAGGGTTGGTTGGAGACTTGGACCTCTGAACCATTATCAGTACCTCCAAGGTGGGGATTAGTTAGGACCCCAGTTTAGGGTCAGGGTTTGATCCCGGTCCACCTCTTTTCCTGTTTCAGCTCATCAAGTCCTCAAGATTAACCCTGAGTTCAGCAGATATCATGTCAGGTAAATCTATTCTATACTTACATGCTGATGTTGCTATACTAGTTGTTGTATAGAGTGTTGTTCCTGTATTAATAGTTTACTGACATTGTATACATATCTTAGCAGCGTGACATTTTCACTGGCCCTAAAAATTATCTCCAGTTACCATGGATCCAGTAGCCCAGCTGGCTCTGCAGTTGCAGGATTATCCATGGAGCTGACGGACATTAAGTCCAAAGTTTTATCTCCCCTGGAGCAAACCAGAGTTGAACCTAAAGTAGCTCTCCCGGACAGGTTCACTGGTGGGCGAGACAAATTTTTCACCTTCCGGGAGGCATGTAAATTGTATTTTCGGCTTCGGCCTCGATCATCAGGGAAGTGAGGAGCAGAGAGTGGAATTGTTATCTCACTTCTGCAAGGGGACCTCAATCCTGGGCATTTTCCCTTCCTCGGGATCCCCGGCTCTACTGTCTGTAGATCAATTTTTTACTGCCCTGGATTGGTATATGATGACCCAGATCGGGTCTCTCTTGCTGAGACAAAATTACGTAAGATACAGCAGGGAGATCGTCCGGCAGAGGAATTTGCTTCTGAGTTTCGTAGATGGGCCACAGATACTCAGTGGAATGACCCAGCTCTTAGGAGCCAGTTTTGTCATGGGCTTTCTGATAAATTAAAAGACGTTTTGGCTCAGTATGAGTCTCCTCCTTCTCTGGAGGTCTGCTATGGCCTTAGCTATCCGTACTGATAGACGGCTTCGGGAGAGGGGTGAGGTAACCCCACTCCCTGTTTGTTTCTCCACCTACCACTAAAGTCCCTTATGTTGAGGTTCCCCTTGTCTGTTCGGATGAGCCTATGCAGTTCGGAGGACCATAATTCGTAGGAGGGGATTGGCGGTACGCCGCAGGACTAGAAGATGTTTTTTCTGCGGGAAAGAGGGACATTTTGTTGGGAATTGTCCATCCCGTGCCTTGTTGAGCCAAAAGTCGCCGGAAAACTGTTAATCCCAGGTTGTGTGGGTGGACGACAACCTGGGAGTATGTATTTCATCCGCCAGTTCTTCTCAGTTTCCTTGTACCAGTGGAGGTGGTAGTTGGTACGAGATGGAGAGATTGTCTGTTCTTCTTGATAGTGGTTCCGGGGCTAATCTGGTTGACGCTCAGTTTGCTCAGGCTCAAGGTATGCATCTGAGTGTATTGGTCAAACCGATCCTATATTCTCCATTGATGCCAGGCCTCTCGGCCAAGGTAGCTTTGTTCATGAGGTTCATAACATTGACCTTCGGGTAGGGGCAATACATAGGGAACAATTATCTTGTTATGTGTTGGAGGGTCTACCTACTCCCATTGTGTTGGGACTTCCTTGGTTGGTTTACATAACCCTGTGATTAATTGGCAGTCCAGAAAATAAGCCAATGGGGTGAGTTTTGCAAAAGCAACTGCATGAACACAGTCATCAGTGCGGTTCGTGCCTAGTACATTGCCTCCTTTTTTTGGAGGATTTTGGGGATGTTTTTTCTGAGGAGGGTGTCAGGAGTGCCTTCCTCATCCGTGTATGACTGCTCTATTAATCTCCTTCCTGATGCTAAGTGCCTAAAGGTTAGGTTGTATAATCTTTCTGTCCTGAGAGCAGGCTATGAAAGATTATATTTCTGAAAGTCGGCCAAAGGGCATATTAGACCTTCATCTTCCCCATAGCCGCGGGGTTCTTCTTTGTGAAGAAGAAAGATGGAGGCCTACGCCTTGCTTGGATTTCCGCGAACTAATCGGATTACTGTTCGAGATCCGTATCCACCCCTCTTATTCCTGATCTCTTCAACAAATTGTTGGCGCCAAATGGTTTTCTAAATTGGATCTCAGGGGGGCTTTAAAATCTGATTAGGATAAAAGAGGGGGATGAGTGGAAAACGGCGTTTAACACGCCGGAGGGACATTATGGAACTAGTCATGCCTTTGGTCTGACTACTGCACCAAGTATTCCAACATTTGTTAATGACATTTTTCGTCACCTTGTGGGGCTGTTTGTGGTTGTATATTTGGACGACATTTTAATTTACTCGCCAGATCTTGTGTCTCATCAGGACATGTGAGACAGGTGTTGCAGATCTTGCGAGACAATAAACTATACGCCAAACTGGAAAAGTGTGTATTTGCCGTACAGAACTTCAGTTTTTGGGTTTTTTGGTGCACCTCCGGTTTCCGTATGGACCCTGAAAAGGTGAGAGCAGTGGTTGAATGGGATCACCAGGGATCTTAAGGCTCTGCAGCGTTTTTTGGGTTTGCTAACTACTACCGGAAATTTATTTGTAATTTCTCATCTGTCGTCAAACCTCTCACTGACATGACAAGAAAAGGGACGGATTTTTCTAAATGGTCGGACAAGCTTGCCAAGCCTTTTCCTCTTTGAAGAAATGTTTTGCTTCGGCACCCGTTCTCATCCAACCAGATGCATCTCAGCCGTTCATTGTGGAGGTGGATGCTCTGACGTAGGGTGGGTGCTATATTGTCCCAGGGTCCCGTCCCCTGGTAAATGGCATCCGTGCGCTTTCTTTCTAAGAAATTGTCGTCCGCCGAAAGGAATTATGATATCGGCAATAGGGAACTTTTGGCCATTAAGTTAGCTTTTGAAGAATGGCATCACTTTTGGAGGGGGCAGTCCACCCGGTTACCGTTATTACTGATCACAAGAACCTGTTGTATTTGGAATCCGCTAAGCGTCTGAATTCCAGACAAGCTCGATGGTCGTTTTTTTTTACCAGGTTTAATTTTGTCGTCACTTATCGCCCGGGGTCTAAGAATGTAAGGCTGATGCCTTGTCTCGCAGTTTCCCAGGGGCCGGGAAAACGGATGACCCGAGTCCTATCCTTCAGGAGGGGTGGTAGTGTCGGCTGTATTTTCTGAGCTTGAGGAGGAGGTGTTAAGGCTCAGGGGGACGCCCCTGCAGGACCTCCAGGGAGACTGTTTGTCCCAAATCTTTGAGACAAAAGGTTATTGAGGCACATCATAATTCTGCTCTAGCAGGACATCCAGGGAGTAAGGCTACTTTTAGATCTCCTTTCTCGCCGGTTTTGGTGGCCTAATGCTAATAAAGATGTTATAACTTTTGTTGCGTCTTGGGGTGTGTGCTCGCTCTAAAACCCCTCATACCCGTCCGATCTGGGACCCTTTTACCCTTGAAACTTCGGAGCGTCCATGGACTCATTTATCTATGGACTTCATTACGGACCTTCCTCCGTCGTCAGGGAATACTGTCATACTGGTGGTGTTGACAGGTTCAGTAAGATGGCACATTTCGTTGCTCTTCTGCACTCCCTAATGCTAAAACTCTGGGCAGGTGTTCATTAGGGAGATCGTTAGACTTCATGGGTTGCCTTCTGATGTGGTGTCAGATAGGGGGTCTCATTTTTGTCCAAATTTTGGAGGGCATTTTGTTTACGTCGGGGGATGCATTGTCATTTTCCTCGGCTTTTCATCCGCAGACCAATGGTCAGACACAGCGTCTGATCAGAGCTTAGAGACATATCTCCGGTGTTTTGTCTCAGAGAAGCAAGAGGACTGTCTTCTTTCTTGCCTCTGGCAGAGTTCGCTCTTAACAACAGGCGGAGCGAGTCCACTGGTAAGTCCCGTTTTTTGGGGCATTTGGTTTCCATCCCCAGTTTTGTACTTTCAAGGGGGGGGGCCCCTGGGTTCCTGGGAGGGGGTTTCTCGTCGTCACTTGCTTCTGTGTGGAAGGTGTATTGAATAATCTGAGTGCGATGGGGGAACCGTTACAAACGTATGGCTGATAGGAGGAGGTTCTGGTCAGTTGAATGTAACGATCCCGGTTGGTTGTCTACCAAATATAAAAACTTAAGGTGCCTCTGGAAACTTCCCAATTCATGGGCCGGGCAGGATCAGTTCCTAATTAACTGGGCATTTCGTCTAAAAATCCCCCTAGTTTAAAATTCATAATGTGTTAAATTTTTTTAAAAGGTATTTTGGGACCGTTACCGTCCCTCTACCTCCCCCCCCGGGTTTTGGGCAATGGGAATTGGAATTTTTAATACAAAATCATTGACTCCTCTGAATCGCCGGTCCCTTCGTACTTGGTAAAATTGGAAGGGGGGGTTGGTCCAGAGGGAGGACGTGGGTCCGCGTTGATTTAACGCAGATCGTTTGGTTCGGCCTTCCACAAACTCCCGGGGGAGGGGGGCCCGGGGGCCCGGGGGCCCCGGGGAAAGGGGGGGTACTGTCATTGTGCTTTTCCACAAAGATGCGCGGTTCACTTTTTTACTTCTCACACTGAGCGCTGTTTTTTTGGTTTGCACGGGGAGTTAATTCTGTTTTGGGCTGGGTGGGTGCAGTTTCCCCGGGGTCAATTGATTTTTTTGTTGTTTGGGGTTTCCTTTTTTCCCCGTTGTCTGCTTGGGAGTTGCCGGAAAACCCCCTTTGCGACCACAATAGAATGAACGTATAGATTTAGTTGGGGCTCCTTAGTTGTTCTAAGCTCAATTTGGGGTTGAGTTTTTTTCCCAACCTTTTTTTTCCCCTTTGGTGTTTGATGTTATGCAAGCGAGTGTTTTTCCTGTCTTCTTTTTTGCAATCTGTGTATTTAGCGGGTCAGCCCATATCCCTTTGGGGGTATCAGGATTTTTTTTTTTTAAAAAGGGGTTGGGGGCTGATAGGGGACAGGGTTAGGGGGAACGGGGGCCCCTAAAACCTTTTCAGTACCCCAAGGTGAGGGGTTTTTGGGCCCCTTTTTTGGGGATTAGACCCCCGGGGCCACCTCTTTCCGTTAGTTAACCTCAAGATTCCCGGTTACAGATTTTGTGTCAGGTAAACATTTTATCTTACATGGTGTTCTTTTAGTTTTTTATAGAGTTTGTTCCTGTATTAATAGTTTACTGACTTGTTACTTCATTAGACAGCTGACGAAGCTCCTGCACTCCCCCTCACACGTGGGGGACGGTGCTGTCACCGCACACACGATCTGTGAAAAACAGTGATGTCCCACCCTCAAAAAAAAAGAAAAAAAAAGAAAAAAATAAACATTAAAAAAAAAAAACCCAAAAAAAAAAAAAAAAAAAAAAATTTCCCCCAAAAAATTATTATTAAAATTGTAAATAAAAAAAATAAAAATTAAAAGTACACAAAAAAGGTTTTTCGCCGCTCCGTAACGCCCCCCTTTTTAAAAAAAACGTCCCACTATTAAAACCCCTTTTTGGGGGAACCTTTAAAAAAAAATAAAAAAAAAAAACAAGCAAAAAATCATGCTTTATCACAAAACCTGAAAAAAAAAGGGGAAATAACACCGAAAAAAAAGACGGATAAAAAAACGGGGGCCCCGCGAAAACCCCATTTTTCCCAAAAAAAAACAGCCATCACAAACACATCAAAAAAAAATAAAAAATTATAGTCGCAGAATAAAACGATAAAAAAAAAATTTTTTTTTTATTTAAAATTGTTTTTATTCTAAAACCCCCCCAAAAAAAAAAAAATTATAAAAAGGGGGTATCGCCAAAATGTACTGACCCAAAAAAAAAAACTTTTTTTATCGTTTAAAACCCCCCCGGGAAAAAATAAAAACGCCCTTCACCCAAAAGAAATTCATGAAATTGCTGATTTTTGTTCATTCAACCCCTCTCCAAAACAAAAAAAAACCGAAAAAAAAAAAAATTTACTGAAAAAAGGTCCCAAAAAAAAGCTTCCCCCCCGTCCTAAAAAAATTTTTAAACCCCCCACAGCTTTGGGGGCCAAAAAATTAGAAAAATTTTATCCCCTTTAAAAAAATGTGGCGACCCCCAAAAAAACCTATTTTTGGGGCCAAAAAAAAGCTCTTTTAGCGTGACAGCTGCCAATCAAAAAAAACCCTAAAAATATAAATCAAACCCCCCTTTATCCCCCCTTAAATTGGGAAAAAAAAAATAAAAAAAAAAATGTATTTTTTTCCCAATTTTCCCTTTGGGTTGGGGGTTGGGGGTTTTTGGCAAAAATTTTTGGGTTTGGGTTAGATTTGGGGTTTTTAATTTGGGGGGGATTGGGGGGGGGACGGGTTTGGGGGGGGGGTTGGGGGTTTGGGTTGGGTTAAATTGGGGGGGTTTCCGCTTTTTAGGCAATCAGGGCGGGGCCAAATGTGACATGGCGTTTTGATCTCCATTCCACCAAAATTTTGCGTTAAAAAAATCAAACTTTTTTTTCACTTCGAGCTCTCCGGGGGGTCCAAAAACATTTTGTTTACCCCCCCCAAAAGGGTATCAGCGTACTCGGCCCCCCAAAGTTATTGTAAATTTGCCCCCATTTCTTTTTGTTCCCGGGGGGAAAAAAAAAAAAGGGGGGCGAAAATATTTTTTTTGTAAAAAAAAAAGATTTTTTTTTTTTTTAAAATGGGCCCTTTTAAACTTCTGTGAACTTTTGGGGTTCCCCAAAGTGCTCCCCCCCACATCTGGTTTTAATTTTCCTTGTGGGTCTTTTTCCCAAAAAAGGGGTCACTTGGGGGGGTTTCCCTGTTTAGGCGAAGGGGGGCTAAAAAAAATTTTGCGCCCTACGCCCCCAGCCAAAATTCCATAAAGTCTGAAACCCCCAAAACTCATACCCCTTTTCCCCGACCCGGGGACATGCGCCCATACAAAATTTTTCCCCAAAAATTTGGGTATCACTTACTGGGGACAATGGCAACTTTTTGGGGGGCCAATTTCCCCTTTTTCCCCCTTTGTGAAAATAAAATTTGGGGGGCAAAAAAAATAATTTTTTTGTAAAAAAAAAAAATTTTTTAAAATTTTTACGGCTGTGCGTTATAAATTCTGAAAAAGAACTTGGGGTTTAAAATTGCTCACCACACATCTAGATAAGTTCCTTTGGGGTCTTTTTTCCAAAAAATGGGGTCATTTGGGGGGGTTTTTCCCCCCCAATTTTGGGGGGGAAATGGGGGGCTCCCAAAAAAGCACATGACGCCCCCGGGGCCATTCCATCAAAGTCGAAACCCCAAAAGGGCACTACTTCCCTTCCGCCCCCTGATGGCACCCAACAAAAATTTTTCTTTTCTTTTTGGGTTTTATCAGCGTACTCAGGAAAATTTTTGGACAAAAATTTTTGGGTTCCAATTTCTTTTTTTATTGTGAAAAAAATATTGTGGGGAAAAAAAATCATTTTTGTAAAAAAAAAAAAGGTTTTTTTTTTTTAAGGCTGTACGTTATAAACTTTAAAAAAACCCCGGGGGGGAAAAAAATTTCTCCCCCCACATCTAATAATTTTTGGGGGGTTCTAGTTTCCCAAAAAGGGGTTCCCCATTTGTGGGGGTTTCCACTTTTAAAAGGCATTTTCAGGAGCTCTCCAAACACCCCCATGGCTTCCACCCCAATTTGGGGTTAAAAAAAGTGGGGGGGGGGCCCTTTTCCTTCCCCAAAAACCCTCTGCCACCCCAAAAAAACAGGGGTTTTTCCCCCCAAAAGGGGGGTTTCAGTGAATAGGCAAATTCCCACAATAACTTTTAGTCTGTTACCTTTGGAAAAAAAAAAAATTCGGGTGAAAAGATTCATTTTTGTGGAAAAAATATGATTTTTTAAATTTTACGGCTCTTTCGTTATAAACTTGGTGAAGCCTTGATTCAAATTGCCACCCAAAGATCAAATAATTCCTAGGGGGTCTAGTTTCCCAAATGGGGTCATTTTGGGGTTTCCACTGTTTAGGCACATCAGGGGTCTCTCCAAATGCAACATGGCATCCAATCCAAATTCAGCCAATTTTGGTTGGAAAAGTCAAATGGTGCCCTTCCCTTCCGAGCTCTGCTTTGCCCCAAACAGTGGTTCTCCCCCACATATGGGGCAACACTTTCTCAGGACAAATTGGACAACAACTTATTGGTCCAATTAACCTAACCCTTGGGAAAAAAAAAAAAATATTACTTTTTTTGTGGGAAAAAAATGGGTTTTTTATTTTCAGCCCGGGCATTATAAACTTGTGTGAAGCACGGGGGTTCAAAGTGCCCACCAAAGTCTAATAATTCCTTTAGGGGTCTAGTTTCCAAAAAGGGGTCACTTGTGGGGGATTTTTTTTTCCACTGTTTTTGGCTCATTGGGGCACTGGGAAACGGAAAATGACCCCCATCAACGTCTGCATTCCAAAAGTTACTACTTCCCTTTCCAAGCCCTGCCGTGCGCCCAAAACAGTTTCCACCCCACTTGGGGTATAGCGTACCAGGACAAATTGGACAACAACTTTTGGGTCCAATTTTCCTTGGAAAATTCAAATTTAGGACAAAAAACATTTTTGGGAATTTTTTTTTTTTTTTCACACCCAGGCATTAAAAACTTTTGTGAAACATTGGGGTTCAAAGTGCTCAAACAGATCGAAAGTAACCCCTTAAGGGGGTTTGTTTCCAAATGGTGTCACTTGTGGGGGGGTTTTCCCCTTTTAAGGCGAAACAAGATTCTCCAAGCGCACATGGCCCCCCCAAATTTAACTCCAGCCAATTTTTAGTTTGAAAAAGTCAAACGGCGCTCTTCCCTTACGAGCTCTGCCGGGGTGCCCAAACAGTGGTTTTCCCCCACATTGGGTATGGGGGTACTCAGGAGAAAATTGCATAACAACCTTATCTTCCTTTCTCCTTTTACCCTTGTGAAAAAAAAAAAAGTTTGTAAAAGATAATTTTTGTGGCTAAAAGTTAAATATTCATTTTTCCTTCCACTTTCTTTAGTTCCTGTGAACACCTGAGGGTTAATAAACTTTTTGAATGTGGTTTTGAGTACCTTGGGGGGGTGCAGTTTTTAAAAATGGGTCACTTTGGGTTTTCTGCATGTGGACCCCTCAAGTGATTCAAATGTGAGGGTCCCTAAAAAAAATGGTTTTGTAAATTTTTGTTGTAAAAAGAGAAAAACGCTGGTCAACTTTTAACCCTTATAACTTCTAACAAAAAAAAATTTTGATTCGAAAATTTTCTGATGTAAAGTAACATGGGGAAATGTTATTTCTTAACTATTTTGTGTGACCTATTTCCTGTTTTAAGGGAAAAAAATTCAAAGTTTAAAATTGCTAAATTTTTAAAATTTTTTCGCCATATTTGCGTTTTTTTTCAAAAATAAACGCAAGTTATTGGAAGGGAAAATTTTTCCACTATCATGAAGTACAATATGTCAGGAGAAAACAGTCCAGAAATCGCGAAACCGTTGGGAAACGTTCCGGGTTATAACCTCATAAAGAGACAGTGGCAGAATTGTAAAAATTCCCGGTCATTAACGGAAAAACCCCCTTGGGGGGTGAAGGGGTTAAAATTTGAATGACCAAAAGTTTCCTGAAAACTAGCATCATGCTGCAATCTAAAAAATTTGGATAAATTAAAAACAGTTTATTTAAAATCTATCATTTTGGAAAAGGTTTTAAAGCCATTTCTCAAGCTTTGGGATCTCGCCAAAATCATTGAGAGCCTTATCCACAAATAACGAAAACATGGAATAGTGGTTAACCTCCCATAGTGAGCACCCAAAACTACCTCAAGAGGCACAAAGACCAAATTTAAGTGGTCACAAAAACCCCAAAACAACATCCAAAGAACTGCAGGACTCTTTCCTCATTAAGGTCAGTGTCCATGACACCCCATCAAAAAGAGGGTGGGCAAAAATAGCCAGCTTTTCAGAGTTCCAAGACAAAAACCACTGCTGAGCCATAAGAGCACAAAGGTTTGTCTCAGTTTTGTCGGAAAACATCTGTGGAATGACGAGACAAAAGATGAACTTTTTGGAAAGTTTATGTCAAATTACATCTGGCTAGAAATAGCACATCATTTCAGAAAAGGAACATCATACCATCAGAAAAATATGGTGGTAGTAGTGTGATGGTCTGGGGCTGTTTTGCTACTTCAGGACCTGTAAGACTTGCAGTGGTAAATGGAACCATGAATTCTGCTGTCTACTAAAAAAATCTTGAAGGAGAATGTCTGGCCATCTGTGTACGACCTCAAGCTGAAGCACACTTGAGTTATACAGCAGGACAAAGATCCAAAATATACCAGCAAGTCCACCTCTGAATGGCTTAAGTAAAACAAAATTAAGACTTTTTGAGTGGCCTAGTCAAAGTCCTGACCTTATTTTAAATGAAATGCTGTGGCATGACCTTCAAAAGGCGGTTTATGCTCAGAAACCCTCCAATGTGGCTGAATTACAACAATTCCGCAAAAATGCGTGGTCCAAAATTCCTCCAGAGTAGTGATGCTCGTTGCTTGGGTTTTCCTGAGCATGTTCGGGTGATCTCCGAGTATTTGGGCATGCTCGGATATTTAGTTTCAGTCGCCACAGCTGCATGATTTGCGGCTGCTTGACAGCCTGAATACTTGTGGGAATTCCCTAACAAACAGGCAATCCCTCATGTATTCTGGCTGTCAAGCAGCAGCAAATCATGCAGCTTCCGCAACAGAAAGTAAGTCTCGCCAAAATACTCGGAGATCACCTGAGCGTGCTCGGGAAAACCTGAGCAACGAGCATACTCGCTCATCACTACTCCAGAGCTTTGTAAAAGACTCAGTGCCCATTATTGCAAATGCTTGCTTCCAGTAACTAAGGGTGGCAGAACTAGTTATAATGTTTAGAGGGAAGTCACTTTTTTCACACAGGGTCCTGTGAGTATGGATTTCTTTTTCATGTAATAATAAAGACCTTCATTTAAGAACTGCATTTTGTGTTTACTTGTGTTATCTTTTTCTAATATTTACATTTGTTTAGTGATCTGAAACATTTAAGTGTGACAAACATGCAAAAGAATAGGGAATCAGGAAGGAGAAAAACACTTTTAACACATTTTACTCTTTAGTTCAATAGGTCAAAGTGAACATCACATCCTTACTACATCCCTAATATAGGCCTCATGCCTTGAGAGGATTGTCTACCCTTGTACACTCAGTCATCAGGGATGGATGCATTTTAAATCATTTTAGTAATGTATAAACTGAATGTTGTATGTGCTTCAGAATCTACCCAAAAGTGGCAGATTCTGAACTATTGGCAGGGTAGTAGTACTGGAGCAAACTAAGCGTGTGGTAGAATTAGGGCTAAGATTAGATATTTTCATATCATCAACTGTTTTATTTTAACATACTTTTTAAAAAAGTCAGGTTTTATCTGCCAGTCATCTTTCTGGCTAGTGGTCTGCGAATTTAATGTATTTTCTGTAGGATTTCATTCCAGGAACAAAAATTGTGTACATGCTGTTGAACACTTTATATATTAATAATAATATTGAAAAAAATAAGAAAAATGTATTTTGCTACACATAAAACCATGAAAAGCTGAAAAGAACACTTGACTGCCTAATGTGATTTCATTGTTTTTATGATTCTTTACGGTTGCAATCTTTAATGCTGTGTACTTCACTAAGATATTGAAATTCAATAGATCTTATATTGAATCATTCAGACTAAAGCAATTATGTAGTTGAAGACCATTTGCAGGTCCAGATCCTAACATTGTATATCAATTTTATATGAAATGGGCAAACTGCTATGGTTATTAATAAGATAGATGCAATGTTGATAACATTTTAAGAATTTAAAGCAGAACAAATTATTTGAATGTTTTACCATTAACTCCTTGGTATCCAGGGGCGTAACAATTGGCCCATAAGGGAGGAAGGCCCATCCACACCAGCTGGATTGGCGTCCTTGGAGACCTTAAGGGATTTTGATATGAGATCAGCAGTGGTTATAGGTTTTCTAGAACCATAGATATTACATACTACATGCATAATATTTCTCAATTTATTTATTATGACAAAAGAGGAGCAGATTTGTCCACGGAATTTACTGAAATTTATGGTTTCACTTAAATTGAAACACTTTGAGATTTTCAAGTTGCAAAAAAAAACCTTTCCTGCCACCATTTAACACACTGAAGAATCAGAGCGGGAGTATGTCATTTTGAATTGCCATATAGTCTTCCCATAATGCCCTTCAGTTGTGACATTTAGTGGATTATCCTACCTTGTTCCAGTGCAGCACAATTTGTTTGGTAGGGTCAGTTTCTATCTCCAGAATCACTTGGTAAGTCTCTGTCATCTGTAGTGTGTAAGCTATTAAGATTAGCAGAGTCCTCTCTTTCTGTCTTCTGTAAAATACTTTCATGAAAGCTTTCATGATCAGAAGGGTCCTGTCTCTTCTGTAGTGTGTAAGTTTTTATGGTCGACGGGATCCTCTCTATCTCTTTTTCCCTTCTACAGAGTGTGAGCTCATATGGTCAGTAGGGTTCTCTCTCTATCATCTGCCCCATGTGTATTTTTTGAGAAATTACAAACTTTCCAGTATTGAAATCAGCGCAAATTTATTAGTCATAAATCAATTTTTTGGGGGGAAGATTCGATGAAGCTAACAAATTTCAGAAGAGTCACTCATCTCTAATTATCATGTGTACATGCAGCTGCGCCGCACCTAGTTACCCGATATGTTCCCTAGATACTGGCTCTGAGCTTCTGCTGTAGAGCGCTGAGAGCCGGTATCCAATGTACATATCGGGTAACTAAGCACCGCGCGGCCACTAGTTACCCGATATGTACCCTAGATACCGGCTCTCAGCGCTCTACAGCAGAAGCTGAGAGCCGGTAACCAGGGTACATATCGGGTAACTAGGTGCCGCGCAGTGCTTAGTTACCCGATGTGTACATTGGATACCAGCTCCCAGCTCGATGATCGTTGGTCTCCCGCTCTCACACACAGTGATGCGTGCTGGCCAGCGGGAGACCAACAATGAAAAAATGGTCCAGAACATTCAGCGACGATCAGCGATACCCAGCAGGGGGGCTGGTCGTCGCTGCGTGTCACACATAGCGAGATCGCTGGCTAGGTCGCTGTTGCGTCACAAAATCGGTGACACTTCAGCGATCTCGCTAGCGATCTCGCTTAGTGTGACGGGTGCTTAAGTCAGTGTTTGGCGAATAGCTGCTATGATGTTTGCCATACACAGCACACTGTTTTTTCATGTCTAGGCAACACTTGTCCAGGCCCACAGCATAGAGGATATTATACAATTGTATTGAATAGTGTAGCTGTGAATCCAGCACATGAGTGATGTAAAACATGAATTATAAAGTTGCATGATTTATGGGTTTGTGTGTCCGTGGCTTTCCTTCACTCTGCTCCTACTTTCCTTTAGCCCATCTCTCCATATTAACTTTAGATGTAATCTGACACCTCAGTTAACTGACAGTTCATGTTGACTTGATGTAGACTGATTTAAACCATTTTTCATGTGATTGATGAGTTCAGTAGGCAGAGTGGAGAGGTGACTTATAATTGGAGAAAAAAGCATATTGTCATATTGTTCTGACTAGACCCATTTCTTATATTTGCTTATACTTACACTTATTCAACACTTGTTGAAACAACAATGACAATTTAAGCCTCCTTGTATAATTAGTGTAAAAAAAAGTCTAAATCTTTAGTTAATCATCACCTTTAAGTTATTTAATTTAACTTTTCTTGATTAAATGTTAAAATAAATGTTAAACTAGAAAAGATTAATCCGTGTATACATGTTGGCACTGATAAATAGGCAAAGGTTGATAACTGTATGTGTTATGCATATTTTGTTGATAACCTCTTATTAGTATTCATTTTATGCAGTTCTGAAAAATACTTAAAAAGTGAACATGCAGCAGAAAGTAGCTTTGGCAGTTTAGGCCAGGCACTCTTGTTAAAGGTTCAGTAGTTATAACAATCAAGGTTGTCTCTTTCTGGCAGCAGGAAAATATAATGAGCAGATTCTGACTCAGAATGTATATTCATGAAGTACGCAATGTGATCTGACGAATAAACTTTGCATGAGTAAAACAACAAGAGTTCAGAAGTCCTTCAGTATCACACATAGATGTTTGATTTGATTCAGCAGTAGAAAAGTTCATTTGCATGAAGGTTACTTTTGCCTTTTAGCCATCTGATATCATACTTTAATACATCAGCAAAGAAAACTTGTATCTAATAGATCAAGCTGCAAACCACACATACCAAACTGCTTGACCTGTTATATATTTAGGGAAGCTAACTGAGATGTAGACACCTAAATAGGTTCCTTAACCCCTTAACGACCAAGCCATTTTGTAGGTTAATGACCAGGCCAATTTTTACAATTCTGACCATTGTCACTTTATGTGCTTATAACTCTGGAATGCTTCAACGGATGATGGCGATTCTGAGATTGTTTTCTCATGACATATTGTACTTCATGATAGTGGTAAAAATTATTCCATATAACTTGCGTTTATTTATGAAAAAACGGAAATATGATGAAAATTTAGAAAATTTTGCAATTTTCAAACTTTTAATTTTTATGCCCTTAAATCAGAGATATGTCACAAAAAATAGTTAATAAATAACATTTCCTACATGTCTACTTTACATCAGCACAATTTTGGAACCAACATTTTTTTTGTTAGGAAGTTATAAGGGTTAAAAATTGGCCAGCGATTTCTCATTTTTCCAACAAAATTTACAAAACCATTTTTTAAAGGGACCACCTCACATTTGAAGTGAATTTGAGGGGTCAATATGACAGAAAATACCCAAAAGTGACACCATTCTAAAAACTTCACCCCTCAAGGTGTTCAAAGCCACATTCAAGAAGTTTATTAACCCTTCAGGTGCTTCACAAGAATTGAAGCAATGTGGAAGGAAAAAATGAACATTTAACTTTTTTTCCCCAAAATTTTTCTTTCGACACCATTTTTTAATTTTGTCAAGGGTATCAGGAGAAAATGAACCACAATATTTATTGTACAATTTCTCCTGAGTACACCGATACCCCATGTGTGGGGGAAAACCAATCTTTAGGCTCACGGCAGTGCTCAGAAGGGAAGGAGCATCATTTGAGATTTTGAATATCAAATTGGCTGGAATCGAGAGCGGACACCATGTCGCGTTTGGAGAGCCCTGATGTACCTAAACAATGGAAACCCCACATAAGTGACTTTATTTTGGAAACTAGACCCCCCAAGGAACTTATCTAAATGTGTGGTGAGCACTGTTAGGGTTCAAGTTCCCCTGCTGCACAAGGGGAGTCTCAACCAGTCCCGCTGCGGTCTCCCATTCATCTCCGGCCGCGTGGAGCCTGCTCAGCAGAGACGTCGGTCCAGGCGTCTTGCCCACTCCAGTACTGTGCAGTGACTTACTGCTGCCTTTCCTGGATCTGCTATTATAGCCAGTGCTGGAGCAGACGTCTTTGGGACAAAGTCCTGCGTTTTCCCTTCTGAGCATGCCCAGAGTGTGATCTCTCATTGGAGATCAGGGTCACATGCTCAGGTACTGCAGCAGCTCCTATTGGTCCGCCAGGAAGGCCCTGTGACTACTGGTGTTCTGGATCAGGTTTCATTGGTCCTTGTTTCTGGCAGGTCCTGTAGCTGTTGCTATAAAAGGGTAGCATGGCTGGGCCGCCATGCGCTAATATCAACCATTGTATGCTATGCGCCAGTGTGGTCATGCGTGTGTGTGGTTAGGGACCCGGCTGAAATAAGCCACTAGAATACCGACTTAATCGGTGAGGAGTTTGGTGTGCTAGCTGGTCAGGTCGGCGTCCTAGATGCCCTAGATTACCGGCATAACCGGTGAGGAGTTTTTATTGCCGTATTCAGGGTCTGGCGTTCAGACGCCATAGATTGCGGGTGACTCCCGCGAGGACATTAGCACATGATCACGCTTTATGTACGCTTAGCACTTAACTGTGTACCTGAGAGCCTGACAGGACACAGCACTTTTCCTCAGCGGCCCTGTGACGTAACAGGGTTCGCTTGCAACGCTAGACAGCACCCTAGCGTGTTTTCTTTGCGACTCAGTTGTGTTTAGTGAGTTCGCACACATCGCCATATAGCGCTGCGGCTCTCCTTCTAGCGGCTCTGTGGAGTAACAGAGTTCGCACTTATTGCCACAGCGCGTTACGGCGTTTATGTTGGCGACTCTGCGGGATAACAGAGTTTGCTTCTTACGCCATTTTTACTAGCAGCAGGCACCGCTTGCACGGTGGACCCCGGACTGCGAACGCACCTCTCTACATCATATATTTGGTGCGTTCCGCAGACCCTTAACATAATATTAGCGCCAGGGTCTGGCTAGTAAAATGGCGGATGACCAGCGTCTAAGGCAGTACATCCAGCAGCTTGAGGGTAGGTTGGCGGCTCTTGAGCGCACAACCTCAGCTGTGGATGTTACCGCAGTCGCTGTTCAGGCTGCTAGCGTGGCTGCAGCCAGTTTGTCCTCTGCCACCTCTGCCCCTACGTTATCCCACCTCCCGCTTCCTGACAAGTTTGCAGGTGACAGCAAGCAATGTCGGGGATTCGTGAGTCAGTGCTCAATACAGCTCGAGCTTCTGGCTGCACGTTTCCCCACAGATCGGGCACAAGTGGGTTTTGTATTATCTCTACTCTCAGGCAGACATTGGAATGGGCAACGCCGCTGTGGGAGCGAGACGATCGTGTGGTGCGGAGTGCTTCTCGGTTTTTAGAGGCTCTGAAAAAGGTCTTTTTAGGACCTCAGGTCACGCACATACTGCGCTCCAACTGCTGGCAATTCACAGGGCTTGTCCATGGTCAGCCAGTTCTCAGTCCAATTTCGGACTTTGGCCTCTGAATTAGAGTGGCCAGATAAAGTTCTTATTCCAGTGTTCTGGAGAGGACTGGCAGATCATGTAAAGGACGCTTTGGCTACCAGGGAGATTCCTGCCACACTGGAGAAACTCATTTCTATATCTACCCGCATCGACCTCCGTTTTCACGAGCGGAGGTTAGAGCGGACCCAGTGTAGGCAGAGGTTTTGGCTGGCACCCACCTTTGCCAAACCTCTTGAATTTCCCGTTCGGGCGTCCGACTCCCCAGAGACCGTGGAGACTTCTCGAGTGGAATCTAAGTCTCGGACAACTCGAGTATCCGTGGTCTGTAGAGTGTGCCAGCAGCCAGGACATTATGCCAATAGATGTCCCCAGCGATCACGTACACGTTCGCGTCTAGTGACCATGGGAGGAGGTTCACTAGAGTCTACAGCATTCGCCTCCAAACTGTCCTTTAAAGGGACAATCTCTTTTGGTCAATCCACTCTAACAGTTGAGCTTTGTGTGGATTCCGGAGCAGAGGGGAACTTTATGTCCTCTGCTTTTGCTCTCCGTCACACAATACCTCAGGTGATGCTCACCAAACCGGTGACTGTTCGAGTGGTGAATGGCTCCATACTGCCCTCACAGATCACACATCAGACAATCCCTCTCACATTAGCTATGTCTCCTTCCCATCAGGAGATTATTTCTTTCCTTGTCCTTCCTGAGGGTATAGATGAGGCTCTGCTGGGAGTACCCTGGCTTCGTCTTCACTCCCCACATATTGAGTGGTCCTCTGGGAAGATATGGGGTTGGAGTGAGTCTTGTAGAGGTAAATGTGTGAGGGAGTGTATTCAGGTTGCTACTACAGGGATACCCGCAGATCTCACTTCCCTGCCCAAGTGCTATTGGTCCTATGTAGACGTGTTCTCCAAAAAGGCTGCGGAGACCTTCCGCCTCACCGCCCCTATGACTGTCCTATTGACCTCTTGCCTGGAGCAGAACCTCCCAGGGGAAGGGTCTATCCTCTCTCTCTCCCGGAGACGGAGGCTATGTCCCAATACATTCAGGAAAATCTGGCAAGAGGGTTCATCAGGAAGTCAGTGTCACCTGTTGGGGCAGGGTTCTTCTTTGTGCAAAAGAAGAACGGAGAATTACGTCCCTGCATAGATTACAGGGGTCTTAACGCCATTACCGTTAAGAATAAATACCCGCTGCCTTTAATTTCTGAGCTCTTTGATAGGCTTCGGGGAGCAAGGGTATTTACCAAATTAGATCTGCGGGGTGCTTACAACCTGATTCGCATCCGCGAGGGGGACGAGTGGAAGACGGCTTTTAATACCAGGGATGGGCACTATGAGTATCTGGTGATGCCCTTTGGACTCTGTAATGCCCCAGCCGTTTTCCAAGACTTTGTTAATGACATCTTCCGGGATATGCTTTCCACCTCGGTCGTGGTCTATCTGGATGATATTCTCATCTTCTCTCCAGATATTGACTCCCACCGGAAAGATGTCTGCAGGGTCTTCGACCTCTTGCGGGCAAATTCCCTTTATGCAAAGTTGGAGAAATGCGTGTTTGAGCAGGAGTCTTTACCATTCTTGGGCTATATCATCTCCGCCCAGGGATTGGCTATGGATCCTGCCAAATTACAAGCTGTGATGGACTGGCAAGAACCTCATTCCCTTAAAGCGGTGCAGCGCTTTATGGGGTTCATTAATTATTATCGCCAGTTCATTCCCCATTTCTCAACTTTGGTAGCTCCCTTGGTAGCCCTCACCAAGAAGGGAGCAAATCCCAAATTGTGGTCTGAGGAAGTCTCCAAGGCTTTCATCTCAATTAAGTCTCAGTTTGCTAGCGCTCCCATTCTACGCCGCCCTGATGTTGATAAGCCATTCATATTGGAGGTGGATGCTTCATCCGTTGGTGCTGGAGCAGTCCTCTTTCAAAAGGATGCTCAAGGTCGAAAGCATCCTTGCTTCTTCTTCTCCAAGACCTTCACACCAGCGGAGAAGAATTATTCCATTGGGGACAGGGAGTTGCTAGCAATGAAATTGGCTTTCTCTGAGTGGAGACATCTGTTGGAGGGGGCTCCTTTCCCTTCCAAGTCTTCACTGACCACAAAAATTTGGTATATCTTCAGACAGCCCAGCGGCTAAATTCTCGCCAGGCCAGATGGTCCTTGTTCTTCTCCCGGTTTCATTTCACACTGCATTTCCTCTCGGGAGAGAAGAATATTTGTGCCGACGCTCTCTCTCGCTCTGTGGTGTCCTCTGAGGAGGAGGTGGAGGAGCCTCGGCTTATTGTCCCCACAGAGAGCCTGAGAACAGTGGCCCCGGTTTCGCTTGAGTCTGTGCCCCCGGGCAAGACTTTTGTACCTACCAACTTGCGACCGGAGGTACTCTCTTGGGCACATTCGTCCAGGGTGGTTGGACACTTTGGGACAAAGAGGACATCTGAATTGCTGGCGAGGACATACTGGTGGCCGCATATGGTCCGTGACTTGGGGACTATGTTCGGGCGTGTGTCTCCTGCGCCAAGAATAAGTCTCCACGACAATGGCCAGCTGGGTTACTTTACCCTTTGCCGGTGGCAGACGGCCCTGGGAGATGGTTGGAATGGACTTTGTGGGGGCTTGCCCAAGTCTCGGGGTTGCACCATCATTTGGGTAATCACCGACCATTTTTCCAAAATGATGCATTTGGTGCCGCTACCACGGTTACCTTCTGCACGGGCTCTGGCAGCGTTGTTCGTTAGGCACATTTTCCGTCTACACGGCATGCCGGACAAAATTGTCAGTGACCGAGGTCCCCAGTTTGCGTCTCGGTTCTGGAGAGAGCTTTGTCGTCTACTCAGTATTGAGTTAAATCTCTCTTCAGCGTACCATCCTGAGACGAATGGGTTGGTAGAGAGGGCCAACCAGACCTTGGTTACCTATCTACGACATTTTGTCTCGGCCAGGCAGGATGACTGGGCATCCTTGCTACCATGGGCTGAGTTTGCACTAAACAATGCTGTGGCTGATTCCACCGGACAGACTCCATTCCTCCTAAACTACGGTCAGCATCCGCGGGTTCCGGTGCCCATGCCTGTGTCTTCCGCCGACTCCAGGGTGGCAGACTGGGCTGTGGAGGCACGGGACATTTGGGACCGTACCCAGGATGCCATTCAGGCATCCAAGGAGAGGATGAGGTCCTCCGCCGACGCACATCGGCGCCCCGCTCCAACATTTGCTCCTGGGGACATGGTGTGGCTCTCCGCCCGTAACATCAGGCTGCGAGTTGAGTCCACTAAGTTGGCACCCCGCTACCTGGGTCCTTTCAAGTTCCTCGAGCAGGTTAACCTTGTGGTATACCGTTTGGCTCTTCCACCACGCCTGGGTATCTCCGACACCTTTCACGTATCCCTCCTGAAACCCGTGCTCATGTCCCGGTTTTCTGAGTCATCTGCCGGGACATCGGGTTCATCTACGGATGACCATGAGGTGAACGCCATCGTAGGGTGTAAGGTGGTACGGGGCAAAACGTTTTATTTGGTGGACTGGAGGGGCTATGGGCCTGAGGATAGGTCTTGGGAGCCTGCCGAGCATGTTCACGCTCCGCAGCTCATCGCTGCCTTTGAACGCAGCGAGTCCCAGAGAAGGGGGTGGGGGGGGGTAATGTTAGGGTTTAAGTTCCCGCTGCTGCACAAGGGGAGTCTCGAACCAGTCCCACTGCGGTCTCCCATTCATCTCCGGCCGCAGTGAGCCTGCTTAGCAGAGACGTCGGTCCGGCGTCTTGCCCACTCCAGTACTGTGCAGTGACTTGCTGCTGCCTTTCCTGGATCTGCTATTATAGCCAGTGCTGGAGCAGACGTCTTTGGGACAAAGTCCTGCGTTTTCCCTTCTGAGCATGCCCAGAGTGTGATCTCTCATTGGAGATCAGGGGTCACATGCTCAGGTACTGCAGCAGCTCCTATTGGTCCGCCAGGAAGGCCCTGTGACTACTGGTGTTCTGGAACAGGTTTCATTGGTCCTTGTTTCTGGCAGGTCCTGTAGCTGTTGCTATAAAAGGGTAGCATGGCTGGGCCGCCATGCGCTAATATCAACCATTGTATGCTATGCGCCAGTGTGGTCATGCGTGTGTGTGGTTAGGGACCCGGCTGAAATAAGCCACTAAATACCGACTTAATCGGTGAGGAGTTTGGTGTGCTAGCTGGTCAAGGTCGGCGTCCTAGATGCCCTAGATTACCGGCATAACCGGTGAGGAGTTTTGATTGCCGTATTCAGGGTCTGGCTTCAGACGCCATAGATTGCGGGTGACTCCCGCGAGGACATTAGCACATGATCACACTTTATGTACACTTAGCACTTAACTGTGTACCTGAGAGCCTGACAGGACACAGCACTTTTCCTCAGCGGCCCTGTGACGTAACAGGGTTCGCTTGCAACGCTAGACAGCGCCCTAGCGTGTTTTCTTTGCGACTCAGTTGTGTTTAGTGAGTTCGCACACATCGCCATATAGCGCTGTGGCTCTCCTTCTAGCGGCTCTGTGGAGTAACAGAGTTTGCACTTATTGCCACAGCACGTTACGGCGTTTATGTTGGCGACTCGGCGGGATAACAGAGTTTGCTTCTTACGCCATTTTACTAGCAGCAGGCACCGCTTGCACGGTGGACCCCGGGCTGCGAACACACCTCTCTACATCATATATTTGGTGCGTTCCGCAGACCCTTAACAAGCACTTTGAACCCCCCGAGGGCTTCACAGAAGGTTATAACGTAGAGCCGTAAAATAAAAAAATCATATTTTTTCCACAAAAATGATCTTTTCACACCCAATTTTTATTTTTCAAAGTTTAAAAGGATCACAAAAGTTATTGTGCAATTGTCCTAAGTACGCTGATACCCCATATGTGGGGGTAAACCACTATTTGGGCGCATAGCAGAGCTCGGAAGGGAAGCAACGCCATTTGGCTTTTTTGGCTGGAATTGAGATTGGACGCCATGTCGCATTTGGAGAGTCCCTGATGCGCCTAAACAGTGGAAACGCCACCACAAGTGACCCCATTTTGGAATCTAGACCCCCCAAGGAACTTATCTAGATGTGTGGTGAGAGCTTTGAACCCCAAGGGCTTCACAGAAGGTAATAACGAAGAGCCGTAAGATTAAAAAATCATATCTTTTCCACAAAGATGATCTTTTCACCCCCAATTTTTATTTTCCAAAGGGTAACAGGACCCCAAACGTTATTGTGCAATTTGTCCTGAGTACGCTGATACCCCATATGTGGGGGTAAACCACTATTTTGAGCATGGCAGAGCTCGGAAGGGAAGGAGCGCCGTTTTCGAATGCTTCACAGATGTTTATAACATAGAGCTGTGAAAATAAAAAAAATCATATTTTTTCCACAAAAATAATCTTTTTGCCCCCAAATTTTTATAAGGGTAACATGAGAAATATGACCCCAAAAGCTATTGTGCAGTTTGTCCTGAGTACGCTGATACCCCATTTGTGGGGGTAAACCACTATTTTGATGCATGGCAGAGCTCGGAAGGGAAGGAGCACCGTTTTCGAATGCAGACTTTGATGGAATGGTCTGCGGGTGTCATGTCACGTTTGGAGAGCCCCTGATGTGCCTAAACAGTAGAAACCCCCCACAAGTGACCCTATTTTGCAAACTAGACCCCCCCAAGGAACTTATCTAGATGTGTGGTGAGCACTTTGAACCCCCAAGGGCTTCACAGAAGTTTATAACGTAGAGCCGTGAAAATAAAAAAATCATATTTTTTTCCACAAAAATGATCTTTTTGCCCCCATATTTTTATTTTATAAGGGTAACAAAAGAAATAGGACCCCAAAAGTTGATGTGCAATTTGTCCTGAGTACGCTGATACACCATATGTTGGGGGGAACCACTGTGATCGCCTTATTGCGATCTTTGGGAGGCTGAATGAACAAATCCACAAAAGTTGAAGAATTGGTTTTATTTTTTACGCCTTTCCTCGTGCAGTATTAGTGATTAGGCAACTTTATTTTTTGGGTCGGTCTGATTACAGCGATACCAGATTTACATCCTTTTTTCATGTTTAGCTTCTGTCACACACTAAAAGACTCTTTTTTTGGAAGAATTTTTTGTAAGAAATTTTTGCATCGCCGTATTTTGAGAGCTACAATTTTTCCATATTTCGGCCGACAGAGTTATGTGCAGGCTTATTTTTTGCGGGACGAGCTGACGTTTTTATTGGTACCATATTCGGGCACATAACGTTTTTTGATCGCTTCCTATTCCGATTTTTGTAGAAGCAGAATGAACAAAAAACAGCAATTCAGGAATTGTTTTTTTTCTCCGTTCCACATGTGGTAAAATTGATAAAGCTTTATTCTTTGGGTCACTACGATTACAGCAATATCTCATTTATATCTTTTTTTATGTTTTGGCGTTTTTTACACAATAAAAAATTTTAGAGAAAAAATAATTATTGTTGCATCAGATTTTTCTGCGATCTATAACTTTTTTATTTTTTCACTGATGATGCTGTATAGCGGCTTGTTTTTTGCGGGACAAGATGACGTTTTCAGCGGTATCATGTTTATTTATATCCGTCTTTTTGATCGCGTGTTATTGCACTTTTTCCAAGCGGTATGATGATACCGCTTGGAAAAAGTGTAATTTACTACTTTTTTGTGTTTTTTTTACGGTTTTCACTGAAGGGGTTAACTAGGGTTACGTTTTTATAGATGGGATTTTTACGGACACGGCGATACCAAATATGTGCATTTTTTTTGTTTTCTTATTACATAAAAATGTTTATTTTTTAAGGGGATATTTTTTTATTATTTTTTAATATTTTTTTTACAAATTTTTTAAAAAAATGATTTTTTTACCTTGTCCCTTTATGGGACTTTCACTTTTTTACTTTTGATTGCAGTTACAATGCATTGCAATGCTCGAGCATTGCAATGCATTGTACCTATGGTGAAAGCTGCTGTGACCATGGTCACAGCGGCTTTCCATAGCTAGATGACCCAGAGGTTGTCATGACAACAACCGGGTCATCAAGGCAAAGATCGGGCCCTGCAAATACATTGCGGGGCGCCGATCTGAGGCAGAGGGAGCTCCCGACCCTCTGCCTCTCCCCCTGAGCGCTGCAATCGTGCTCGATCGCAGCAGTCAGGGGGTTAACAGCCAGGGGCAGCATGGACGCCGCTCCCGGCTGTTAGTGCAGGAAGCTCGGCCACTGCAGCGCTGAGCTCCTGCACTGATCGGGCAGAAGAGGCTGAAATTTCAGCCTCTTCTGCCTGATCGCTGCTGTGTTTGGTCAGTCAGATTGACTGACCAATCACAGCGCTGTAGGTGCGCGGACCGACTGCAAAGGTTCCCGCACCTCTTGCCATGCCTGTCAACTGTCATGGACAGCTGTCGGCACTGAACTACCACTGCGTGTATACATGCAGTGGTAGTTCAAAGGCTGGACGTGCACAGTCCGTCATGATGCCAAAACTGACACCTAGCCATGACGGACTGTGCATGTCCATGGACATCAAGCGGTTAATTTATGTCATATTGGTTATACATGGTATAAGCACAAACAGTAAATAAATCTCATTTTAATACATTATAAATTCTGAGTCAAAACAGTTACAAAATCAGAATAAATGTCACAAATATGGAGAAACTATAAATAAAAATGTAATATAACATTCATCAAAATAAAAGCAGATATTGCACATTTTGAGAAGATATTGGTGTCAGAAGAATTTATGAACAGCAAATCATGTTGCTGAGCATGGTTAGCCTTGTCAAGACATCAGTATTGGTAAAGTATATAAAATGGTAAATGTTGCAAATTTTCCATTGCATCCTGGAGCTTCAGGCAGTAATAACCAGTACCACACCCAATACCTGAGGAAGCATGGGTACCTCATAAGAAGGTATACGTTTATTTTAAGAAAACATCAGTTTTAGAAGTAAAGTGGTAAATGAAAGGTGGTTACTCAGTTGTAAAGTTTACATTAGAAATCAAATTCTTGAAATTATGCAGTTGCGTGTAGAGATAATAGGTCTAATGACTGAGGGTGCAAATAACTCTAATATTATGAATGGCACGGTAGGGTGCATAACTGTTTTTTGGGCAACATGCTGTTTTCTATTTTCAATCATGCACCATATGCAAATATGCTACAATTATACAGTATGTACAGTAGCCTCAATAACAGTAAACTATAGTTAGGGTGCGATGTCGAGAAATAGTTAATACTGAACATATTCCCTTTCCCTTGGACAGAGATCTCTGTAATCAGAGCCTTATATATCAGTTGATAGTGGGTTTGGTTTGATGGTTAACTTTTTTGGCTATTTCTTTATCTCCCTCCTGTCTTCTCTCTCTCTCATTTTCTCCCTCTAGTTCTCTCTCTTGTTTCTCTCTCTCTCGTTCTCTCGTTCTGTCTCTCTCTTGTTCTGTCTCTCAATGGAGCAGTCGGGCACAGGACATTAAGTATAGTTCAACTGGGTAAGTGGATATACATGTCATATTGAACTTGTCTCTCCCTCCTGTCTTCTCTCTCTCTTTCGTTCTCGTGTTCTTTCTCTCATTATCTCGTTCTCTCACTCCTGTTCTCTCTCTCGTTCTCTCTCTCTGTATCCTTCTCTCTTATTCTCTGTATCCTTCTCTCTCTCTCTCTCGATAAACCTGGTGAGTTCAAATTTCATGTGACCCACTCATCTCTAATCAATTCCATGGATAATATACCAGAACCAAAAGTAATTTTATTCAATCTCATTACTGATTTAACACTATAAACAGATAATGCATCACGTTTTGTAATTCTGCACTAAATTTGCATGGATACAGCAAAATGGTGGCCAAAGCCACAATTTTTCTGAACCTTAAAAGTACATTAAAAGGTTAAAACATTTAAAATAATCCTTATACTTACCTTACCACTCACCTCTCTGGACCCTCAATTCTTTACTGTCACTCTTCCACTTCTTGTCTCATCTTATTGCTGCTGTGAGTTTGCAAGGTCACAACTCGCATCATGACCTCATCGTGTGCTTGATGGGGATCAGCGTTTGCAGCGGTAATTAAAAGATGTGGAGAAAACAGGACCGATAACTGAGTCAGGGAGGGATCTGAGAGGTCATCTTTAAGGTGGTTGTAAGAATGTATTATATTTCACATTATGTTTAATTTCTTCTAGGGTCAACAGAGACTTCTTGCTCTCTCTTCTCTCCCCCTTTCTTTCGCTCTCATCTTTTCCTCTGTTTTCAGATTTGCGTGTTACAAATCAAATATCTTAGGAAAATTCAACGAACCCAGTGAGTTCAAATTTCATACAATCCACTCATCTCTAGTCAATACTATAAACAATTTACCATAAGCATAAGTACGGTAATTTTATTAATTTACACTCCCTGCCTTGTGTACTGTAGTTAGTACTATAAACCGATAAGAGATTTAATTTAACAATAAACTAAAAGATTTGCTGCCTGCTTTTTCAGCTGCAGCTAGATTTTGCTTCTTAATTATACCATAGATTAATCACAACTATCACAGTAAATCATTGTATGCTAGAAAGATTTTTGAGTCTCTGTACAATAGTTAGAATCCTGTGGTTATACAGTAATTTAAAACTGCATTTATGAAAACCGGGGAATTCCATCAAATATTAAACCAGTCTAGCATGTAAAACACAAGCTTATGAACATCAGCTATCAATCTTTCCTCTCTGAGGGATGTGTCTGTAAAGTTAGAAACTGTGAAAATTCGTAAGTTTATGTTTTAAATTATGATGACACTTTGGTTGGAGAGTTATTTTGAAAAAAATGTTAAAGGCAAACTAGTCCTCTTCAGCTATAATGTATTTGTCATCTTACACTGCACCAATAGCTATAAGCGTGATAGCAGTGGTACTATGGTAATGTAGCTTGGTTCACTTGCTCCTTCTGGTCACGTTATAAAGGTGGAGAAGACGTCCAAACACACTCTATGAAGACTTTATCAATGTTATTGTATGGACCTGCTGTTTTATGTGACATAGTTATGTGATTTTACATTCACAAGCCTGCATCAGCTTGTTGACCTAGGAAAGAGTTAACACTTAATGCCAGACTGATGGGGAGGAGTTGCATTTGTACAGGAATCTAGGTCCTGTTGAGAATTTGGAATAGTAAGAAGCATCATCTAAGCTACAGGCCACAAGTGGGAAGTGTGCTGCTATTAGGAATCAAGACCAGGTTCAGAACAAAGCCATCGCAACCGATTACCATCTACACAGATTCAGGAAAGAATAGAAAGACAGATTCTCCATGTTCAAGTGAGTTCCTAGAATACCATAAATAGAGCTGATGGAGGTGTGATTTCCTTAGGCATCTAGAAAGGAGTGGGCTACTGACAACATGCCAAACCGGTCTTGGAGGACTAAGTAGAATCTAACTCTGACCAGGAAGGGCCACTATGTACTGCACTGTAGAGGAGGATATTAATAGTGACTGAAGAAATACTCTGTTACTCTGCAACTGTACTGAACATCTCTGTTATGCTGTTTACCATGAAACCAAAGCATGAGCTTTGGAAGAAATGTTACTAGAAGAACATGCTATTTATCATATGTTGGAAACCCTTTTAAATAATTCAAGTAAAGCTGTTTTCACTTTTTAAAATGGTTGTTGGCCTCCCTGATTCGTAACATGAACTTAAGGTCCCCATTCCTTCATATCTCTTGCAGTCCAAAGGGGTAAGCATCAAGTCCCCATGAAGCACACGCACACTAAGGGGGTACCATAGCAGGGAGTATTGGTACAAAGAAGTAATCACCGGCCAGTCCCATCTCTTTAAATATAACAATGCAATATTTCACAGTGTGTTCTCATGATTCTGCTTGTACTTAAGCATAAATGTCTGGACAGTATCTTTTATGGAGAGGATAGGCAGAGGCTGATGACATAATTCACTCAAATATACTGGAAATGGTAATGGAACTGAAGAGTATTCGAATCAGTGGGTATGAGCTCAATAACAGGAACAGGCAATGGTTCTGAAAATATGTTAGACTCATTTTAAAGAGCAGATGTGAATTAAACCTACATAACTTTATAAGAAAAGCATGTGTCAATACCATTAGTAAAGATTATATTAAAATTTGTAATTATCCCATAGCATTCAATTCATATTTGAAATATTTAGACATTTAAAAAGAATATTGTCAAGCGAAACAAAGAATCTTAATGTTTTCCTTTTCAGCTGCAGAACAGCTGCTAACAGTTCATAAAAATCAAATATACTTATCTTAAAAGTGATTATATAATCAAGAGTAGAGAAATATATTTATCGTAAGCCATTAGTGACTGATGTGTTTTAGTAATTCTTCTATGATAGCATTAAGTGTATTTTAGAATAATTTAAAAAGGTTTCATTCTTCAATTTCAAATAGAAAAAGGCAGTTGTACAGCAAAAATCTAGACCCAAATTACACAAATTACTTCATCATGATTTCTATTCATTATGGCTCATTATGATCTGGTTTATGGTGTTAGGTCACAGGTCACGTCACGACATCATGTTGTTCTAACCTTTTGAGTGCTTTAGGGGGTTCAGTGTATGTTGCGGTGATACGAAGGCCAGAACAGTGACAGTGAGGAGCGTATGGGCTAGAGAGATGAGCTATAAAATAATTCTAAACATTTTTTTTTCATCTTATGTTTAATATGCTCTGGGGTCTACATAGACCCCAGAGCATAATAATAGACATTAAATTTATGGAAAACTATAAATAATTGAAACATATCATAGCCTGGTGATTGTGTGATTTGAGCGACAACTTCAGTATATACATCCATTGGTTGGGGACATTATTTATATGCCCTCTATGGGTGAGGGGACGTGATAGGTTTGTGATTTCCATAACCACTGCGATGCTCAGTTATGATTGGTTGGACCAATGAGGGGGTGTGACAGTGTGCAAATGCTATGTTTCAATTATTTATTACTTTATTTCTTATATAATAATCTTAATAATAATAATCTTTTATTTATATAGCGCCAACATATTCCGCAGCGCTTTACAGTTTGCACACATTATCATCACTGTCCTCGATGGGGCTCACAATCTAAATTCCCTAGCAGTATGTCTTTGAAATGCGGGAGGAAATCAGAAAACACGGAGGAAACCCACGGAAACATGGGGAGAACATACAAACTCCTTGCAGATGTTGTGCTTGGTGGGATTTGAACCCAGCGCTGCAAGACTGTAGTGCTAACCACTAAGCCAATTATAAAATATATGAGATGCTTATGCTGTATCCGATTAATTTATATATTATGTGGGATATTATATGCTTTTTATATACTGTATGTATATGAAATTGGCAGTACCTTGCTAGTGATTGGTGAGCATGTGCTTCCACACTATGTAAGGCTGCCATTTCTTTCATTGTATGTACTTGATAAAGACAAAAATTGGTCGAAACATTGTACTATGGCTGAATAAAGTATTGTTTTTTTTTCTTCTTTTTTTACACCTGGAATGGATGTTGTTCCTTTTTTACTTCTCAGCTGAATAAGTCTCATGCAACATCATGACACACAATGTCCTGATATTTCGTAATGCCTAGTGATGGCTCGGTCTAGCCCACACAGGAAAAGTTAATTTTCCAGGTGTGCCCAAGTGCATGAGTGGGTCCCTCAAACTCCACTATGAGCAATACTTGGAGCAAGAGACTCAATCTACTATGTACAGACAGAGGCAGCATCTTATCTTTTAACAAACTGTCCACTTAATTAGTATATACATTTGTTAACCCCTTCCCGACCCATGACGCCACGTAGGCGTCATGAAAATCAGTGCCAATCCGACCCATGACGCCTATGTGGCGTCATGAAAGGATCGCGTCCCTGCGGGTCGGGTGACCGGGGTCACTGAAAGGTCACCCGACCCGCCGGCACAGGACCCTTTGTGCTTCACCACAGGGGGCTTGGCTTAACCCCCCCGTGGCCACGATCGCTCTGATTGGCTGTTAAAAGTGAAACAGCCAATCAGAGCAATCTGTAATATTTCACCAATATAATTGGTGAAATGTTGCAATCCAGCCATGGCCGATGCTGCAATAGCATCTGCCATGGCTGGACACCGAGCCCTGACCCCCCCACACGGATTCACGGCGGCGATCGGCCGCCGCCACCGAAAGATGGCAGCGTTCGGTCACCGCCGTCACTAAAAGCTCCCCTCGTCCTGGCCTCCGCTGCCCCACCTTCCGATCCCACCCCCCTCACTTCCGACCCCCATACTCACCTCTCCCGGTCCACCGATGTCCCTGGATCCTTCCCGGCGGCTGCCCGGGATTCTTCATGGGCGCCGCCATCTTGGAAAATGGCGAGCGCATGCGCAGTGCGCCCGCCGGCCGGCGCATGCGCAGTGCGCCCTGCATAGTCAAAAAATTTATTTTGATCACTGTGATAAACTGTCACAGTGATCAAAATAAAAAAAAGTAAGTGAACCCCCCCTGTCATAGGTAGGGAAAAATAATAAAGAATTTTTATTTTTTTCCTATTAGGCCCTGTGCACACGTTGCGGATTTTGCTGCGGATTCGCAGCTGATTTCTCTGCAGATCCGCAGCTGATTTCGCTACTGATCCGCAGCTGATTTCACTGCTGATCCGCAGCGGATTTCGCTGCTGATCCGCAGCGGATTTCGCTGCTGATCCGCAGCTGATTTCGCTGCTGATCCTCAGCTGATTTCGCTGCTGATCCGCTGATTTCGCTGCTGATGCGCTGCTGATTTCGCTGCTGATTTCGCTGCTGATCAGCAGCGAAATCCGCTGCGGATCAGCAGCGGATTTTGCTGCTGATCCGCAGCGGATTTCGCTGCTGATCCGCAGCTGATTTCGCTGCTGATCCGCAGCTGATTTCGCTGCTGATCCGCAGCGGATTTTGCTGCTAATCCGCAGCTGATTTCGCTGCTGATCCGCAGCTGATTTCGCTGCGGATCCGCAGCGGATTTGGTGCTGCGGATCCACAGCAGATCCAGAAACCATGTACAGTACAATGCAAATAGATGGTAAAAAAAAACGCTGTGCACATGCTGCAGATTTTTCAGCGCAGATTTGCTGCGGTTTTAAATCCGCAGCATGTCAATTCTTTGTGCGGATTCCGCAGCGATTTTACACCTATTCCATTATAGGCGTAAAACCGCAGAGAAAAACCGCAGCAAATCCGCTCTAAATACGCAGGTAAAAGGCAGGTCGTTTTACCTGCGGATTTTAGAAAAATCCGCAAGTGAATCCGCAACGTGTGCACGGGGCCTTAGGGTCAGGCTCGGTTCATATTGCATTATGGCAGTCCGTTAGATGGACTGCGTTTCACCACGGTATAACGCGGTGTAACGCAGTCCGTTAACGCTGCCACTCACCCCATTTGTGTGCGCATCGCAACGCATGCCATGAAGCGGCATGCGTTCGCGACGTGTCGTCATTCAATTACGGAGCCTTGGACGCAGGCTGCAGCGTCTGGGCTCCATCACCGCTAGCACAGATGAATCATCGCTGATTCCTCTGCACTAGCGGGTATAGCATAACGTGATCGCGTTATGCTATACCGTTACCAGCCCGTCAACGCTACGTGCTGGTAAAACGCAATATGAACCCAGCCTTAGGGTTAGAACTAGGGTTAGGGTTAGAACTAGGGTAAGGGTTAGAACTTGGGTAAGGGTTGGAATTAGGGTTAGGGTTGGAATTAGGGTTACAGTTGGAATTAGGGTTAGGGTTGGGATTAGAGTTAGGGTTGGGATAAGCGTTAGGGGTGTTTTGGGGTTGGGTTGGGATTAGGGTTAGGCTTGTGGTTAGGTTTATGGTTAGAGTTGGGATTAGGGTTAGGGGTGTGTTGGGGTTAGGGTTATGGTTAGGGTTTGTATTAGGGTTAGGGGTGTGTAGGGATTAGGGTTGGGGTTAGGGGTGTGTTGGGGTTAGGGTTGGAGTTAGAATTGAGGGGTTTCCACTATTTAGGTACATCAGGGGGTCTCCATACGCGACATGGCGCCACCATTGATTCCTGCAAATTTTGCGTTCAAAAGTCAAACAGTGCTCCCTTTATTCCAAGCCCCAACGTGTGCCCAAACAGTGGTTTACCCCCACATATGGGGTATCAGCGTACTCGTGAAAAATTGCACAACAACTTTGGGGGTCTAATTTCTCCTGTTACTGTTGGGAAAAAAAAATTGGGGACTAAAAAAGTTATTTTTGTGGAAAAAAAATGATTTTTTATTTTCACGGCTCTGCGTTATAAACTTCTGTGAAGAACTTGGGGGTTCAAAGTGCTCACCACACATCTAGATAAGTTCCTTGCGGGGTCTAGTTTCCAAAATGGGGTCACTTGTGGGGAGTTTATACTGTTTAGGCACATCAGGGACTCTGCAAGCGTAACATGATGCCCGCAGACCATTCCATCAAGTCGGCATTTCAAAACGTCACTACTTCCCTTCCGAGCCCCGAAGTGTGCCCATACAGTAGTTTTCTCCCACATATGGGATATCAGCGTACTCAGGACAAATTAGACAACATCTTTTGAGGTCTAATTTCTCCTGTTACCCTTGGGAAAATAAATAAATTGGGGACTAAAAGATCATGTTTGTGGAAAAAATATGATTTTTTTATTTTCATGGCCCGGCGTTATAAACTTCTGTGTAGCCCTTGGGGTTCAAAGTGCTCACTACACATCTAGATAAGCTCCTTGGGGGGTCTAGTTTCCAAAATGGGGTCACTTGTGGGGGGTTTCTACTGTTTAGGCACATCAGGGGCTCTACAAACGCAACATGACGCCCACAGAACATTCCATCAAGTCTGCATTCCAAAATGGCGCTCCTTCCCTTCTGTGCTCTCCCATGCGCCAAAACAGTGGTTCCCCCCCACATATGGGGTACCAATGTACTCAGGACAAACTGTACAACAACTTTTGTGGTCCAATTTCTCCTGTTACCCTTGTGAAAATAAAAAATTGCGGGTTAAAAAAATCAGTTTTTGAGGAAAAAAATGATTTTTTATTTTCACGGCTCTGCATTACAAACTTCTGTGAAGCACGTGGGGGTTCAAGGTGCTCACCACACATCTAGTTAAGTTCCTTGAGGGGTCTAGTTTACAAAATGTGGTCACTTGTGGGGGGTTTCTACTGTTTAGGCACATCAGGGGCTCTGCCCGCCCGCAGACCATTCCATCAAGTCGGCATTTCAAAGCGTCACTACATCCCTTCCAAGCCCTGATGTGTGCCCAAACAGTGGTTCTCTCCCCACATGTGAGGTACTAGCGTACTTAGGACAAATTAGACAACAACTTTTGGGGTCCAATTTCTCCTGTAACCATTGTGAAAATAAAAAATATGGGGCTAAATAATCATTTTTTGAGAAAAAAAAATGATTTTTTATTTTCACGGCTCTGCGTTATAAAGTTTTGTGAAGCACCTGGGGGTTCAAAGTGCTCACTGTGCATCTGCATAAGTTTCTTAGGGGGTCTAGTTTCCAAAATGGGGTCATTTGTGGGGGAGCTCCAAAGTATAGGCATACAGGGGCTCTCCAAACATGACATGGTGTCCGCTAACGACTGGAGCTAATTTTCCATTCAAAAAGTCAAATGGCGCTCCTTCCCTTCTGAGCCCTGCCGTGCGCCCAAACAGTGGTTTATGACCACATATGAGGTATCTGTGTACTCAGGAGAAATTGCCCAACAAATTTTAGGATCCAATTTATACTCTTGCCCATGTGAAAATGAAAAAACTGAGGCTAAAAGAAAATTTTTGTGAAAAAAAAAGTACTTTCTTTTTTTTACGGATCAATTTGTGAAGCACTTAGGGGTTCAAAGTGCTCACTCTGCATCTAGATAAGTTCCTTGGGGGGGGTCTAGTTTCCAAAATGGGGTCACTTGGGGGAGCTCCAATGTTTAGGCACACAGGGACTCTCCAAATGAGACATGGCATCCGCTAAATATTCCAGCATATTTTCCATTCAAAAAGTCAAATGGCGCTCCTTCCCTTCTGAGCCATGCCGTGCGCCCAAACAGTGGTTTATGACCACATATGAGGTATCGGTGTACTCAGGAGAAATTGCCCAACAAATTTTAGGATCCATTTTATCCTGTTGCCCATGTGAAAATGAAAAAACTGAGGCTAAAAGAAAATTTTTGTGAAAAAAAAAGTACTTTCTTTTTTTTACGGATCAATTTGTGAAGCACCTGGGGGTTCAAAGTGCTCACTCTGCATCTAGATAAGTTCCTTGGGGGGTTTAGTTTCCAAAATGGGGTCACTTGTGGGGGAGATCCAATGTTTAGGCACACAGGGACTCTCCAAATGCGACATGGCAACCGCTAAATATTCCAGCATATTTTCCATTCAAAAAGTCAAATGGCGCTCCTTCCCTTCTGAGCCCTGCCGTGCGCCCAAACAGTGGTTTATGACCACATATGAGGTATCTGTGTACTCAGGAGAAATTGCCCAACAAATTTTAGGGTCCATTTTATCCTGTTGCCCATGCAAAAATAAAAAATTGATGCTAAAAGAAAAATTTTGTTGGAAAAATTAAAATGTCCATTTTTTCCTTCCACGTTACTTTAGTTCCTGTGAAGCACCTGAAGGGTTAATAATCTTCTTGAATGTAGTTTTGAGTAGCATGAGGGGTGCAGTTTTTATAATGGTGTCACTTTTGGGTATTTTCTGCCATATAGACCCCTCAAAGTGACTTCAAATGTGAGGTGGTCCCTAAAAAAATGGTTTTGTAAATTTTGCTGTAAAAATGAGAAATCGCTGGTCAAATTTTAACCCTTATAACTTCCTAATAAAAAAAAATGTTGTTCCCAAAATTGTGCTGATGTAAAGTAGACATGTGGGAAATGTTATTTATTAACTATGTTGTGTCACATAACTCTCTGGTTTAACAGAGTAAAAATTCAAAATTTGAAAATTGCGAAATTTTCAAAATTTTGGCCAAAGTTCCATTTTTTTCACAAATAAACGCAAAAATTATCGACCTAAATTTACCACTAACATGAAGCCCAATATGTCACGAAAAAACATTCTCAGAATCGTTAGGATCCGTTGAAGCGTTCCTGAGTTATTACCTCATAAAGGGACACTGGTCAGAATTGCAAAAAATGGCAAGGTCTTTAAGGTCAAAATAGGCTGGTCATGAAGGGGTTAATGAAGGTAGAAAAATATTTGCATGTAGCAGAACAGTGGGCCCCCAGAGTCAATGCTTCTAGTGGGCCCTTGACACCCCAGTATGACACTGGCATGAGGTGTGGAAAAGCACTAGGATTGAGGATGAAGGAGGTGAGTATATACTGTATAAATATTCATATAGTTAAAACCCTACATTTATTATGCTCAGGAATATTTAGACTTTGATTATGGCTCAGGGGTCTTTAAAATAAACTTTCAAATTTCTTGGACAAATTTGAGCAAATTCAATTCACATTTCTGCAGATTTCAGCAAATCATCTCTATCTATATATATAAAATTGAATGTGTGTATGTGTGTATCACCAACCAATCACAGAGTATCTTACATTTAACCAGAGCTGTTTAAAAGAAGCTGAGCTGTGATTGGTTACTATGAGCAACAGTTTTCCTTGCAACCAATTTCTATGCATCTTTCATTTCACCAGAGCTGTTTAATAGAAGCTGAGCTGTGATTGGTTGCTATGAGCAACAGTTTTCTCACTCCACGACAACACCTCAGCTGACACTGACCAGGTTGGAGAAATCTAGCATCCCTGGGAACATAAGCTCCAGCAATTGCCTGCCCCCCAGACAGAAGCAGAGCGCACATGACAGAAATGAATCACCCGCTCCCGTGTCCATATCCCCATCACACATCATCCATCCCATAGGCACATCTTAAAGGGATCTCTGATATGGAAGTCAGGGCAAATCCACTCTGCGCTTTGGTAATGACCACAGGCCTCTCTTAAAGGGATCCCCGGTATGGAAGTTAGGGGATCCACTTAGCTCTGTGGTTATGACCCCAGGGTCTCTTAAAGTGATCATTGGTATGGAAGTTAAGGCATTTCCACTAAGCGCTCTGATTCTAACTCCAGGCCACTCTTAAACGGATCTCAGGCATGGAAGTTAGGGTAAATCCCTCAGCGCTCTGATTCTGACCCCAGGCCTCTCTTAAAGGGATCATTGGTATGGAATCAGGGCAAATCCATCCAGCACTTTGGATCTGATGCCAGGTCTCTCTTAAAGGGATCCCCGGTATGGAAGTTAGGGCCATTCCACTCAGCGCTCTGATTCTGACCCCAGGCCTCTCTTAAAGGTATCACTGATAAGGAAGTCAGGGCAATTGCCTTCAAATGCTCTGGTACTGACCCCAGGCCTCTATTAAAAGGGATCATTGGTATGGAAGGGAGGGCAAATCCACTCCGTGCTTTGGTTATGACCCCAGGACCTCTCTTAAAGGGATCTCCGGTATGGAAGTTAGGGTAAATCTCTCAGCGTTCTGATTCTCTCTCCAGGCTTCTATTAAAGGGATCATTGGTATGGAAGTCAGGGAAAATCCACTCAGTGCTCTGGTTCTGACGCCAGGCCTCTCTTAAAGGGATCCCCGGTATGGAAGTTAGGGTCATTCCACTCAGCGCTCTGGTTCTGACCCCAGTCTGATGGGATGATGTGGGATTTTAAGGGTAGTAGTCTGGTGGCTCTGGCTGATGGGATCATGTGGAATTTTAGGGGGAGTAGTCCGGTGGCTCTGGCTGACGGGATGATGTGGGATATTAGGGGGAGTAGTCTGGTGGCTCTGGCTGACGGGACGATGTGGGATATTAGGGGTAGTAGTCTGGCGGCTGTGACGAGATGATGTGGGATATTAGGGGTAGTAGTCCGGTGGCTCTGGCTGACGGGTATTAGGGGCAGTAGTTCTGTGGCTCTGGCTGACTGGATTGTGTGGGATATTATAGTGAAGGTGGCTATGCGGAGTGAGCGGGCTCTACACTCAGCTTTATATTTATAGATATAATCATTACAATTTGTTATAACTAACTGTACTATGTACTGTTACTATGCCCGGGCAGCGCCAGGCTCTTCAGCTAGTTCAATATATTTGTATTATTTTATTAGAATGCTCAATATCTTAATTTTTACTTTGTGACATTTGGCACATATTCCAGATTGTCACAGTTTTGGAACTATCAGATCTCAGATTAAAGAAATCATTCAGTATTTAGTATTCAGAATATTTTAAGACCTGTCATTAGCCCTCATACACATTAAATATAAACTGTGCTAATTTACATTTGAAAGTGTTATAATGCATGTCCCCTACATTTGCTATTCTATATATACTACTATCCAGCATGACACTACAATCTGTATCAACCTGTGGGAGACGGGGAACATTGATGGCTGAATTAATGTATGCACACTAGGCAGATATGTCTAAAATTCATTCTTCATAAATTCTCAGATGTAAATGAGGTCATTAACGCATTCCAATTAATAGTGTAACCATCACAAATTTGAAAATCAAATTACCCGGAGTTCTTTATCTGCTAAAATAAAACAAACTGGGGAAAAACAAACACGTGAAAAGGCCATTAAAGAATATTTGCATATTGAAAGCTGGGGAATTTCAGAAAATATAATGTCTGAGATTGTAGTATATATTATGCCACATTCAATTTTCATTTAAAAGTGTTCTATCAGATATTAATAAACCAGCATAATTAGCCTCATAAAAGATTAGCAAATGAGGTAAACAGCAGACAAAAGACAGAAGTCAAGAATTTCAATGAACTTATGTTCCCTTGTTGTTTATTCATTTTCATAGACCTGTTACTGCTAACTGACATACCACTCTTCAAATTGAGAAAAATGGCACGCTTGCTGCTTTGGTAAGCAATGTAAGCAATACTATGGAGAATGTTTCAGCCATGCTTCAGCTGCTCAGTCAAGCATTAATCTAGCAAAGTTAAAATTTAAATTCTTAGCTTTGTGGATAATTGGTTCACTCTATTTATAGCATATAGATACTAGTTTTTCTATATTGATCGGACATCAGAAGGGGTGCAAAGAAAGTAACTACACGTAGATCCTGGCGAAAGGGGTCTTGAAAATTTCCTCCACCACAAAGAATTTTATAATTGCCTAATGATAGCTGGGAACTAGTAATGAGCAGATGAGGCAATTTGCTTGTTCTCACAGATTTTCTCTGAAAATTTTATTAGCAGTGAAGTTATTCTCCACAAACTGAGTATCTATAGACTCCAGAGCATAATAAACATAAGATATCAAAAATATAAAGAAATACTACTACTAACCTTCCGGCTCAACCTTAAGCTCCTCACCATCACACATCCAGTCTCTTGCTCAATTTCCTTGTCTCTTTATGCTATGCCAGGACTCTGAGGAGGGCTTGGATAGTTTTGCACAAGCACACGTAAGGTCACAACATCTTGACAGTGACCTTGCACGCACATGCGCTGAAATTTCCTGGGCCTCATCTGAGCTGGAAGTCGCAGTCTAGAGTGAAGAGTCCTGGGAATTCAATGCTTGTGGAGCTGAAAATAAGATGTTGACCGGACAGGTGCATGTGAGGAACAGAAGAGCAATAAGGTGAGTATAAGTATTTACCGTAATTGTTTTTTAATCATTGTTTGATGGCCCTTTACATCTCTGCATGAAGCAAATTATAAGATCAGCATTTTGGCGAATGCTAATTTTTTAAATATTCAAGTAGAATTAAATTACACTTGAATATAGAATATATTTGCTTGTCTCTTATGGGAACCATGTATCATGTGGGAACAATTTTTAGATTTTGCATTGGGGTTTCAAAAAAGGATAAATCTTTCTTTTACAGTAATGTATTATAGGTTTATATATGGCCAATGGGAGGTATTTTTAAAATTATGACTGTTCGGTTACCAATAGAAATTAATACTGTTATATGAAAAAGTTTGGGCAACCCTATTAATCTTAAGCTTAATGTTTTATAAAAATTGGTGTTTTTGCAACAGCTATTTCAGTTTGATATATCTAATAACTGTTGGACACAGTAATGTTTCTGCCTTGAAATGAGGTTTAATGTACTAACAGAAAATGTGCAACCTGCATCCAAACAAAATTTGACAGGTGCATAAATATGGGCACCTCACCAGAAAAGTGACATTAATATTTAGTAGATCCTCCTTTTGCAAAAATAACAGCCTCTAGTCGCTTCCTGTAGCTTTTAATGAGTTCCTGGATCCTGGATGAAGGTATTTTTGACCATTCCTCTTTATAAAACAATTCCAGTTCAGTTAAGTTTGATGGTCGCCGAGCATGGACAGCCCTCTTCAAATGATCCCACAGATGTTCAATGATATTCAGGTCTGGGGACTGGGATGGCCATTCCAGAACATTGTAATTGTTCCTCTGCATGAATGCCTGACTAGATTTGGAGCGGTGTTTTGGATCATTGTCTTGCTGAAAGATCTATCCCCTGCGTAACTTCAACTTTGTCACTGATTCTTGAACATTATTGTCAAGAATCTGCTGATACTGAGTGGAATCCATGCGTCCCTCAACTTTAACAAGATTCCCGGTGCCGGCATTGGCCACACAGCCCCAAAGCATGATGGAACCTCCACCAAATTTTACTGTGGGTAGCAAGTGTTTTTCTTGGAATGCTGTATTTTTGACGCCATGCATAACGCCTTTTCGCATGACCAAACAACTCAATCTTGGTTTCATCAGTCCACAGGACCTTCTTCCAAAAAGAAATTGACTTCTCCAAATGTGCTTTTGCATACCTCAGCCGACTCTGTTTGTGGCGTGCTTGCAGAAACAGCTTCTTTCGCATTACTCTCCCATACAGCTTCTCCTTGTGCAAAGTGCGTTGTATAGTTGACCGATGCACAGTGACACCATCTGCAGCAAGTTGATGCTGCAGCTCTCTGGAGGTGGTCTGAGGATTGTCCTTGACTGATCTCACCATTCTTCTTCTCTGTCTTTCTGATGTTTTTCTTGGCCTGCCACTTCTGGCCTTAACAAGAACTGTCCCTGTGTTCTTCCATTTCCTTACTATGTTCCTCACAGTGGAAACTGACAGGTTAAATCTCTGATACAGCTTTTTGTATCCTTCCCCTGAACAACTATGTTGAATAATCTTTGTTTTCAGATCATTTGACAGTTGTTTTGAGGAGCCCATGATGCCACTCTTCAGAGGAGATTCAAACAGGAGAACAACTTGCAAGTGGCCACTTTAAGTAGCTTTTCTCATGATTGCATACACCTGGCTATGAAGTTCAAAGCTCAATGAGGTTACAAAACCAAAAAAAGTGCTTTAGTAAGTCAGTAAAAAGTAGGTAGGAGTATTTAAAACAAGAAAATGATAAGGGTGGCCATACTTATGCACCTGTCAAATTTTGTTTGGATGCAGATTGCACATTTTCTGTTAGTACAATAAACCTCATTTCAAGGCAGAAACATTACTGTGTCCAATAGTTATTAGATATATCAAACTGAAATAGCTGTTTCAAAAACACCAATTTTTATAAAACATTAAGCTTAAGATTAATAGGGGTGCCCAGACTTTTTCATATAACTGTACAATCTACTGCTGCTGTGTATCAACTCTTTAAACTTGTAATGATTTAGGGATATTAACTAGGGTTGATCAAATAGCTTTGGATAAGTGTTTATCCAAATAACTATAGCGCTTTCCAAATAGCTGCATCGGTAAGAGTGAGAGTATTCATCAGCCGGCTCCTGCGCTGTAAATAAATAATTTTAAAAAATGGCGTGGGTTCCCCTGTATTTTTGATAACCAGCCAGGCAAAACTGCCAGCTTGGGGCTGCAACCCTCAGCTGTCAGCATTAGCAAGACTGGTTATCAAGAATAGAGGAGTTCCCTTGCTGCTTTTTTATTATTATTTAAATAAATAATTTAAAAAAACGGCATGGGGTCCCCCCCCCACTTTTTACAACCAGCCAAACTAAAGCAGACAGCTGGGGGCTAGTATTCTCAGGCTGATAAGGGGTCATGGATATTGGCCTCACCCAGCCTAAAAATAGCAGCCCATAGCCAATCAGAAAAGGCACATCTATTAGATGCACCAATTCTGATGCTTTGCCTGGCTTTTCCCACTTGCCCTGTAGCAGTGGCAAGTGAGGTAATATTTGTGGGTTTGATGTCACCTTCGTATTGTCCGTTGACATCAAGCTCATGGATTAGTAAAGGAGAAGCATTTATAAGACGCCTTTCCATTACTATTCCTATAGTTATATTGTTAATAAATACACAGCAAGAATAAAGTCTTTTATTTTAAATAAAAACAAAACACACTTTTCCTTTTTTAATTTAAAAATATCAAACAATATCCCTCACCTGTCCAACGATCTGTCCCACTCTGTAATCCATGTCTAGGAATTATTATTTTTCAACCTGAATGGTGTCATATGACAGCATGACAAACACCCGGTATTCAGGGAGCCGAACCCGAACAGTAAGTGTTTGGTACGGACGCCGAACTTTACAGTAAAAATGAAATGCAGGAAACTCCAGGCACAGGGGAGCACAAAGGACACAGATGAGAAAATTTAATTTTTTTTCTTCGTTTATTTAGATCCACAATGCGTTTTGACGGAAAAGCTCTGTCTTCATCAGGTAGCAATATAATATTGTCCTTTGCGCTCCCCTGTGACCGCAGTTTCCTGCATTTCATTGTTTATCCTCACTTGAGGCACCCAGCAGGAGCTACATTGGACCCCTCTCAATATATGTCTCTGTTGACCGCCAGCCTGGCTCTCCGTCAGCTTGTCTTCCTTGTATTTATTTGAACTTTACTATAAAAACTCACAGCATTGATTTCAAAACAATTCTTATTGTTGATGTTCTGAACCTGCTGGGTTGTGACATTGGGCCCTGTGGTTACTTAATTGGAGATGTTTAATCACTGTGATGAGGGAACTACAGAAAATCACGGGCAAGCTGTGTGTTTGTCTCCTAAAATCAATATACGACACAATGCCTATAGCAGCAACATATTGTATTAGAAACAGAATACCTGGAGCGAAGGAACAAAATCGGTGAATAAAGTGGGTCAATTGTCTTGATCCTTACTGTCCAGACCAGGAAATGCCAAAGTTTACTCCACAATTCTACATTATGCTTAAGAACCCCATCCCTTTCTCCAACACTTAACCTCACACTGTATACCAGGGATCTCAAACTCAGCCGGGTAAAGAGTTCACATAGAAAACATTTTAATATGAAGGGTGACTTTCTTTGCCAAAGAAGATTACATTTTCATTGATGCTATTATTTTTCTGTATGCCTTTTTGATCACCATCATTTTTTGGGCGCTTTTTTTATTCTTTTTAATGGTGTTTATCATATGGGTTATGGTACAGGTCTTCTCTTTTACTTCAATTTTTACATAAAACAGCATTTTTAGTCACCAAATATTATTCCATTCTTTATTTTACTTTTATTTTAAATTATGTAATAATGTCCTCTGTCCTGTAATAATGTCCCTTGCTTTGGAATAATATCCCCAAGCCTGTAATAATGCCCCCTGTTCTGTAATAATGTTCCAGGTCCTGTAATAATGTCGTTTAGCCTGTAATAATGTCCCCAATCCTGTAATAATGTTCCTGCTCTGTAATAATGTCCCTCAGTCTGTAATAACGTCCCCAATCCTGTAGTAATGTCCCTCATTCTGTAATAATGTCCATCACCCTGTAATAATGTCGCTCAGCCTGGAATAATGTTCGTCACCCTCTAATAATGTCCCCTTTTCTGTAATAACATCCCCAAGCTTGTAATAATCACTAGTGTTGAGCATTCCGATACCGCAAATATCGGGTATCGGCCGATATTCGCTGTATCGGAATTCCGATTCTGAGATCCGATATTTTTTGCGTATCGGATACCGGAATCGGAATTTTCCAGTAAAGTCTATGGGGAGTTCCTTTGTCACAGAAGGAAGTACGTGACACAGGAACTTCCCGAAAGTGTCACTGTCAGTGTCGGTCGGGTCTGTCAGGAGTCAGGACTCAGCACTTACCTGGCAGAAGATCCCTGGGGGTCACGTCCTGGATGGCCGGCCATTACCCTCTCCCTGGGGGTCACGTGCAGCTTCTCGCGATAACTGTATGTGACTGCCGGGTACTGGGTAATCTCGGCCAGCTGTACTCTCGCAACAACTGGCAGTAAAGCAGTCCGGATGACGTCACTGCTGGGAATCTTCATCGGTAAGCAGCTCTGCTGTGTCTGGATGTCAGGCTGAGCCTGGCATCCAGATGTAGCAGAGCTGGACTCGTCGTGGGACACTCGTGATTTTGGACTACGTCGGACAGGGAGTATTTGTGTTGGTTTGTTATTTTTGTTTTTTTTACAGGAGATCGATGGCATCGCAGGATGAGAGTACAATAAAAAATAGTGAAAACTGTGTTGTGTATTATTTCATTAAAAGACTTCATTCTGGCTGTTTTTTTTTTTTAAATTTACAAACTTTATGATTAATAATGGATCGGTGTCTTATTGACGTCTCTCCATTATTAACCGAGCTTATTGTCACCGTTCAATCAAAGGTGACATTAATACCTTATTACCCCACTTGCCACCGCTACAGGGCAAGTGGGAAGAGCCGGGTAAAGTGTCACAATTGGCGCATCTTTGAATGCGCCAATTGTGGGGCTGCTGCAGCCTGGTATTTTTATGCTGTTGAGGGCCAAAATCCATGGGCCTTGACATTTAATACCAGGCCGCAGCAGTCTGCTTTTTACTTGGCTGGTTAACAAAAATAGGGGGACCCCATGCCATTTTTTTTTTCGAGGGGATCCCCTATTTTTGTTAACCAGCCAAGATAAGCAGACTGCTGTGGCCTGGTATTATCAGGCTTGCAAGGTTCATGGATCTTGGATCCTTAACAGTCTTAAATACCAGGCCTCAGTAGTCTGCTTCATCTGGCTGCTAAACAAAAATCGGGGGGACCCTACGCCATTTTTTTTTTCGAGGGGATCCCCTATTTTTATTAACCAGCCAAGATAAGCAGACTACTGTGGCCTGGTATTATCAGGCTTGCAAGGTTCATGGATCTTGGATCCTTAACAGCCTTAAATACCAGGCCTCAGTAGTCTGCTTCATCTGGCTGGTTAAAAAAAATTGGGGGGACCCCACGCCATTTTTTTTTTTTGAGGGGATCCCCTATTTTTGTTAACCAGCCAAGATAAGCAGACTGCTGTGCCCTGGTATTATCAGGCTTGCAAAGTTCATGGATCTTGTATCCTTAACAGCCTTAAATACCAGGCCTCAGTAGTCTGCTTCATCTGGCTGATTAACAAAAATAGGGGGGACCCCACGCCATTTTTTTTCGAGGGGATCCCCTATTTTTGTTAATCAGTTCACTTCAGGTCAGCCGGGATTCCCTCTGACGTCACTGATGCTGTGTGGTGTCCCCGGCTGACCGGAAGTGAAAGTGGGAAGCAATCAATTATGCTTCCCACACTAATCACTTCCTCTCCTGTCAGATGGGAGAAGAGATGATTCATTTGGTGGTTTACTGCGAGGCTGGCAGCATTAGCTGCGGTCCCTGCAGTAAACGTTAACCCTTTCAGAAGGATTACATCGGGGACCTGACTGCGTCGGATAGGTAAGAATAATGTTGCTTTATTATTTTATTTTTATTACAGGAGAACAAGGGAATCGAGGATTACCAGTACAATAAAATATGGTCAAAAACTGTGTATTTATTTCAGTAAAATGATTTTTCATTAATGTGTGTGCGTTTTTTTTTATTTCATACAATAGGATTAATAATTGATAGTTGTATAATTGACAGCTCTCAATTATTAACCTGGCTTAAAGTCACCTTTCAATAGCAAGGTGGCTTTAATCCATTATTAACCCATTCGCCACCACTACAGGGCAGTGGGAATAGACGGGCTAAGTGCCAGAAAGGGCGAATCTAATTATAGATTTGCCTTTTCTGGGGTGTCTGGGGGCAGATGTTAGTAGCCAGGGGGGGCCCAAAAATAATGGTCCCTCTCTGGGCTATTATTATCTGCCCCCACTCGCTGGCTTTGTCTGTCTGGTTGAGAAAATAGTGCGGGAGCCCACGCATTTTTTTCAACAATTTTACACCTCATATATAATATATATATATATATATATATAATCTTTAATTTATTTATAGTGCCATCATATTCCGCAGCGCTTTACAGTTTAAAATATATATATATATATATATATACAGTACGGACCAAAAGTTTGGACACTTCTTCTCATTCAAAGATTTTTCTGTATTTTCATGACTATGAAAATTGTAGAATTACACTGAAGGCATCAAAACTATGAATTAACACATGTGGAATTATACATTACACTTTACAAAAAAGTGTGAAACAACTGAAAATATGTCTTATATTCTAGGTTCTTCAAAATAGCCACCTTTTGCTTTGATTACTGCTTTGCACACAGAAAAGGTGAACGGCTGGACTCTACATGCCTGGTTCCCACCATGAAGCATGGAGGAGGTGGTGTGATGGTGTGGGGGTGCTTTCTGGTGACACTGTTGGGGATTTATTCAAAATTGAAGCGGTGAGCGGTCCAGCTCACCCCAAACCATCTCGATTGGGTTCAGGTCTGGTGACTGTGGAGGCCAGGTCATCTGGCGTAGCACCCCAACACTCTCCTTCTTGGTCAAATAGCCCTTACACAGCCTGGAGGTGTGTTTGGGGTCATTGTCCTGTTGAAAAATAAATGATGGTCCAACTAAACGCAAACCGGATGGAATAGCATGCTGCTGCAAGATGCTGTAGTAGCCATTCTGGTTCACTATGCCTTCAATTTTGAATAAATCCCCAACAGTGTCACCATCAAAGCACCCCCACACCATCACACCACCTCCTCCATGTTTCATGGTGGGAACCAGGCATGTAGAATTCATCCGTTCACCTTTTCTGCGTACAAAGCAGTAATCAAAGCAAAAGGTGGCTACTTTGAAGAACCTAGAATATAAGACATATTTTCAGTTGTTTCACACTTTTTTGTAAACTGTAATGTATAATTCCACATGTGTTAAATCATAGTTTTGATGCCTTCAGTGTGATTCTACAATTTTCATAGCCATGAAAATACAGAAAAATCTTTGAATGAGAAGGTGTGTCCAAACTTTTGATCTGTACTGTATATATACATGTCATTGTGACACATATATATATTTATAGTACATACATAGTATAATAGCCGCTAATTCAATTGCCAGCTTTTGTGAAATTGTTGTAAAAAAAAAAGCCTTTTTTTCTACAAATTTACACCTTTAATTAACCCCTACATGTGTGAAATTTTGCACACATACACTCATGTAATTGTTAGTGAAAACCATATATCAAACTACATGAAATGACATGGTTAACTCTATGTAAACCATGTGTCATTTCATGTCGGGTGGTTCTGTAATTTCACAAAAGCCGGCATTGCCCGGCAATTGAATTAGTGGCTATTTTACTATGTAGAAGTGTATGAACTATAAATATATGTATATATATATATATATATATATATAATGTCACAATGACATGAATATATATATATATATATATATATATATGTATTCTATGTGTGTATATCTAGTGTTTACAAGGAACGAAAGGGTTTATTTTAATTACGATATTCCTGTTCCATTGACTTGCATTGGTTTCCGGTATCGGAATCGGCGATACCCGATAATTTTTGGGTATCGGTTCAATCAAATCCGATCCGATACTTCTTGATATCGGGAAGTATCGCTCAACACTAATAATCACCCTCATCCTGAAATAATGGTCCCGTCCTGCAATAATAGTCCACATTCTGTAATGTCCTCAATCGTGTAATAATGTCTCCAACCCTGTAATAATATCCTCAATCCTGTAAATCCTCAATCCTGTAATAATATCCCTTGTACTGTAGTAATGTCCCATCTTATAGAAATGTCCCCATCCTTGTTCCCTTCTTGTAACAATGTCCTCCATTCTAGTGCTCTTATATAGACATACAAAATAAATCCTCACCTGACCTTGCTTGCTCGGCGTACAGCATCCTCTTCCTCCTCCACAGCTTAGGCGCCTAGCAATGATGTTATATGCAGCCAGATTGAGACACCTACATTATCTTCTGGCCTCTGATTGGACAGTGGCTGGCTTTGGTATTGTGGTGTCAAGAGCTAGTATCTGTGCCACAGTACATTTCAATTGAATGTGCGTTATAGAAACGATATTTCTTAAAATGGATAAATGTTTTTTTTTTTTTAAATCTCTTCAGATGAAAGACTAAGAGGTACTTATCTGTCCTCTGTACCATCAGATAGGTTTTAATGACATCCTATTGTGATATCATCAAGTTTTCATGTACCAGTTTTACTGGCATATTTACCACTTTTTTTGGAGGCTTATATACAGAAGACAAGTCTTGATTGAAGTCACTATTAATATGAAATAACCTCATAAAGGGTTTATCCAGGACTTTCTTTCTTTTTTAAAAATTGGCTTAACAGGCAGGTAGTTGGTACCTACCTGCTTGTTGTGCCTGTTGTCGATCATGTCAGCTGAACATCCGGCAGCAATCACGCACGCACAGCTCCTGTGCGATTAAGGGGTTAAGTGCTTGTTTTTTGTTTTTTTTGCGGGATGGGTTGTAGTTTTGATTTACAGTACATCATTCATTTTACCATGTAGAGTATGGGAAAATGACAAACAAAATTTCAGTGTCAATGAAATGGTGTTTATTGTGCACTAAAAAGGACTTCAAACATGTTTCTTCATGTCATTACAATTATGACGATACCAAACGTATAGTTTTTTTTACTATTTTATTGGCTTAACCCCTCTCTGACATTAGACGTACTATCCCGTCCATAAAACCCGTGCCATTCTGACCATGTACGGGATAGTACGTCATGCCCTTTAATGCGACATCGCGACTTAAGTAGCGGTGATCGCATTAAAATTCCGACGCCAGCTTACCTCTTGGAAGTTGGCGTCGGCATCCCGGGCTGCGTCCTCCCCCCTCAGGCCTCCCGATCGCTGTGATTGGCTGTTGAATTCTGAACAGCCAATCACAGCCTTTCTCACTGTTTCAGCCAATCAGAGCGGCTGAAACAGTGAGATCGCAGGCTAGGATCGAGTACCGATGTACTCGATCCTAGGCCTGGGCCTAGGAAGGTCCAGACCCCCCCCCCGGATTGGCACGATCGCCGATCACATCGATCGCGCCAATCGCAGAGCACAGCCGCGGTATATCTGCGCTGTGCCCTGCCTGTACCTGCCTGGATGGTGCAGTAATAGCACCGATCCTAGGCCAGGGCCTGTAGGGCATGAAGGAGCTGATTGGCGCGATCGATGTCATCGACGATCGCGCCAATCACAGGGCATAGCAGCGGTGTGACCGCTCTGTGCCCTGCTAGGTGACCTGCCGGTGACCTGCCTAGGAATCGGAGCTGTGAGCTCCGATTACTAGGCCGGTGCCTAGCAACCGGCAATGCAGGGGTCTCCTTTGATTGGTGGGATTGATGTGATCATCGATCCCACCAATAACAGGTCACAGCAGCGATGTGACCGCTCTGTGACCTGTCTGCAAACTGGATCTGACCTGTCTGACCGCACTGCAGGGGTCCTCACACTTGCTGAGGATTCCTGCTGTGCAGTCACACTGCCAGATCTCCTCCTGTGCTGGGCCTTGTGGTGCCACAGTAGCCTGTGACACCACAACTCCTGCTGAGGAGAGAAGAAAGAAGAGAGAAGAAAGAAGAGAAAGAAAAAAGAGAAAAGAAAGAAAAGACTACAAACGTGAGTTTTTGAGCCCCGATCCCTGCCCGATCCACCCCAATCCCCCCATTCCCTTCTCCCCCTTCCCTTTCCCCCTCTTTTTACCCCCCTTTTGCGCCGCCGAGCGTTGATTGGTGACGCAGTTCACCGATCAACACTTTCGCACCCCCCTCCGTGCGCACATCCAGCAGCCGCAAACTTTGATAAGTGACAGCGGTCACTTATCAGAGCTCATGCCTGCCGTTTTTTTTTTCACCCCCCCTTTCCGCCACTCCCGTGCGCACATCCAGCAGCCACGGAACTTTGATAAGTGACACCAGTCACTTATCAGAGCTCGTTCCTGCTGTTTTTTTTTTGTTTTTTTTCACCAACTTTTCCGCCACTCCCGTGCGCACACCCAGCAGCCACGGAACTTTGATAAGTGACACCAGTCACTTATCAGAGCTCGTTCCTGCTGTTTTTTTTTTTTCCACCAACTTTTCCGCCACTCCCGTGCGCACACCCAGCAGCCACGGAACTTTGATAAGTGACACCAGTCACTTATCAGAGCTCGTTCCTGCTGTTTTTTTTTTTTTTTTTTTTTCACCAACTTTTCCGCCACTCCCGTGCGCACACCCAGCAGCCACGGAACTTTGATAAGTGACACCAGTCACTTATCAGAGCTCGTTCCTGCTTTTTTTTTTTTTTTTTCCACCAACTTTTCCTCCACTCCCGTGCGCACATCCAGCAGCCGCAGAACTTTGATAAGTGACACCAGTCACTTATCAGAGCTCGTTCCTGATGTTTTTTTTGTTTTTTTTTCACCCCCCTTTCCGCCACTCCCGTGCGCACATCCAGCAGCCGCGGAACTTTGATAAGTGACAGCGGTCACTTATCAGAGCTCGTGCCTGCCAGTTTTTTTTTTCACCCCCCTTTCCGCCACTCCCGTGCGCACATCCAGCAGCCGCGGAACTTTGATAAGTGACAGCAGTCACTTATCAGAGCTCGTACCTGCCAGTTTTTTTTTTTTTCACCCCCCTTTCCGCCACTCCCGTGCGCACATCCAGCAGCCGCGGAACTTTGATAAGTGACACCGGTCACTTATCAGAGCTCGTGCCTGCCAGTTTTTTTTTTCACCCCCCTTTCCGTCACTCCCGTGCGCACATCCAGCAGCCACGGAACTTTGATAAGTGACACCGGTCACTTATCAGAGCTCGTGCCTGCTGGTTTAGACTTTTTTTCACAGGCCTTTTTTTTCCCTATTCGCTTTCTTTTCTTTTAGCTTTTTCTTTTCAGCTTAGTTTACACCAATCACTATCCCCCCCCACACACACACAGTTATAAAGTTCACACAAAGCACCACATTCACAAAAAAAATGTCCCGCTCGTCACGCTCATCCCAACAGCGCTATTCAGTGGAGGAGGCATACGCTTTCCTTGCCTCCGACACTGATAGTGAGGGAGAGGATCCCACATTTCTTTATTTTTCAGATGAAGATTCTTCTTCCTCCTCATCGGGTCCTGCGGAACCGCCACACAGACGCCCCAGGACAGAACATGAGGCAGCGCCCGCCCCTGAAAATGAACCAGCGCACCCCTCTTCGGACCCCGTATGGACCCCGGCCCTCGAAAATTACGAGCCACTGATTCCTGATTTTGTGGCAGAATCAGGAATCAGGTTTGACTCCACCGGCTTCACAGAAATAGACTTTTTCAAAGTCTTTTTCTCTGAGGATTTAATTAACCTCATGGTGGAGCAAACAAATTTGTACGCTCGGCAATTTTTGGCGCAAAACCCCCGTTCATCATTTTCCAACTGGTCTGCTGTAGACGCAGTTGAAATGATGCAGTTTTGGGGCCTGGTCCTCCATATGGGGATCCTGAAGAAGCCAGAAATTCGGCAATATTGGAGTGTTGATATTTTATACAACACTCCACTGTTCCGAATGGTCATGGCTCGGACGCGTTTTGAGGCCATCCACAAATTCCTGCATTATAATGATAATGCACAGTGTCCCCCACGAGATGACCCCAACTTTGACCGCCTGTTCAAAGTTCGGCCGGTCATCGAACACTTCAACAAAAAGTTTGCTGAAGTGTACGTGCCCCAAAGGGACATCTGCGTGGATGAGTCCTTGGTTCATTTTAAGGGACGGCTCGCATTCCACCAGTACCTGCCCAGCAAGAGGGCAAGTTACGGAATCAAACTCTACAAGCTGTGTGAGAGTACCTCAGGGTACACACACAGCTTTAGAGTTTACGAAGGAAAGGACACCAGGATTGTACCCCCTGAGTGTCCCCCCGTCCTGGGAGTGAGTGGGAAAATTGTGTGGGATTTGGTGCACCCACTGCTGGATAAAGGTTATCACCTTTACACTGATAACTTTTATTCCAGCATCCCACTCTACAAATCCCTCTCTGCGCGAGGTACCGCAGCCTGCGGTACCGTCCGCAAAAATCAGAGAGGCCTCCCAAAGACGCTACTTGGGCTGATGCTCAGAAAGGGTGAGAGCAGAGCCCAATGTAGCGACCACCTGTTGGTGGTCAAGTACAAGGACAAGAGGGATGTCCTTCTCTTGACCACCATACATGGTGATGGCAGCGGCCTCAGCACTGTACGGGGTACCTCTACACAGGTCCGCAAACCGGACTGTGTACTGGGGTACAATAAATACATGGGGGTGTTGATCTCTCTGATCAACTCCTCCAACCGTACAGTGCTTTGAGAAAGGCCAAGGTGTGGTACAAGAAGCTGTCCGTGCACATCGTCCAAATGGCAATGCTCAACGCTTTCCTGCTGTCACGATGTGCACGCAACAGCGATACGACGTACCTTCAGTTTCAGGAGGTAGTGGTTAAGGCCCTGATGTTTGGCGCTCAGGAAACAGCGGGCCCCAGTACTTCCGGAACTGAAGGTGCTCGTATCATACCAGGTCAGCATTTCCCGGGGGTGGTCCCGCCAACTGGAAGAAAAGGTAAGCCGCAAAAAAGGTGCCGAGTGTGTTACAAAAGGGGAATACGCAAGGACACCACTTACCAATGCGACACCTGCCCCGAAAAACCTGGCCTGTGTATGAAGGATTGTTTCAAATTGTACCACACCTCCATGCACTACTAATTTACTTTACAGGAAAGATTAGTTCCAGAAGGGGGTCACATTTAGAAAAGTTCCTTGGGAGTCTACTTTCCAAAATTATGTCACTTGTGTTTTTTTTTTTACTGTTTAGGCACATCAGGGGCTCTGCAAACGGAACATGACGCCAGCAGACCATTCCATCAAAGTCTGCTTCCAAAACGTCACAATTTCCCTTCTGAGCCCCGAATTGTGCCCAAACAGTTTTTTCCCACATATGGGGTACCAGTGTACTCAGGACAAATTGGACAACAACTTTTGGTGTCCAATTTCTCCACTTAACCTTGGGAAAATAAAAAATTGGGGACTAAAACATCATTTGTGTGAGGTAAAAAGTAGGATTTTTTTTTTCACACCTGGGCATTATAAACTTTAGTGAAACACTTGGGGGTTTAAAGTGCTCATCACACACCTAGATAAGTTCCTTAGGGGGTCTAGTTTCCAAAATGGGGTCACATGTGGGGGGTTTCCACTGTTTAGGCACATCAGGGGCTCTGCTAACGGAACATGACGCCCGCAGACCATACCATCAAAGTCTGCATTCCAAAACGTCACTGCTTCCCTTCCGAGCCCTGCCGTATGCCCAAACAGTGGATCCCCCAACATATGGGGTATCAGCGTACTCAGGACAAATTGGACAACCAATTTTGGGTCCAATTTCTCCTCTTACCCTTGGGAAAATAAAAAATTGGGGACTAAAACATCACTTTTGTGGAAAAAAAAATATATATTTTTTTTCACGCCAGGGCATTATAAACGTTAGTTAAACACTTGGGGGTTCAAAGTTCTCATCACACACCTAGATAAGTTCCTTAGGGGGTCTAGTTTCCAAAATGGGGTCACATGTGGGGAGTTTCCACTGTTTAGGCACATCAGGGGCTCTGCTAACGGAACATGACGCCCGCAGACCATTCCATCAAAGTCTGCATTCCAAAACGTCACTGCTTCCCTTCCGAGCCCTGCCGTATGCCCAAACAGTGGATCCCCCCAACATATGGGGTATCAGCGTACTCAGGACAAATTGGACAACCACTTTTGGGGTCCAATTTCTCCTCTTACCCTTGGGAAAATAAAAAATTGGGGACTAAAACATCACTTTTGCGGAAAAAAACATTTTTTTTTTTCACGCCAGGGCATTATAAACGTTAGTGAAACACTTGGGGGTTCAAAGTGCTCACCACACACCTAGATAAGTTCCTTAGGGGGTCTAGATTCCATAATGGGGTCACATGTGGGGGGTTTCCACTGTTTAGGCACATTAGGGGCTCTGCTAACGGAACATGACGCCCGCAGACCATTCCATCAAAGTCTGCATTCCAAAACGTCACTGCTTCCCTTCCGAGCCCTGCCGTGTGCCCAAACAGTGTATCCCCCCAACATATGGGGTATCAGCGTACTCAGGACAAATTGGACAACCACTTTTGGGGTCCAATTTCTCCTCTTACCCTTGGGAAAATAAAAAATTGGGGACTAAAACATCACTTTTGTGGAAAAAAAAAAAAATATTTTTTTTTTTCACGCCAGGGCATTATAAACGTTAGTGAAACACTTGGGGGTTCAAAGTGCTCACCACACACCTAGATAAGTTCATTAGGGGGTCTAGTTTCCAAAATGGGGTCACATGTGGGGGGTTTCCACTGTTTAGGCACATCAGGGGCCTTCCAAACGCGACATGGCGTCCGTTCGCAATTCCAGCCAATTTTGGTTTGGAAAAGTCAAACGGCGCTCCTTACCTTTCAAGCCCTGCCGTGCGCCCAAACAGTGGTTCCCCCCCACATATGGGGTAACAGCGTACTCAGGACATGTTGGACAACAACTTTTGTGGTCCAATTTCTCCTCTTACCCTTGGGAAAATAAAAAATTGGGGACTAAAACATCATTTGTGTGAGGTAAAAAGTAGGATTTTTTTTTTCACACCTGGGCATTATAAACTTTAGTGAAACACTTGGGGTTCAAAGTGCTCATCACACACCTAGATAAGTTCCTTAGGGGGTCTAGTTTCCAAAATGGGGTCACATGTGGGGGGTTTCCACTGTTTAGGCACATCAGGGGCTCTGCTAACGGAACATGACGCCCGCAGACCATACCATCAAAGTCTGCATTCCAAAACGTCACTGCTTCCCTTCCGAGCCCTGCCGTATGCCCAAACAGTGGATCCCCCAACATATGGGGTATCAGCGTACTCAGGACAAATTGGACAACCAATTTTGGGGTCCAATTTCTCCTCTTACCCTTGGGAAAATAAAAAATTGGGGACTAAAACATCACTTTTGTGGAAAAAAAAAATATATTTTTTTTTTCACGAAGGGCATTATAAACGTTAGTTAAACACTTGGGGTTTCAAAGTTCTCATCACACACCTAGATAAGTTCCTTAGGGGGTCTAGTTTCCAAAATAGGGTCACATGTGGGCAGTTTCCACTGTTTAGGCACATCAGGGGCTCTGCTAACGGAACATGACGCCCGCAGACCATTCCATCAAAGTCTGCATTCCAAAACGTCACTGCTTCCCTTCCGAGCCCTGCCGTATGCCCAAACAGTGGATCCCCCAACATATGGGGTATCAGCGTACTCAGGACAAATTGGACAACCACTTTTGGGGTCCAATTTCTCCTCTTACCCTTGGGAAAATAAAAAATTGGGGACTAAAACATCACTTTTGCGGAAAAAAACATTTTTTTTTTTCACGCCAGGGCATTATAAACGTTAGTGAAACACTTGGGGGTTCAAAGTGCTCACCACACACCTAGATAAGTTCCTTAGGGGGTCTATATTCCATAATGGGGTCACATGTGGGGGGTTTCCACTGTTTAGGCACATCAGGGGCTCTGCTAACGGAACATGACGCCCGCAGACCATTCCATCAAAGTCTGCATTCCAAAACGTCACTGCTTCCCTTCCGAGCCCTGCCGTGTGCCCAAACAGTGTATCCCCCCAACATATGGGGTATCAGCGTACTCAGGACAAATTGGACAACCACTTTTGGGGTCCAATTTCTCCTCTTACCATTGGGAAAATAAAAAATTGGGGACTAAAACATCACTTTTGTGGAAAAAAAAAATATATATTTTTTTTCACGCCAGGGCATTATAAACGTTAGTGAAACACTTGGGGTTCAAAGTGCTCACCACACACCTAGATAAGTTCCTTAGGGGGTCTAGTTTCCAAAATGGGGTCACATGTGGGGGTTTCCACTGTTTAGGCACATCAAGGGCCTTCCAAACGCGACATGGCGTCCGTTCGCAATTCCAGCCAATTTTGGTTTGGAAAAGTCAAACGGCGCTCCTTCCCTTTCAAGCCCTGTCGTGCGCCCAAACAGTGGTTCCCCCCCACATATGGGGTAACAGCGTACTCAGGACATGTTGGACAACAACTTTTGTGGTCCAATTTCTCCTCTTACCCTTGGGAAAATAAAAAATTGGGGACTAAAACATCATGCTTGTGGAAAAAATATGATTTTTTTTCTTCACGGCTCTACATTACAAACTTGCGTGAAGCACTTGAGGGTTCAAAGTGCTCACCACACATCTAGATAAGTTCCTTAGGGGGTCTAGTTTCCAAAATGGGGTCACATGTGGGGGGTTTTCACTATTTAGGCACATCAGGGCCCTCCAAACGCGACATGGCGTCCGTTCGCAATTCCAGCCAATTTTGGTTTGGAAAAGTCAAACGGCGCTCCTTCCCTTTCAAGCCCTGCCGTACGCCCAAACAGTGGTTCCCCCCCACATATGGGGTAACAGCGTACTCAGGACATGTTGGACAACAACTTTTGTGGTCCAATTTCTCCTCTTACCCTTGGGAAAATAAAAAATTGGGGACTAAAACATCATGCTTGTGGAAAAAATATGATTTTTTTTCTTCACGGCTCTACATTACAAACTTCGTGAAGCACTTGAGGGTTCAAAGTGCTCACCACACATCTAGATAAGTTCCTTAGGGGGTCTAGTTTCCAAAATGGGGTCACATGTGGGGGGTTTCCACTATTTAGGCACATCAGGGGCCCTCCAAACGCGACATGGCGTCCGTTCGCAATTCCAGCCAATTTTGGTTTGGAAAAGTCAAACGGCGCTCCTTCCCTTTCAAGCCCTGCCGTACGCCCAAACAGTGGTTCCCCCCCACATATGGTGTATCAGCGTACTCAGGACATGTTGGACAACACTTTTGGTGTCCAATTTCTCCTCTTACCCTTGGGAAATAAAAAATTGGGGACTAAAACATCATTCTTGTGGAAAAAATATGATTTTTTTCTTCAAGGCTCTACATTACAAACTTCGTGAAGCACTTGAGGGTTCAAAGTGCTCACCACACATCTAGATAAGTTCCTTAGGGGGTCTAGTTTCCAAAATGGGGTCACATGTGGGGGTTTCCACTGTTTAGGCACATCAGGGCCTCTCCAAACGACGACATGGCGTCCGTTCCAATTCCAGCCAATTTTGGTTTGGAAAAGTCAAACGGCTCCTTCCCTATTCGAAGCCCTGCCGTGCGCCCAAACAGTGGTTTCCCCCCACATATGGGTATCAGCGTACTCAGGACAAGTTGGACAACAACTTTTGTGGTCCAATTTCTCCTCTTACCCTTGGGAAAATAAAAAATTGGGGACTAAAACATCATGCTTGTGGAAAAAATATGATTTTTTTTCTTCACGGCTCTACATTACAAACTTGCATGAAGCACTTGAGGGTTCAAACTACTCACCACACATCTAGATAAGTTCCTTAGGGGGTCTAGTTTCCAAAATGTGGTGACATGTGGGGGGTTTCCACTGTTTAGGCACATCAGGGCCTCTCCAAACACGACATGGCGTCCGTTCTCAATTCCAGCCAATTTTGGTTTGGAAAAGTCAAACTGTGCTCCTTCCATTCCGAGCTCTGCCGTGTGCCCAAACAGTGGTTTTCCCTCACATATGGGGTATCGGCGTACTCAGGAGAAATTGCACAACAACTTTATCGGTCCTTTTTCTCCTTTTTCCCTTGTGAAAATAAAAAAAATGTTTGTAAAAGATCATTTTTGTGACTAAAAAGTAAAATGTTCATTTTTTCCTTCCACGTTGCTTCAGCTCCTGTGAAGCACCTGAAGGGTTAATAAACTTCTTGAATGTGGTTTTGAGTACCTTGAGGGGTGTAGTTTTTAGAATGGTGTCACTTTTGGGTATTTTCTGCTATATAGACCCCTCAAAATGACTTCAAATATGAGGTGGTCCCGAAAAAAAATGGCTTTGTAAATTTTGTTGTAAAAATGAGAAATCGCTGGTCAACTTTTAACCCTTATAATTTCCTAAAAAAAAAATTTTGTTTCCAAAATTGTGCTGATGTAAAGTAGACATGTGGGAAATGTTATTTCTTAACTATTTTGTGTGACATATTTCTCTGTTTTAAGGGAATAAAAATTCAAAGTTTGATAATTGCAAAATTTTCAAAATTTTTGCCATATTTGCGTTTTTTTTCATAAATAAATGCAAGTTATATGGAAGAAATTTTACCACTATCATGAAGTACAATATGTCACGAGAAAACAATCTCATAATCGCGAAGATCCGTTGAAGCGTTCCAGAGTTATAACCTCATAAAGAGACAGTGGTCAGAATTGTAAAAATTGGCCCGGTCATTAACGTGCAAACCACCCTTGGGGGTGAAGGGGTTAAATAAAAAATTTTGTGTTTCCATTTTCTGTGACACATAATGTTTTTTATTTTACAATTAACGTAGCTGTGTGGGGCTTGTTTTTTTTTGTGCAAAGGTTGCTTAAATGTTGCTTACAGGTTGAATGCTGGGTCTACAAAAAAAACAACTTTTTTCCAGTGTGCAACGAAAGCCTGTCTAATTAATAAACTTACGCTTGCATCCTTTTTCAAAAAGTTTTTTAATTTTGTCTGAGATCATTGCAAATTTTTAAAGTGGATATTTGAAATTAGTGGTGCGCTCCGGATGCCCATGTCATTCGTAGCTATTTATTTAGGAAGCTGTCAGATTCTGCATAACATAACAAAAAGACAACTGGGCATGAAATGAATACAATTGCTACTGTGAACAAATTGATTTGTTAGTAATAGTAAATTTGAGCTTTTCTGCAACATGCAAAATGAAAAAGCAAATCTTTTCAGGGCAGAGGTGTAGAAAATTACAGAGCAGCAGGATTATTATTACAATCAGGACAGTGAGCGGCCAGTTTAGCACTGACAGAGCAAGTGTCCCCCTGTGCATGGAACAGATGGTAATGCAGCAGACAGCAAGGCCATGGATTTAGAGAAAAAGAAATAGAAAGTCACACACTCCTGATAGATTTTCATGCAAATTACACAGTAGGTTGCATATGAATCACATGAAACTCCATAGGGGAAAGAGACACAAGAAAATTGCTTTGAAATGTTGTACCAGCATCTTCTTCTCCACCTTGAATTCTCCTTTGACAACCCATTTAATTTCAGCAGCAAGATACTGGACTTAATTTAGCCTGATCTCGTTTCATTTCAATTACTTGTCAATATTTAGCCATTACATGGACTGATTTTATTACGTAACCTTTTATATGGATTTATTTTGCATGTCTTTTGCTTAAACTATTAACTCTTAGTGGAGCGTTTTGAAGCTCTTATACATGAATAAATGTTTCACTACCGTAATATATGAATATACAGATACAGTATATGTATGCACACACATTTCATCTTTAAATTAAGAGAGTATGCAGTGATAAATGTAATTCATTGGGAAACCTGCTTTAATTAGCAAGTAAATAGCTAACTAACTGGTTAAACATAAATCATTATATCCCAATTATATCATAATGGCCTTTTCAGTGGACATTATAAAAAAATATACGTATTAATGAAGACATAAATAATAAGCAGTGGTGGGCTAGGTTGAGCTGTGGAGAAGCTATGATATATATGATATCTATGATTATACATGGCCAGGCCTGCCCCACAGTTGCAGACTACAGCAGGATGTAGTCATGCACATATAAATTGTAGGTCGTGTTGAGATTCTAGCAGATGCTTGCCTGAAATGAAGCAGCGTGGAAACTAGCAATGCTGTCTGTTTTTTTTTGTTTGCTTTTTTTAATATAGGCTTATCTGTTCTGGTAACTATGTATTAAACTTAAATATATTTAATATCCCTACTGACCCCCGCCAGGCAGCAGCCTCCAAACTCCTGTCACTTACTTGATCATTTGGACTTACTCAGTGGTCCTCCACAGCCACCCACACAGATGGACATACATTAGACCTCATCTTCACCCGCCTCTGTTCCCTATCTAATCTCACAACCTCTCCCCTCCCCTATCTGACCAACACCTACTCACCTTCTCATCCCTGTCCTCCTCATCTGCCCCCATGTCCAGCCACTAGCACATCCTCGCAGAAACCTCGCACACCTAGACATTCACAGACTCTCAGACTCTCTTCTACCTCTGTCCTAGATATCTTCAGTCCACGACAGCGGCACTGCTTTCTATAACGCCATCCTCACATCAGCCATATAGTCAGTCGCCCCTCTCACACATGGCAAAGTGTGACGAATCAATAGGCAACCCTGGCACAACAATCTCACCAAAAAACTTCAACAATCATCCAGGGTCGCGGAGTGGCGTTGAAAGAAAACATGCCTGTCAGACGACTTTACTGCTTTCAAACTAGCTACACTTGCCTTAAAATAGCCCTCACCTCTGCTAAAAAGACTTATTTCACGAACCTTGCATCTTCATTATCCTACAACCCAAAACAACTGTTCAGCACATTCAACTCTCCTCCGCCCACCACTGCCACCTCCAACTACCCTCATCTCTTCCGAGCACTTGCCACCTACTTAAAAAATAAGATCGATCAAACAAGGCAAACCTTTAGGCTAAGTGCACATGTCCAGGATTATTTGCATTTTTTTCGAGTTTTTTCACAGGAAAAAACGCATCAAAAACGCATGAATTATGCATCCTATCATTTAGAATGAATTCCGCAATTTTAGCGCACATGGTGCGTTTTTTTCCGCGAAAAAAATGCATCTTGGAAAAATAACCAACATGTTCATTAATTTCGTGGAATTCTAGCATTTTTCCCGCTATATTATTGACCTAGAAAGTTCAGGGAAAAATTGCGGTAAAAACGCGCAAAATCCGCGCAAAAAATGCACCAAAAACGTGAAAAACGCAAAAAAAACGCGCGTTTTTTACCGTGAAAAAAGTCAGGTTTTGCTCAGGAAAATTCTGCACACATTCCTGAATGTGTGCACTTAGCCTTACAGTTCCACAACCCTAACCACTCCATATACCAGACCTCTGCCCTTTCCTAATAACCTCCCTCTCCAACATCACTGAAGGAGAACTTACTCATCTCCTTTCCAAATAACACCTCACCACCTGTGCACTTGACCCCATCCCTTCCCACCTGCTCCCCAACCTCACTAACACGCTCATTCCAGCCCTAACCCATCTCTTCAACCTATCGCTGTCTTCTGGTACCTTCCCCTCTGCCTTCAAACATGCCACTATCACACCCATCCTCAAAAATACAAAACTTAACCCAACTGCTATGCCCAGCTATCGCCCCATATCATTGCTTCCGTTTGCTTCCAAACTCCTTGAACAACATGTCCATGCTTAACTTTCCTCCACCTCTCATTTAATTATCCCATTGACAACCTCCAATCTGGCTTCCGCCCCCACCACGCCACCGAAACTGCCCTGACCAAAATTACTAATGACTTACAGCCAAAGCTACAGACAGTTCTACATCCTCCTCCTCCTCGACCTGTCCTCTGCCTTCGACACAGTCGACCACTGTTTACTGCTACAGATTCTTTCTTCCCTTGGCATCAAAGACCTTGCCCTGTCCTGGATGGCCTCTTACCTTTATGGCCGCACATTTAGCGTTTCCTACTACCACACGACCTTCTCATCTCGCCCTCTCTCTGTTGGAGTCCCTCAAGGCTCCATCCTAAGGCCCCTACTTTTTTCCATCTATACCGTTTGCCTAGGACAACTCAAAAAGTCCCATGGCTTCCAGTACCACCTATATGCAGACAACACTCATCTCTACCTCTCTGGCCCAGATGTCAACTCTCTGCTGTCCAGAATCCCGGAGTGTCTATCAGCCATATCCTCCTTCTTCACCTCTCGCTTCCTAAAACTCAATGTAGACAAAACCGAACTCATCATCTTTCCTCCATCTCACGTATCTTCCCTACCCGATCTATCTATTATGGTAAACGGCATCACTCTCTCTCCCACACCTGAAATCCGCTGCCTCAGAGTAAGGCTGGAGTCACACGGCCGTAAAACTCGTGCGATAATCGCATCGCACTGCACGGACTGGCCTGGCACCTCTCCTGACCTGAGCAAGACAGCGTGATGGATTACTATGCAGAGGTCAAGCTCAGGTCAGGAGAGCAAACAGCCAGTACGAGTTTTACAATGCGATTCTCGCATGTGAAATACGGCAGTGTGTCTCTGCCCTAACTCTCGACTCTGCCCTGTCCTTTAAACCACACATCCAAACTCTTGCCATCTCCTGTCACCTCCAACTCAAAAATATTTCCAGAATCTGTCCCTTCCTCAGCCCTCAATCTATTAAAACTCTTGTGCATGCCCTCATCATCTCCCGCCTTGATTACTACAACACCCTCCTTTGTGGCCTCCCCGCCAAATCTCTTGCACAACTCCAGTCTGTCCTCAACTCTGCTGTCCCACTAATCTATCTCCTCGCTACTCCCCTGTTTCTCCTCTCTGCAAATCCCTCCACTGGCTCCCAATTCCCCAATGAATCCAATTCAAACTACTAACACTGACCTACAAAGCCATCCACAACCTGTCCCCTTCCTATATCTCTGAACTAATCTCCCAATATCTTCACTCACGTAATCTTCGATCCTCCCAAGACCTTCTACTCTCCTCCACACTTATTCATTCCTCACACAACCGCCTCCAAGATTTCTTCTGAATATCCCCCATCCTCTAGAATTCCATGCCTCAATATGTCCAATTATTCACCACCCTCGAATCCTTCAAAAGGAACCTGAAAACCCATCTCTTCAGGAAAGCCTACTGCCTGCAATAACATTCTGCCGTCTCACCACCACCTAAGCTGCCACCTCACCACCACCCGAGCTGCAGCCTCACCACCAGCTGCAGCACCCCTGACCTTCTGTCTCTTCCCCATTATCCCATAGAATGTAAGTCCACAAGGACAGGGTCCTCTCCCTCTGTACCAGTCTGTCATTGTAAATTTGTTTACTGTAAATGATATCTATAACTTTGTATGTAATCCTTTCTCACGTAAAGCACCATGAAATTAATGGCGCTATATAAATAAATAATAATAATAATTATGGTATTGTATGTACATAATAAACTTACTTGGTTCCATATATTTATCTTAACATTTGTTCTGGTTCCATATCTATATCGTAAATTTGGTTCTGTTACTGTATCTATGTATTAACATTTATGTCTGATACTGTATAAATTAAGCTCAGTTCTACTTCTATAACTAGTTACAGTAGTAACATTGATTTTGCTATGGTATCTATGTGGTCCGCTTGTTCCTGTAACAGTATCTATGTAGAAAGTTGAGTTTAATTTCAATATCTCTTTAGTAACAATGGTTTTGTTCTCATATCTATCTAGTAAACTTGGTTCTGTTTCTGTATCTATGTAGTAAGCTTAGCTACATTTCCATGTCTTTATGGTCAAAGTAGTCAATTTGTTCCCTTCATTTTAGAAGGGCTTGAGAAGTGAGTGGATAGTGAGTATAACAATTTTATTTTCATTTGTTACATATTGTGCTTCTGGAAAGACCCCCGAGCATAGTAAGAGACATTAGGAAAATAACTAATCAAATGTCCAAAGAAAAATCACACAAACAGGCGAGTTAGAATTTTTTCCTTTATAAAGCAGCCAGAGGTGAATGCTTTAATTATGGTCAGTAACTTTTGATCCAGTGCTTTGCCCTTGCCCCCCCTTAGGCTAAAAATTGCAGGACAACTCGGTAAATAAACATAAGTACATAATGTCTATTAATAAAATATATTAACTAAAATACTTACGGTAGCTTGAAATTCAAAACTTGGAGTAATTTACCCAGAAATCTTATTTTATATTAGTTTTAACCAGGTAAAATGTATCTCATCATTTTTGTTTCAGGTGAAGGCATCTCATGCACATAGGCAATCATATGTTACCTATGTACTAGAAAAAGCTAAGCAGATGATTTCTTACTGTTCCTTGAGGCTTTATAGTCCAGAAGGATCAATATTTGCCAAGATTTTTTTCATAGAGCTGAGAGTTAAGCCCCCGTCACACTAAGCGAGATCGCTAGCGAGATCGCTGAAGCGTCACCGATTTTGTGACGCAACAGCGACCTAGCCAGCGATCTCGCTTAGTGTGACACTCAGCGACAATCAGCCCCCTGCTAGGTATCACTGATCGTCGTTGAATGTCCTGGACCATTTTTTCATCGTCTCCCGCTGGCCAGCGCGCATCGCTGCGTATGACAGCGGGAGACCAGCGATCAGCGAGCTGGGAGCTGGTATCAAATGTACATATCAGGTAACTAAGGGCTGCACGGCACCTAGTTACCCGATATGTACCCTGGATACTGGCTCCCAGCTTCTGCTGTAGAGAGCTGAGAGCCGGTATCTAGGGTACATATCGGGTAACTAGGTGCCGTGCGGTGCTTAGTTACCCGATGTGTACATTGGATACCAGTGTGCTCGGTGGTCCTGATCGCTGGTGAGTCTGCCCATGTGACAGCTCACAAGCGATCAGCTAACTATGTCCCAGCGATCCCATCCACGTCGTATCGTTGGTGGGATCGCTGGGACATTGAAGAGTGTGACGGGACCCTTAATTCTACTTATATCTGTTGAAGTTTTGACAAAGTTAAGAAAACAATCCTTGTGCAAACAAGAAATCATAAAATTCTTCTGTTTTATGAAGGTCTTCATTAGTCAAGGTGAATACAAGATTATTAGATATTAAAATGTTATGGAGCATTAGTAAGAGTTATTTCCCTAGAAAATCACTGTAAAATATTTTAGAGCATAATAAAAAATATCTGTGGAGGATTTCAAATCTTCCAGTAAACCCTATTAGTTCTGATTATCACCCACGAACATTGATGGGGATTTGAAGGATACCTAGAATGCAATTAAACTATATATATATATATATATATATATATTTCTGTGTTTCTTGAGCTGGAGGATTAACTGTATAAGGTCATCATTAGAATCACAAGGCTCCTCAATCTCTATTCCCTTCAATTTTAATCAACAATTATTATTAAATATGAAACTAATATTATGCATTCACACATGGGACATGGTAGAGAATTCACACAATGAAACAAAGATTCAGATGTTAATATTGTGCCGGAATAAAAAATACCACTTACTGATTTTGCAAAAGTAGACACCTTCTTCGTGATATAAAACCAAGGACAAGTCATTTTATTTTCACCAGCCTATTTATTTATGACTCCCTCAGATGAAGCATTCAATATGCTTGCGTTTGATATATAGTATTCCTCACCGGGTTACATAAAATCAGATAGCTAAACAAAAAGAAAATAAGAGTCAGCATTTCAGGGAAACTCACCTAGTGTATTTGGATTGCAATGCTTTCTACATTGTAGCGTAAAATAAAATTTCCTATAAAAAAGGAATAGAGTAGCTACATGGGATGAATTCCAATGACTGCATTGTAATACTTAGTGCACAAGAACATAAAATAAAGGAAGTCTATAAAATGAGAAATAAAATTGAAATACATAACCATGATGAGTGACTCCAAAAAAGCTCTTAAACATTCAGTAACATCTAACAAGTTGTTGCTCATCGCTTTTAGCATAACAATTGTATATTTTCTCCAGTTTGAAAAACAAATGCTTTGCAAATATTTGTGCTGCCTATACTTTTTGATACACAAATATACTGAAAGCAACCTTATAAGAAGATCAGGATGAGTGTTGTTGATGGATATGATGGCTTACACATATTGCGCTAAAGAAAGCTATTTAACTCCAAAATCTTAAAGTTGAAGTTTACCCTTGAAAATCATCTAAATAGGTAAAATCTACTCATACAGTATAGCAGAAAAGGTTTTTCAGGGCCTCTGGAACATCTAGGGTGGGCTAACGGCAGCAGCTGGGTCACATACCACAGGTATTTTCATGCTATATGCACTTTATCATGGAGTCTTTGTGCACTCACTATTGATTATTTCACTTAGTATCTATGTTTTTTCAGGCAATAATAGTGAGTATTTAATGATCAATTTTGTGGGTCACATTTGAAGGCACCATTAGCGTTTATGTACAAACTCATGTAGTGTGTTGTACCCACTTTATCTGTATGCCAATTTCTAGTTTGGTTTTGGAGGTCTCTTATATATACATTGATTGGATTTTAGTATAATTGTTTGTGAATAAAGAAGTTTTGAATTAATCTATACACTCTTTGTGCCATCAATTTGTTTTGTTCGGCTTAAGTGAATGCCTCTGGAACATCTGCAGTCACTGAAGGGTTATTCTATTCTTGCATCTTCATGAGCTCACTGCTCCACTGCCTCCTGGCTTATTGCTTAAGTGGGTGCGGTGAACTCCTGATTGACAGTTCAGACAAGCAGCATGGATGCGCCACAGTGCACTTTCCCAAACTGCTAGAAGAGGCAGCATCAGGGCAGCACAGAGGAACTGAAGCTCCTGCAATCTGGAAAGCTAAAGTGCAGCGCTTGCAAACTGTATTAGAAAGCCTGCAAGTTCACTCTCTGTACCTATAAACCAGCTCTTTCTGATAGACTGCATCAAGGCAATGAGCAGTACACAATAAACTTAAAAATCCCTTTGTTCTTGAGTATAGAGGGATTTTAAATGCAGTGCCTTGAAAAAGCATTCAAACCCCGTGAACTCTCACACATTTTTTCACGTTACATCCAAAAACTTGAATGAGTTTTATTGGGATTTTTTGTGCTATCCCAACACTAAATGGCAACTATTTGGAAGTTTAAAGGAAATAATACATGGTTTTCTCAATATTTTTAAATTATAAATCTGAAAATTGTGACATGGATTTGTATTCAGCCCGCATGAGTCAATACTTTTGTAGGACCAACTTTTGCTGCAATTGTTACTGCAGAAGGTCTCTTGGGGTATGTCTCGACCAGCTCTGCATATCTACAGCCTAAAATTTTTGCTCATTCATTGTTGCAATCTAGTTCTCGCTCAATGAGATTGGATAGAGAGTATCTCTGAACAGCAATATTCAAGTCTTGTCACAGATTCTCAATAGGATTTAGGTCAGGACTTTGATTGGGCCATTCAAACACATGAATATGCTTTGAGCTAAACTATTCCATTGTAGCTCTGGCATAATGTTTGGTGTCGTTGTCCTGCTGGAAGGTAAACCTCCTTCCCAGTCTCAAGTCTTTAGCAGCCTCTAACAGGTTTTCCTTTAGTTTTACCAAGTATTTAGTTCCCTCCATCTTCCCATCAGCTTTGACCAATTTCCCTGTCTCAGCTGGAGAAAAGCATCCCCACAGAACAATGCTGCCACCACTGTGTTTGACTGTGGTGAAAATGGGAATGTTTTATTCAGGGTGATGTGTAGCGTTAGTTTTCTTCCACATATAGCATTTTGCATTTAGCCCAAAAAGTTTTACTTTGGTTTTATCTGACCGGAACACCTTCTTCCACATGCTAGCTGTGTCCGCTTACATGGAAGCTGTGCGAGCAACGTGTGCAGCAGGCAAGTAGTTGCTCTGTTAGCAACTACCTGCGCACTAGCTTTTCAGGCACATAGCTAAAAGAAAAAGACCTGGATAACAGTCGTCTTTAAGGAGTTAAACTGAAAAGAGGTTGACATGGTAAAGTAATTAATTTAAGCTTTTAGATTTTTGATCAATTTACATTTGCTGGTTTTCTAATATGAATATGACTCTCAGATGCTTGTGTTTTATGCATATTTACTACCAGCGCTTTCCAACTTTGTAGAAAAGAAAAAACTGCTTATTGTGACATTCTATCAACCATGATAATTGCATATAAAAGCAATCTCCTATTAGTCAAGCCAATTTCTCTTCTTAATGAACCATTAAGACACATTGATATGGGTTTGTTCAACAAGCTGTCAGTAGTGCATACCTGTAAATATATGTGGAAAATTATAGAACACTCGTAATGAGTCAGGAAGTACTGAAGTGGAAAAGAACCATTACACTGAAAAACAAGCATAGATTCTGCCATCAAGGATCAGTGATAATCTACAGGTAAAACATGAGAGCATAGCATGAATTTAAAATACATTAACTCTTAAGTATATGCATTGTTTTAGAGCACCTTTATTAAAGATTAAAGACAATATAGAATATTATTAAGCTCTCTCAACTGGGTTGAAGTAAAATACACATGTCTGTAATTTGAATGATGGTTCAGCCCAATGTTCGGCCATCAGCCATCTCAGCTGTCTTTGCCATGCACAGGTGCACTTATTTGGCTAAGTGCATCAGTGTTCTTAATGAGAGAGCTGAAACCAGACAGGCTTATCTCCTTGAACAAAAGTATTGTCAATCAATTCTCCAGTGCCCCCAGACACATTAGACTGTCAGCTGAACCTGTCAATATTGGCAGGTTCTACTGACATTAGTTGATGGGGCCTCCTCATTTAGTATTCCAAATTGTGTTACCAATAATGTTCGCTTTAGAGATGAGCAAATCGATCTGTCATAAATAGACATCATGTTGAGTTTAATAAAATATTCTGCAAATCAATCTTTTGGGAAAAATTTGGTGAACCTGGTAAATTTGAACATCAAAAGGTTCAATCATCTCTAGTTAGCTCATAAGCTCTTTTCACTCCCTCCTCAGGCCAAAAGCACAAGCCCCTATCACAGACATTTGTGCTGACGACCTGGCCTCCCACTTTATAGAAAAAATAGATACTATCCGTCAGGAAATCTGCTCTCAACCACCAAGTGCTGTGACTCCCATCCCACCCTGCATTTCCCCTGGCTCACTTTCCACATTTGATCCCATCACAGAAGAAGAAGTCTCCAGACTCCTCTCTTCCTCTCGTCCGACTACATGCACTACCGACCCCATCCCCTCACATCTCCTCCAGTCTCTCTCTCCAGTTGTCACAACTCACCTAACTACAATCTTTAATCTCTCACTCTCCTCTGGCATTTTCCCATCCTCCTTCAAACACTCCATCATTACTCCATTACTAAAGAAACCCGCTCTTGACCCTTCCTGCACAAACAACTACAGACCGGTCTCCAATCTCCCCTTCATCTCTAAACTTTTGGAGCGCCTAGTCTACTCCCGCCTCACCCGTTACCTCTCTACTTACTCCCTCCTAGACCCTTCACAGTCCGGCTTCCGCCCCCTACATTCGACTGAAACTGCACTCATCAAAGTGACCAATGACCTTCTTACAGCAAAACGTAACGGCGACCACTCTCTGCTCATTCTTCTCGACCTTTCTGCAGCTTTCGACACGGTTGACCACCGTCTCCTACTCTCTAGGCTCCAGTCACTAGGTATTAAGGACACTGTTCTCTCCTGGTTCTCCTACTATCTTTCTGACCGCTCCTTCAGTGTTTCGTTCTCTGGCTCCACGTCATCTCCTCTTCCTCTCACTGTCGGTGTACCCCAGGGCTCAGTCCTTGGCCCCCTTCTCTTCTCTCTCTACACGGCCCCAATTGGACAGACCATCAGCAGATTTGGCTTTCAGTACCATCTTTATGCCGATGACACACAACTATACACGTCATCCCCCGACCTTACCCCCGCTGTTCTACAGAACACCACCGACTGTCTGTCCGCAGTCTCCAACATCATGTCCGCTCTCTATCTGAAACTTAACCTCTCCAAGACTGAACTCCTTCTGCTCCCGCCGTCTACTAACCTCCCTAAATCTGACATTTTCCTCTCTGTGGGCGGCACCATAATAACACCCCGGCAGCAGGCTCGCTGTCTGGGTGTTATGTTTGACACCAATCTCTCCTTCACCTCCCATATACAATCTCTTGCCCGCTCTTGCCATCTACACCTAAAGAACATCTCTAGAATCCGCCCTTTTTCACCATGGAAACAACAAAAACCCTCACTGTAGCATTGATCCACTCCCGCCTGGACTACTGCAACGCTCTATTACTTGGCCTCCCCATTACTCGACTATCCCCTCTCCAGTCCATCCTTAATGCAGCAGCCAGGGTCATCCATCTGGCTAATCGGTACTCGGACGCGTCCGCTCTTCGCCAGTCCTTACACTGGCTGCCCATTCATTATAGGATCCAATTCAAAGTACTGGTTCTCACCCACAAAGCTCTCCACAGTGCAGCACCCCCCTACATCTCCTCCCTCATTTCTATCTATCGGCCTAACCGACTGCTGCGCTCTGCAAACGACTTTCGACTAACCTCTGCACTAATCCGTACCTCCCACTCCCGACTCCAAGACTTCTCCCGCGCTGCGCCAATCCTCTGGAATGCTCTACCCCAAGAAATTAGGACTATCCACAATTTGCATGGTTTCAGGAGCTCCCTCAAAACACATTTGTTCAGAGTGGCCTATCACATTCACTAACCAAAGTCGTTCTATGTTTAAGTGTGTATGTGTAGCCCATTCACTATCTCCATCCATGCCTCACTCCCTCAAGATGGCTGGACCATTATTGTAAATGCACCATTGTATATACACACCTGTACTTTGTACTCCCCCACCTCATTGTAGATTGTAAGCTCTCACGAGCAGGGTCGGCTTATTTTGCTTTAATTATTGTATTGTTAACGTTGTTACCTATGACTTGTGTTTTGAAACTGTTAAACTGTAAAGCGCTGCGGAATATGTTGGCGCTATATAAATAAAGATTATTATTATTATTATTATAATTATTATTATTATAAGTAGTTCTCTAAGGCTACTTTCACACTTCAGGCTTTTTGAATCAGGCGCGATCCGGCGTGTTTTTAAAAAAACGGATCCGGTACCGGATGCGTTTTTTTAGCATTGACTTACATTAGCGCCGGATCGCGCCTGATGTCACTGCGTTTCATCCGTTTTTGGCCGGATCCGTCGGAATCGTACATTCCGGCGGCCGGACAAGACACTTGCTGCAACGTTTTTTTTTTCCGGAGCCGCCTGATAGTGCCTGAATCGGCACTTCAGGCGGCCGGAAACAATGCAAACCTATGGAGCCGGACCAGTCTTTTGACACATCCGTCAGAAAACTGATCCGGAATCCAAGGTCTCTCTCTGTCTCTCTCTCTCTCTCTCTCTCTCTCTCTCTCGTCCGTGCATTGATAACTGCATTTTCAACATGGAAATTTTATATTTCCGGGTTGAAAATGTCAGGACGGATCAGGCAAAAAACCTGATCAGTTGCATCAGTTTTTTAAAATCAGCGCCGGATCCGTCCTATCAGGCATAGGACGGATTATGCCTGATTTAAAAAAACTGATGTGTGAAAGTAGCTTAAGAGCAGCAAGTAAATGAAAACTTTTTTTCTCAAAGTAAAATGCTCACATAATGCAGACTGAAAGAATTTCATTACACATTAATTCTATTACATTTGTTTATGTTACAATTTATTTTTTAAATCAAGAAGGGATTTTTTTATTCAAAATGTTGCTAAAAAATTTACATTTTCATCTTTACATTAAATGGATAGTCTACTACTTAAAGAAGGGGTTGTACTCTGGGTAGTACAACCCCATTCTTAAAAGCAACAGTAGTGGACACCCCCTTTAATAAGATGTACAGAACAAACCCTCTGCCCTTCCTACCCACTTCCCAGGGAAGAAACTGAAATGAAAAGGTGGTGGTAACCATAAAGTTGCTACAAAATGAGGAAACAAGGGGGAATAAGATTCACCTTAATGGGTTGAAAAAGTACTGCTATGAACATCATAATCAGAAACTTAGTATCAAAGCCATTTGTGTCCATTAAACCAGTCTTGTCTCATTCTCAATCTAGGATCACACTTGCTTTTAAGTATTCATTAGGTGGCAATCTTCATCATTTTCATCACAAGAAAATGTGTAACATGATGCACTAATTGGCATACACTAAAGTTAACATGAACTGATTCAGAGGACAGGGTATATTGTCAGCTTCTAATCTAAGATCACTGACTAAAGACCTGAGAAATGCCTCCTACCATGTCATAACTGTTTTGTTTTTTTGCGATTTCAAGAAAAAATGTTAAGTGAAATGAAAAGGTGAGAAAAAAGTGTATATATTTAATATATATATATATATTTTTGTTATTTGGGATTGCTTTGTCTTTTGCTCATTGTTCAGTAGAAATGACCAGGCAATATGATAATTTAGGTCAGTGTGCGTGCATCAATACAAAACCTGTATAATTATTTGCTTTATTTAATTGGTGGAAAAAATATCAGATATTGGTCAAAGAAAAAATTGTTTTGTGTCGCTATCTTTGGAGACCCATCTAGTTCCATCAATTGAGTTGAGAGGGACTTGTTTTTTATCAGCTCTTTTATTGGTACCACTTTGAAGTACACATTATGTTTTCATAGGTATTTATTCCACTAGGTTTTAGGGAGGAGCAGCAAAAAGTGATAAGCAAACGTGCTCTAATAACGTGTTATCTGAATAATTAACAGCTGAAAAAGATGCAGCTGCAGGGTCTCAAAACTATTATTCACGCACGCCCAAGTAATTTGAATAACACCCTAGCATGCTCGGATAACACGTTATAAAAGCACGTTCGTTCATCACTAGCATCCACCAAAAATGGCAATTTTTATGTTAATTATTTCTTGCTTTATGGTGTTTACCCTATGGGTTAAATAAATATATATTTTAACATATTGGATTTTATATGGATATAATAATTGCAAATGTTTTTGTTTTTTCAAAGCAAGGTCTATTTTTAAAGAGCGAAAAGAGGGACGATATATATTATAGTTTTACTTTTTTTAGTACCCTTAAAATGTTTCTTTGTATTTTTTATTTTTCTTTATAGTCCCCATTTGGGACTTAAACTTGCAATCTTCTAATTGCTTGTTCTCCTTACTGAAATCCCCCCCCAAACAGCAAAAAATCACAGTCTTCTTGAAAGCTCATACAACTGAACTTCATAGGAGTACCAACATGGCAGTCATGTGGGCTTTCAGTAGAACAGCTGGCTGGCATGGCAATCCATCAAAGCCCCTTGATCACAGGGGAGCACAAATGAATGGATGGGAGACTAAATGAATGCATGGAAAGGATCATGTGCCTTAAATGCCATTGTCAAATATAGACAGTGGCATTTAATGGGTTAAACATCAGCTGCTGCTAGCAGCAGATTTCGGCTGTACAACACAGTTGGCATCTGCCAGGTATGGCATGGGCTTAGCTCCTGAGTAGTGATGGGCGAATCCGAACAGTAAAGTTTGGCATCCGTACTGAACACCTACTGTTTGGGCATGGACCCGACCCCAGACTTCTCCAGAAAATGTGTGTTATTGTTCTAGATTGGATCCTCGAACATCGGGTGTTTTCCACACTGTCAACTGCATAACACTGTGAGAAAACACTGGGGCTATTATCGGAGTAAGATTATTACCACCAGTCAGAGCGTCAACAGCTGTGACTTGCGGTAAAAAGCTTACCTACAGTCACAAAGGTGTTGGTTGATGAGAGAGTACTACTCACATCAGCCTACGCCTGTTACCGCTAATAGCAGCGAGAGCAGGCGTGGCTGATGCGGGTATTCATCAGCCAGCACTGGCGCTATAAATAAATAATTTTTTAAAAAAATGATGCGGGGTCTTTCCATTTTTGATAACCAGCATGGCAAAACTGACAGCTATGGGCTGCAACACTCAGCTGTCAGCTTTATCATAGCTGGGTATCAAGAATAGAGGAGTCCCTATTCCATTTTTTTTTAATTATTTAAATAAATAAATTTTAAAAAATGGCTTGGGATCCCCCCATTTTTGACAACCAGCCAAAGAAAAGCAGACAGCTGGGGGATGATTATTCTCAGGCTGGTAAGGGGCATTATCCATGCTCCTCAGCTTAAAAATAGCATCTCGCAGCAGCCTCAGAAAAGGTGTATATATTAGATGCATCAATTCTGGCGCTTTGCCCGGCTATTGCCACTTACCCTGTGGTGCTGGCAAGTGAGGTTCATATTTGTGGGGTTGATGTCAAATTTGTATTGTCAGGTGACTTCAAGCCTACAGGTTAGTAATGAAGAGGCATAGTCATATTGTCAGTAAAAAAACACCCAGAATAAAGTCCATTATTTAAAAAATAAAAATATAAACCATTTTACAAATTTATTTAAAAATAGTAACAGTTATTACTCACCTTACACCCATTCCATTGAATCTCTGTCCCCTGTAAAAAAACAAACAAAAAAAAACAAATAAAAATAATATATCTCACCTGTCTGACATACTGTCCCATGCCATAACCCATGTCTGTGATAACTGGTTTTCAACCTGTACGGTGCCAAGATGCGACCATCCAGACAGAAAACCATGGGAGAATGAGCTACTGCGAGCGCAGCATCAGTGACTAGCTGTGAAGTTATCAAGGTTAACGCAGGTCACTGAGCCTGCATTCCAGCTCAATTCAGTGTGAGCAGAGACAATGAACTGCAGTGACCTCAGTGAGATCACTGCTAGCACCATGAAAAAAGTTTCACAGTGCAGCTCTGAGCTCAATAACTTAACAGCAGTTAACCGTGAGAAGTTTCTTCACCCAATGCCTCTGTGGCTGGAGCTCTCTGACCGGCAGTAATGATCTTATCACCGATCAGAGGCAGTGTTTACCGCTCTGTCATGCAGATGACAGAGTGGCAAACAATGGATGTTTGGGCACCCCGTTCATCTAAATGGGGTCTGGATTCGGTTCACTTACAGTTCTGGTACCCGAGCCGAACATTTTTTTAGTTGTTCGACTGGACCCAAACTTCCAGAGGTTCACCCATTGCTACTCCTGAGCCCACTACATACAACCGCTTCAACCATAGGCTATACTATTACATCCTTCTTCGGAAAGAGATAATATAGTTCTGTAAGGTTCTATGTATATATTCCTGAAACTCAGTTTGTTCGTCAGCCATTTTACTTTCTGTCTTGCTGCAGCTATCTTGCCCTCAGTCAAAATGGAGTTTCCAGCTTGCATGTTCCCGCCCTGATTCTCTCCTTTGCTTCTTAAGCAGCCACAGCTGAGCAATCAGTGCTTCAGAATCTAGCCTGCAGTGAACCTGTGACTTGACTCCTGTAAGCCTTGGACCTTGTACTCCAGCTATTCCTACTGAGGAACTCTGAAGCACTTGTGGACTCTGAACCCTGCTCTTTGAAAGACCCACGTTTGCATGGACTTACGGTAACAGAGAAGAAGATCCTGAATCTGTATTGGAGAGTGATTTCTGAGCTTGGATTACTCTGGCCTGCTGTGTCTCCTGTTTCTGTGTCTGCAAACTGTGTGACTATTTCTGCCAACTTGTATGAAGTAATACAGGACTTTTCTATATCAAACCTGTGACTCCTGTGTTTTCATCGCACCCAAGCACAAGACGCTATATGAACTGTACTACATACATTACAAGATTCTGAAGCCAAAACGTTAAGTGTCTGCTGGGTCTGGAAGGCTGTGTCTGCTGTACTGTGGATATCAGACGTCCGGTTGTACTTTCTGTGATGACAGTGGTTGTGACTTCTCACAACCATTCCAGGTGAGCAATTCCCTTAAGTTTTTTCTTTTTGCAGTGTTACCACAGGTAAACACTATTGTTTTTTTTTTTTCCTTTCTTTTCTCTTTTTTGTCTGCTGTAACTCTGGATATCAGATGTCTGGTTGAAACTTTCTGTGATGATAGTGGTTGTGACTCCTCACAACCATTCCAGTAATCCTGTCTTAAAAGATCTGGAAAATGGAGGCCCGCATAAAGGAACTTTGCGGAGTGACTGATAATATCCTTGCAGATTTGCAGAATATAAAGACCCGTTTTACAAATCTACAGGACCTCAATAATCACAATTTGCAAGTGGTTGGACAGACTACCCAGGATTTGCGAGCCAGGATTGAGGTTCTAGAGGGGCGAGTCCAGGCTCCTGCCGTAGCCCCGAGTGCTGGGATTCCCAAGTTGCCCCCTTTTCGTTTTGGCGGTGAACGTGAGAAATTCAGGGGATTTATTAATCAATGCAATTTTTTTTTTCTGCACATGCTTCACAATTTCCCACTGAACGATCTAAGGTGCTTACTATAATTATGTTGCTTACCAACAAGGCTTTAATGTGGGCAAACCCTCTGATTGAGAATGAGGATGATTGTTTGAATCACCTTGATGATTTTATTTCAGCCATGGGGCAGGTGTTTGATGACCCCAATCGAGGTGCAACAGCTGAAGCAGCCATGTTAGCTTTGCGCCAAGGTAAGCACTCGGTAGCTGAATATGCCTTGGATTTCAGGAGATGGGCCCTTGATACCACCTGGGACAGTTCCGCCAAAAAATCTATTTTTCGAAAGGGGTTATCTCCACTGATTAAGGATGAACTTGCTCGTGCCGACCCTCCCACTGCGTTAGGTGACTTTATTAACTACCAGCTGTATACCAGGACTATGTGGATTTATGTGACAAGAAGAACGCTGACCAGCTTCCTCCTCACCGTCCATATGATTGTCCAATTGAATTATTGCCTGGAGCAGAGATACCTTTTGGTAAGATCTACCCCCTGGCGGGGCCCGAGCTAAAGGCTTTAAAGGATTACATAGATGAAAATCTAGCCAAGGGCTTCATACGCCCCTCTTCATCTCCTGCAGGTGCACCCATCTTCTTTGTAAAGAAGAAAGATGGATCTCTGAGACCATGCGTAGACTATAGGGAACTCAATAAGGTTACTATTAGAAACCGTTATCCATTGCCTTTAATCCCTGAGTTATTGGAGAGAGTGCGACATGCCAAAATTTTTTCTAAACTAGATCTTCATGGGGCCTATAACTTAGTCCGTATTAGACCTGGGGATGAATGGAAGACTGCATTCAGGTCACGCTATGGACACTTTGAATATCTAGTTATGCCTTTTGGTCTGAGTACCGCCCCAGCCACTTTCCAACACTTGGTGAATGACATCTTCAGGGATCTCCTAGATACATTCGTGGTAATTTATTTGGATGATATTCTAATTTTTTCTAACTCCACAGAGGAACATCATGGACATGTGAGAATGGTCTTGGAACGTCTAAGACAAAATCATCTTTACATCAAACTTGAAAAGTGTGAATTCCATAGGACCGAAATTCAATTTCTGGGGTATGTACTGTCTACACAAGGAATTAGTATGGATGGAAGCAAAACCCAAGCCATCAAGGATTGGCCAAGTCCTAGAAATGTGAAGGAGGTACAGCGCTTCATCGGGTTTGCCAACTTCTATAGACGTTTCATTAGAAATTTCTCTGAGGTAGTGTCACCTATCACTCAACTTACCCGGAAAGAGTCTAGGTTTTCCTGGACTCCCCAAGCCCAGGAAGCATTTTCCCGTCTAAAAGATAAATTTACCACTGCACCTATCCTAGTACATCCCAACCCCGAGCTTGCCTTCATAATAGAGGTGGATGCTTCAGACTGTGCCGTTGGAGCTATACTCTCTCAGAGAACAGGTGAGAAGAATGTCTTGCATCCTGTGCCTTCTTTTCCCAGCAGTTGTCTTCGGCTGAGAGGAACTACGATGTGGGCAATAAGAGTTGTTGGCCATTATTGCCGCCTTCAAAGAATGGAGACACCTTCTTCAGGGAGCTGCACAGCAAATAGTCGTCCTGAGAGACCATCGTAACCTTGAGTTTATCAGGTCGGCTAAGTGCCTGACTCCTCGCCAGGCTCGCTGGAATCTTTTCTTAAACCAATTTAATTTTATCATCTCTTATAGACCAGGATCGCGCAATGGAAAGGCTGATGCACTCTCTAGGATTTACTCAGCAGAGACACGTCCAATTACTCCTCCTAAGACTATTCTTCCTGACTCTAGATTCCTAGGAGTAATTCATAATCAAGACCTACTTAAGGACATCAAGGAAGCATACCATGCGGATTCCTTTTTGGCACAACCCCCAAGGGACGTAAGTCTTGTCTTTAAGAATGTTTGTGGATTCAGGGACAACGTCTGTATATTCCTGAAACAGTCAGATTAAGAGTATTGCAACTCATTCACGATTCCAAGATAGCTGGGCATAGAGGAATTCTAAAGACACAGGAATTTCTTTCTCGTTTCTTTTGGTGGCCCACTTGCAGGAAGGATGTTTTGAATTATGTCACTTCATGTGAGGTCTGTGCAAGATGCAAAACACCTCGCTCCTCACCAACTGGTCTGTTACAGCCTCTTCCCACCCCGTCCCGCCCGTGGGGATCCATTTCTATGGACTTCATTGTGGAGTTACCAACCTCTCAGGGGAAGAACACCATTCTAGTGGTGGTTGACCGTCTAACAAAGGCAGCTCATTTTATCCCTTGTGTCGGCTTACCCACTGCAAAACAGACATCAGATTTGATGATTAAAGATGTGTTTCGCTTACATGGAGTACCGGATGAGGTTATTTCGGATCGAGGGGTGCAATTCACTTCTAGGTTTTGGCAAAATTTCTGTGCAGCATTGGACATTAAAGTAAACCTTTCTTCTGCTTTTCATCCCCAGACTAATGGACAGACCGAACGAACCAATCAAACCCTGGAGCAGTATCTCCGCTGCTTTATCTGCCACCTACAGGATGATTGGGTGGATCTACTTCCATTAGCTGAGTTCTCGTATAACAACTCTCAGAGTGCCTCCACTAAACAGTCTCCTTTTTACTCTAATCTAGGTTATCATCCTAACATTCTACCACGATTTCCCATAGAAACGCCTTTACCAGCAGTGGCTGAAAGAATCACGTCTTTACAGAAGAATATGGATCTTCTAAAGGAAAATCTGGAATCGGCTCAAGAAAGGTACAAGAAAGCAGCAGATAAATTTCGTAAACCTGCACCAGCTTTCAAGGTAGGAGACTTGGTCTGGCTGTCAACCAGAAATCTTAAGTTAAGGATTCCATCGTCTAAGTTGGGACATAAGTACATTGGACCCTATGAAATCAGTAAAATTATAAGTGCCGTTGCTTGTCGTCTTCAACTGCCCAGAACTATGAGAATCCACCCTGTCTTTCATGTATCCCTACTAAAGGCTGCGACACCCAATACGTTTCCTGGACGTTCCTCTCCTTGCCCTGACCCAGTGCTAGTCGATGGTCAGGAAGAATTTGTGGTGGAAAGGATTTTAGATTCCAGGTTGTATAGAAATCAGTTACAATATCTGATTAAATGGCAGGGCTACCCAGTGGAGGACAACTCATGGGAACCGGTCAATAACGTTAATGCTCCTCGCTTGCTCCGTCAGTTTCATCAGAGGTACCCACACAAGCCTGGTCTGAGGTCATCCGGAGGTTGTCCTTAAGGGGGAGTAATGTAAGGTTCTATGTATATATTCCTGAAACTCAGTTTGTTCGTCAGCCATTTTACTTTCTGTCTTGCTGCAGCTATCTTGCCCTCAGTCAAAATGGAGTTTCCAGCTTGCATGTTCCCGCCCTGATTCTCTCCTTTGCTTCTTAAGCAGCCACAGCTGAGCAATCAGTGCTTCAGAATCTAGCCTGCAGTGAACCTGTGACTTGACTCCTGTAAGCCTTGGACCTTGTACTCCAACTATTCCTACTGAGGAACTCTGAAGCACTTGTGGACTCTGAACCCTGCTCTTTGAAAGACCCACGTTTGCATGGACTTACGGTAACAGAGAAGAAGATCCTGAATCTGTATTGGAGAGTGATTGCTGAGCTTGGATTACTCTGGCCTGCTGTGTCTCCTGTTTCTGTGTCTGCAAACTGTGTGACTATTTCTGCCAACTTGTATGAAGTAATACAGGACTTTTCTATATCAAACCTGTGACTCCTGTGTTTTCATCGCACCCAAGCACAAGACGCTATATGAACTGTACTACATACATTACAAGTTCATTGTTTTGCTCCCTTCTGTCAGTATACTCCCCTCTATATAAGTATACTGTTATGTAGATGTTGATCCCCAGTCTCCCAGATGTTATAGTTGGGAGTCTGATAAAAATATAAATGCTAGAAATGAGCAAATAAATATAAGTGGAATTCTACTAAAATTTTTAAAAAACTCACATTTGTTAAAATGCAGATGTTTTGTAATTTGATTGCATAAGAATTTAGCAAATGGTTGCCACCATTTTTCTTAACCGTAAAAAGTCATAAAAATATTAATTAATAAATAAATAATAATAATAAAAAAATTGTACTCATTTTCTCGGCCCCTCCATTCCTCACTGCCACCGACTTGCATCTTCAGATCAGTGTTAGCAGACCTGAAATCCTGTTGCCACTGTATATCTCTCCGGCCCCTCCACTCCTCATAGTGACCCATAACATCTTCGGATTGACATCAGCAGAGCTGAAATCTCAGGGCCTTGTTCACTAGACCAAGGCTTCTAGGTTTGTTAGGCCCAGGATGGTTCTACGCATGTGCATTGTAAGGTTGCAGCTCCTGCTGAGATATATAGTGGTATGCGCTGTGTCCATTGCAGGTACATGTGCAAAACCCTCCCGGCCTAGCAAACCATGAGACATCAGCGTAGTGATCAAGGCTGGGGATTTCGTCTCTGCCAATGCATATCCAAAGATGTGATGAAGACGGATGACTTGAGCACGGGGGTGGAGAAGTATGCAGGGAGGTAAGTTTAATGGTTTTCATTATTGTTTAAATATTAAGTTTATAATGCTCTGAGGTCTTGGGAGACTTTAGAGGATAATAATGGACATTAAACTAAAAATGGATAGATTTCCAGGAGAAAAATGAGTGAACAGGCAAATTCAAATTTTGCCTGATCCACTCAACTCTAATAAACATGCACAATTAGGCAGGGGTCACACTTGCGAGTGCAATGCGAGAAACTCGCACTAGTGTCTCGTATCAATACCAGGCACTGTCGCCAGCACTCTGACTGGAGTGTTCGGCTGCATAGAAATACATGCAGCAGCATACTCCGGTCCTGAGTGCCAGCGGCAGTGCCGGGTATTGATGCGAGAGAGTCACGTGAGTTTCTCGCATTGCACTCTCAAGTGTGACCCTGGCCTAATTGAAGATTTGTTGACTCTTCTTTATATTTAATTCTCTCTATAGATTCTAACACAATCCATGACCAAGACTTCTAATAATTGAAATAAATAAATGAGAAACTCAAACATTTATGTATTTGTTTGGATAAAGTCCACCTTTTCACATATTTCCATTGGAGGGTTACTTCCATTCTATTTTTATACATTTGAAAGCTTTTGGCTGGTTGCCTGTAGAAATATTGGACTCGCAACATTGGGACTGTGCTTCAATTTTTCCTTGTATTTAATATCTGAAACAGATTTTATAAAATAATCTCTTTTAGGTCTGTACTGGAGGTTGTGAAAAATCATTTTGAGTAAATCTAATAAATGATCAACTATTTAGCTATGCAAATTGTTCCACACTTCTGTAAAAGCTTTTGTTTTAACTTGTGGAGAGCTCAGACAGCATTTCAAAACCCTGGTACAAGACCTCATTATGCTGACCAATGTTCTAATGGATGTATATTGACAGACAGTATACATATACATCAAAACCAAAGAAGTAAGCTGGAACATAAATTTGTATATGTGCAATGTGTAGGAGCACTTTCACACTGTGGCCATTTTAAAGACAAAAGCCAAGAAAAAAGAAATAGTAAATGAGTATAAGTAAATAGTAATAGTACATGTAAATAACATACCTAGCTAACACGATTTTGATTTAAAAAAAAAGTGCAAAAGCCATCCCACCGCGACAAGGTGAAACCAAACGGTCCAATCTCTAGTATGAAAACCTAACCTTGTGTCAGCCGATCCCAATATAGATAAGGACAGAGCAGGACCTAAGCACCACTATTTTTTGTATACATTTACTTATTTGTTTAGTCCTGTATTTAAAAGGAATATGTCATCTGGTTATTTCTACACCATCTGAGAGAAGCTTGATGTAGGAACAAAGGCTTTGATTCCCGTGATATACACTTACTGGGATGCCGGCTGCAGTTTTGATGAAATCTCTGAATGATCAGCTCTGTAATGACCCCACCCAAACTTCTGATTGATAGCTTTCAGTGTACTGTGTGTTAGGCGTCGAGACTCTTCCCCTGCACAGGGTAGATCCCAAGCCCTGTCTTTTCCTGCTGTCTCCCATTTGGTTCCGACCGCAGCAGTTGCTGCTCAGTAGAGACGTCGGTCTAGGCGTCTTGCTCAGACTCGGGCTGTGCATATTGTTACCACTGCCTCTCCAGGATCAGCTATTGTAACTAGTAATAGACGGGGTTGAGCAGTTCTTCCTCAGACTAAGTCCAGGAGTCGCTCTACTGAGCATGCTCGTGAGGTGACCTCTCATTGCTGGTCAGTCGTCAGCTGTTCAGGCACTGTGCCGGCTCTGGATTGGCCAGCAAGCAAGGTCCTGTCTGACTGGACTGAGGCGCAGTCTATAAAAGGTTCTTTGGCATGCCCATTGGCGCGCTAAGATCATTTTTTTTATGTATGTGCGAATGGATACGCTACCACTCAGTGTGCACTTGTGTTTGGGCCGAGAACCTGCTGCTCTGTCAGCATGTATGATCATCTAGTTTTACCTAGAGAGGCAGGTTTTTACTTGGCTTGACCTAACGCCTGTCTCGGCCACGTGTGCAGATTAGCACAGGCTGTTTACAGTGCACAGTCAACCCACGTGATCTGGCACACATCTTGGTACCGCTCTGCGGTCAGTTGAGCTTGTGCTCTTGTTTTGCGCCACATCATGGAGCTCTTTAGTTAGTTTTGATTTTGCTACCACTCAGCAGTGTGCCAAGTTGGGTCCCCTGGCCGGTGCTCTCCTGTCTGAGAAGTTATCAGAATAGGGTGACCCATGCTTACTCCACAGGGTGATGTTTAACCCCGTGTGTACTAGTGGATTGCTACCTTAGTTCTCCATTGTGCAGATTAGCTGCAGTTTTCCATCTCTGCACGGTGGACTCCAGGTTGCAAACACTCTTTATTAAATATTCTATTCAGTGTGTTCCACAAACCTAACACTGTGGATAAGCAAAAAGCTGCCAAATAGTTGTGGGGTGGGATTATGCAGAGCTCTTGAATATGGAGGACTATGTGGTAACAGGTCCACTAGTCCTCTAGTGATGTTCTGCTGATAGTGATTTGATCAAATCTACAGCAAGCAACCCCGGAAGTGACACATTGCTGAATACTGAGACTCTTCCCCTACTTTATGCTGCTCACTGATTAGGTGGCAAAAACCTGGAGGCAGATTCGATTTAAAAGCTAGAACAAAACAATATAGCACGTTGAGCCCAAATTATCATTTGTGGTTTCATGAATTTACTTTTCCAGTTTTGTCTAGTGGGATTCACTGACATTTTTTGCCACACTCTTCAAAATGGTGCAGTTTTTGTAACTTTTTAGCTTAAAAAGTCACAATTCCTCTAAAAAGTTGCAAAAATGTGCCAAACTGAAAACTCCTCTAGAAACCTTATTCCAGGCAGGTACTGTAGTGAGATGCACCAAAAAATGTGACAATTGGTAAAAGTCACCTATATGGATTCTGTCTTTAAAAAAAATTTGGATAAGAAAAGTTGTCAAGAAAATTTTAAAAAAAAAGATTTATAAAAGAAAAGCAACTTAAAAAATAGAACAAAACTTAAAGAGAAAAAGGCCCAAATTCTAAATTCACTGATAAAGAGCAAATTATTCTAGAAAACTGGAAAAAACAAAATGATGAATCAAGGCCAATGTCTCTAGCTCAAAAAGATACGGATCTACCTGAGAGCAGGCACTGAGAAGCCCGCAGCACTGCCAGAGCGATCGCTGGTGTGACAGAGTGCTGTGCACACTGTCACACCAGCGATCTGATAAAATACACCCTGGGACAAAGTAAAAAAGTAAAAAAAATAAGAATAAAAAGTGGTAAAAAAAATCATAAAAAAAAAAAATATTCCCCAATAAATTCATTCTTTCCTGGAAATAAAAAAAACAAAACAATAAAAGTACACATATTTCGTATTGCCGCGTCCGTAACGAACCCCCCCTATTACACTTTCCCACTAGTTAACCCCTTTAGTGAACCCCTTAAAAAAAAAAAGAAAACGAAGCAAAAAATCAACGCTTTATCATCATACTCCTGAACAAAAATTGGAATAACACGCGATCAAAAAGACCGATATAAATAAACATGGTACCGCTGAAAACGTCATCTTGTCCCGCAAAAAAACAGCCATAATACAGCATCATCAGTGAAAAAATAAAAAAGTTATAGCTCGCAGAATAAAGTGATGCAAAAATAATAATTTTTTATATAAAATTGTTTTCATTCTATAAAAGCGCCAAAACATAAAAAAATGATATAAATAAGGTATCGCCGTAATCGTACTGACCCGAAGAATAAAACTGCTTTATCAATTTTACCACACGCGGAACGGTACAAACGCCTCCCCCAAAAGAAATTCATGAATTGCTGATTTTTGTTCATTCTAACCTCCCAAAAATCGAAATAAAAAGCGATCAAAAAATGTCACGTGCTCAAAAATGGTAACAATAAAAACGTCACCTCATCCCGCAAAAAATAAGACCTCACATGACTCTGTGGGCCAAAATATGCAAAAATTATAGCTCTCAAAATGTGGTGATGCAAAAAACTATTTTTTGCAATAAAAAGCGTATTTTAGCGTGACAGCTGCCAATCATAAAAACCCGCTATAAATAGTAAATAAAACCCCCCTTTATTACCCCCTTAGTTAGGGAAAAATAATAAAATTAAAAAAATGTATTTATTTCCATTTTCCCGTTAGGGTTAGGGTTGCGGCTAAAGTTAGGGTTAGGGTTGGCGCTAACGTTAGGATTAGGATTAGGGTTGGGATTACGGTTAGGGGTGTGTTAGGGTTAGGTTTGTGGTTAGGGTTGGGACTAGGGTTAGGGGTGTGTTGGGGTTAGGGTTGGAGTTAGAATTGGAGGGTTTCTGCTGTTTAGGCACATCAGGGGCTCTACAAATGTGACATGACGTGTGATCTTAATTTCAGCCAATTCTGCGTTGAAAAAGTCAAACGGTGCTCCTTCACTTCTGAGCTCTGCCATGCGCCCAAACAGTAGTTTACTCCCGCATATGGGGTATCAGTGTACTCTGGACCACAAGAGTTATTGTGCAATTTGTCCTATTTCTCCTGTTACCCTTGGGAAAATAAAAAACTGGGGGCGACAAAATCATTTTTGTAAAAAAAAAATGATTTTTTTGTTTTTACGGCTGTATGTTATAAAACTTCTGTGAAGCACTTGGGGCTTCATAGCGCTCGCCACACTTCTAGATAAGTTCCTTGTGGGGTCTATTTTCCAAAATGGGGTCACTTGTGGGGGGTTTCCACTGTTTAGGCGCATCAGGGGCTCTCCAAATGCGACATGACGCCCCCAGACCATTACATCAAAGTCTGCAATCCAAAACGTCACTACTTCCCTTCCGAGCCCCGACGTGCGCCCATACAGTAGTTTACTCCCACATATTGGGTATCAGCGTACTCAGGACAAATTGGACAACAACTTTTGGGGTCCAATTTCTCCTGTTACCCTTGTGAAAATAAAATATTGGGGGCGAAAAAAATCATTTTTGTAAAAAAAAAGGATTTTTTATTTTTACGGCTGTACGTTATAAACTTCTGTGAAGCACTTCGGGGTTCAAAGTGCTCACCACACATCTAATAAGTTCCTTGAGGGGTCTAGTTTCCAAAATGGTGTCATTTGTGGGGGGTTTCCACTGTTTAGGCAGATCAGGAGCTCTCCAAACACGACATGGCATCCAGCTAATTCTGCGTTGAAAAAGTCAAACGGCGCTCCTTCCCTTCCAAACTCTGCCATGCACCCAAACAGTGGTTTACTCCCACATATGGGGTATCAGCGCACTCAGGACAAATTGCACAATAACTTTTGGAGTCTTGTTACCCTTGGGAAAATAAAAATTGGGGTGAAAAGATCAATTTTGTGGAAAAAATATGATTTTTTAATTTTACGGCTCTACGTTATAAACTTGTGTGAAGCACTTGGGGGTTCAAATTGCTCACCAAAGATCTAGATAAGTTCCTTAGGGGGTCTAGTTTCCCAAATGGGGTCACTTGGGGGGGGTTTCCACTGTTTAGGCACAGCAGGGCTCTCCAAATGCAACATGGCGTCCAATCTCAATTCCAGCCAATTTTGGTTGGAAAAAGTCAAATGGTGCTCCTTCCATTCCGAGCTCTGCCATGCGCCCAAACAGTGGTTCCCCCCCATATATGGGGTATCAGTGTACTCAGGACAAATTGGACAACAAATTTTGTGGTCCAATTTCTCCTGTTACCCTTGGGAAAATAAAAAATTAGTGACTAAGAGATAATTTTTGTGGGAAAATAACAGGATTTTTTATTTTCATGCCCAGGCATTATAAACTTGTGTGAAGCACTTGGGGGTTCAAAGTGCTCACCAAAGATCTAGATAAGTTCCTTAGGGGGTCTAGCTTCCAAAATGGGGTCACTTGTGGGGGGTTTCCACTGTTTAGGCTCATTGGGGCACTACAAACGGAACATGACCCCCATCAATGTTTGCATTCCAAAACGTTACTGCTTCCTTTCCAAGCCCTGCCGTGCGCCCAAACAGTTTCTCCCCCCACATATGGGGTATCAGCGTACTCAGGACAAATTGTACAACAACTTTTGGGGTCCAATTTCCTTGGGAAAAATCAAAAATTTGGGACTAAAAAATCATTTTTGTGGAAAATTGTTTTTTTTTTTCACACCCAGGCATTATAAACTTTTGTGAAACACTTTGGGGTTCAAAGTGCTCACAACAGATCTAGATAAGTTCCTTAGGGGGTCTAGTTTCCAAAATGGTGTCACTTGTGGGGGTTTCCACTGTTTAAGGTACTGCCACACATACACAATCCCGCTAGCGATCTCGTTAGCGTCGCATACTAATGAGATCGCTAGCGGGATTATTTCTATATCGCTAGTAGCTACCTAATTTAGCGATATCGTTAAGGACGCTATCGCGGTTAGCGATCTCCTTAACGACTTTAGCGGTACAAAAGTACCGCTAAATCGCTAAAAAAGGTGCCACACTCAGCGATTAGATACTTACCAGCGGGACGCCAGCGATGAAAATAGGGTCCGGAACGATCAGGACGACGAACGAGATCACAGCAGGGGCCACGTCGCTGGTAGATGCCGCACACAACAACATCGCTAACGGGATCGCTAAATAGTGACGTTTTTTAGCGATCCCGTTAGCGATGTTGTTTAGTGTGCATACCCTTTAGGCATATCAGGGCTCTCCAAACACGACATGGCGTCCAATCTCAATTCCAGCCAATTTTAGTTTGAAAAAGTCAAACGACGCTCCTTCCCTTACGAGCTCTGCCGTGTACCCAAACAGTGGTTTTCCCCCACATATGGGGTATTGGCGTACACAGGAGAAATTGCACAACAACTTTATCTGCCCATTTTTTCCTTTTACCCTTGTGAAAATAAAAAAAAGTTTGTAAAAGATCATTTTTGTGGCTAAAAGTTAAATATTAATTTTTTCCTTCCACGTTGCTTCAGCTCCTGTGAAGCACCGAAGGGTTATTAACTTCTTGAAAGTGTTTTGAGTACCTTGAGGGGTGCAGTTTTAGAATGGTGTCACTTTTGGGTATTTTCTGCCATATAGACCCCTCAAAGTGACTTCAATGTGAGGTGGTCCCTAAAAAAATGGCTTTGTAAATTTTGTTGTAAAAATGAGAAATCGCTGGTCAACTTTTAACCCTTATAATTTCCTAACAAAAAAAATAAATTTTGGTTCCAAAATTGTGCTGATGTAAAATAGACATGTAGGAAAATTTTTTCTTAACTATTTTGTGTGACATATCTCTCTGTTTTAAGGGAAAAAAAAATCAAAGTTTGAAAATTGCAAAATTTTAAAAAATTTTTGCCATATTTGGGTTTTTTAAAAAAATAAACGCAAGTTTATCGAAAAAATTTTCCCACATCATGAAGTACAATATGTCACGAAAAAACTTTTCAGAATCGCGAAGACCGTTGAACGTTAAAAGATTAAACCCTCATAAGAACAGTGGTCAAAATTGTAAAATTGGGCCAGGTCATTAACGTGCAAACCACCCGGGGGGGGGGTTAAACCGACCTTTTTTACAATTCTACTCTTGTACTTTATGGGGTTTTTGCTCGGGAAACACTCAACGTATCCCACTGATTCGAACTGTTTTTTATGCATATTGTATGTCTTTTAGGTAAAATTTCTTCAATCATTGTTTTTTTTATAAAAAAAAAAGGAAATTTGTAAAAATTTAAATTTTTTTTGGCCCCTAAAATAAGATTTTATATCGCAAAAAATATTTAAATACATAAATTCCCACTTGTCTCTTACATCAGCTCAATTTTGGAAACATATTTTTTTTTTAGGACAATAAGGGTTTAAAAAATTTTCCCAAAATTTCTCATTTTCCAAAAAAATTTAAAAAACCTTTTTTTCGGGGACCACACAATTTGAAGTGAGTTTGGCGGTCAAAAAACATAAAACCCCAAAAGTGACACCCTTCTAAAAACGCCCATCAAGGTGCGCAAAACCACATTTAGAAGTTTATTAAACCTTAGGGACACAAACTAAAAAAATGTGGAAAGGAAAAAAATTAACATTTTATTTTTTCACAAAAAAAACAAACTTTTTTTTTTTACAAGGTATCAGGGGAAAATACAACAAAATTTGTGTGCAATTTCTCCCGAGTGCGCAAAATACCGAGTGGGGGAAAACCCCATTTGGTGCCTGGCAGGGCTCAGAAGGGGGGAAGCAAAATTTAATTTTTTAACTCAAAATTGGTGGGTCAATGGGGGGTCATGTGCGTTTTGGAAAAACCCCCCGATGTACCTAAACAGTGGGGGAACCCCCAATTCTAACTCCAACCAAACACAGCCCCCAATCCCCAACCCTAACCCCCAAAAACCCTAAACCCCAATCGCAACCCTAACCAAACCCAACCAAAACCCCAACCAAATCAACCAAAACCCAACACACAACCCTACCACAAAACCACCCAACCCCCCTCAACCCTAACCCCAACAAAACCTTAACTCCAACAAACCATATCCCCCCCTAGCCCCAACCCAAACCCTTTGCCCCAAACCCAGGCCCGAAAATCAGATGTCGTCCAAATAAGCGGCGGCGTACTTCTTTTTAGGGGCTAGAACAGTTCCCTAGCCCTCTGGGAAAGGGGGCTGAGGCTCCTTGTAGCCCCGAAAAGTCCTGGTATATTTTAGACACCCGTCGTGTAGAAAGGCCCCTTTTCCCCTTTGGGACTTGGGGGGGGAGAATTTTCAGTACTCCCTTTTTTAGGTACAGGGGGTATGTACCTGGTCACCTATTTTCCATGGCCATTCACCCAAGGCAAAAATTGG
>JARQOD010000005.1:348804687-348864902 GCA_033576555.1 Oophaga sylvatica | reverse complement strand
TTTCCCTAGAGGGAGGTTTTTATTTGGGCTTGCCCTAACCCCTGTCTGGGCCCACTTTGTGCAGATTAGCACAGGCTGTTTACAGTGCACAGTCAACCCACGTGATCGGCACACATCTTGGTACCGCCTGCGGTCAGTTGAGCTTGGGGCTCTTGTTTTGCCCCAATCATGGAGCTTTTTAAATTTTTTTTTTGATTTTGTCCCACTCAGCAGTGTCCCAAGTTGGGCCCCCGGGGCCGGGCTCTCCTGTTGAGAGTTATCAGAATGGGGTAAACCCTTTTTTTTACTCCACGGGTGATTTTTAAACCCCCTTTGGGTACTAGTGGATTGCTACCTTATTTTCCCATTTTGCAGATTAGCTGAAAGTTTTCCATCTCTGCAGGGTGGACTCCGGGTTTGGGCAAACACTCTTTATTAAATATTCTATTCGGGTTTTTCCCCACAAACCTAAACTGGGGAAAAAAGCAAAAATGCCAAATAGTTGTGGGGGTGGATTATGCAAGCTCTTAAATATGGGGGACTTTTTGGAAACAGGCCCCATAGTCCTCTAGTAAAAGTTCTGCTGATAGTGTTTTTAATCAAATTACAGAAAGAAACCCCCGGAAGTGACTTTTTGCTGAATACGAGCCCTTTCCCCCTACTTTATGCTGCTCATGATTAGGTGGAAAAAACCTGGGGGGGGGGATTCGATTTAAAAGCTAGAACAAAACAATATAGCCTTTAGCCCAAATTAAACATTTGGGTTTCATGAAAATTTTCTTTTCCATTTTGTCTAGTGGGAAATTTACTGAAAATTTTTTTTCCACACCTTTTTAAAATGGTGCAGTTTTTTTAACTTTTTAGTTTAAAAAAATCAAAAAATTCCTCTAAAAAAATTGCAAAAATGTGCCAAACGAAAACTCCTCTAGAAACCTTATTCCAGGCAGGTACTGTAGTGAGATGCACCAAAAAATGTGACAATTGGTAAAAGTCACCTTAATGGATTCTGTCTTAAAAAAAATTTGGATAAGAAAAGTTGTCAAGAAAATTTTAAAAAAAAGATTTATAAAAGAAAAGCAACTTAAAAAATAGAACAAAACTTAAAGAGAAAAAGGCCCAAATTCTAAATTCACTGATAAAGAGCAAATTATTCTAGAAAACTGGAAAAAACAAAATGATGAATCAAGGCCAATGTCTCTAGCTCAAAAAGATACGGATCTACCTGAGAGCAGGCACTGAGAAGCCCGCAGCACTGCCAGAGCGATCGCTGGTGTGACAGAGTGCTGTGCACACTGTCACACCAGCGATCTGATAAAATACACCCTGGGACAAAGTAAAAAAGTAAAAAAAATAAGAATAAAAAGTGGTAAAAAAAATCATAAAAAAAAAAAATATTCCCCAATAAATTCATTCTTTCCTGGAAATAAAAAAAACAAAACAATAAAAGTACACATATTTCGTATTGCCGCGTCCGTAACGAACCCCCCTATTAAACTTTCCCACTAGTTAACCCCTTTAGTGAACCCCTTAAAAAAAAAAAGAAAACGAAGCAAAAAATCAACGCTTTATCATCATACTCCTGAACAAAAATTGGAATAACACGCGATCAAAAAGACCGATATAAATAAACATGGTACCGCTGAAAACGTCATCTTGTCCCGCAAAAAAACAGCCATAATACAGCATCATCAGTGAAAAAATAAAAAAGTTATAGCTCGCAGAATAAAGTGATGCAAAAATAATAATTTTTTATATAAAATTGTTTTCATTCTATAAAAGCGCCAAAACATAAAAAAATGATATAAATAAGGTATCGCCGTAATCGTACTGACCCGAAGAATAAAACTGCTTTATCAATTTTACCACACGCGGAACGGTACAAACGCCTCCCCAAAAGAAATTCATGAATTGCTGATTTTTGTTCATTCTAACCTCCCAAAAATCGAAATAAAAAGCGATCAAAAAATGTCACGTGCTCAAAAATGGTAACAATAAAAACGTCACCTCATCCCGCAAAAATAAGACCTCACATGACTCTGTGGGCCAAAATATGCAAAAATTATAGCTCTCAAAATGTGGTGATGCAAAAAACTATTTTTTGCAATAAAAAGCGTCTTTTAGCGTGACAGCTGCCAATCATAAAAACCCGCTATAAATAGTAAATAAAACCCCCCTTTATTACCCCCTTAGTTAGGGAAAAATAATAAAATTAAAAAAATGTATTTATTTCCATTTTCCCGTTAGGGTTAGGGTTGCGGCTAAAGTTAGGGTTAGGGTTGGCGCTAACGTTAGGATTAGGATTAGGGTTGGGATTACGGTTAGGGGTGTGTTAGGGTTAGGTTTGTGGTTAGGGTTGGGACTAGGGTTAGGGGTGTGTTGGGGTTAGGGTTGGAGTTAGAATTGGAGGGTTTCTGCTGTTTAGGCACATCAGGGGCTCTACAAATGTGACATGACGTGTGATCTTAATTTCAGCCAATTCTGCGTTGAAAAAGTCAAACGGTGCTCCTTCACTTCTGAGCTCTGCCATGCGCCCAAACAGTAGTTTACTCCCGCATATGGGGTATCAGTGTACTCTGGACCACAAGAGTTATTGTGCAATTTGTCCTATTTCTCCTGTTACCCTTGGGAAAATAAAAAACTGGGGGCGACAAAATCATTTTTGTAAAAAAAAATGATTTTTTTGTTTTTACGGCTGTATGTTATAAAACTTCTGTGAAGCACTTGGGGCTTCATAGCGCTCGCCACACTTCTAGATAAGTTCCTTGTGGGGTCTATTTTCCAAAATGGGGTCACTTGTGGGGGGTTTCCACTGTTTAGGCGCATCAGGGGCTCTCCAAATGCGACATGACGCCCCCAGACCATTACATCAAAGTCTGCAATCCAAAACGTCACTACTTCATTTCCGAGCCCCGACGTGCGCCCATACAGTAGTTTACTCCCACATATTGGGTATCAGCGTACTCAGGACAAATTGGACAACAACTTTTGGGGTCCAATTTCTCCTGTTACCCTTGTGAAAATAAAATATTGGGGGCGAAAAAAATCATTTTTGTAAAAAAAAAGGATTTTTTATTTTTACGGCTGTACGTTATAAACTTCTGTGAAGCACTTCGGGGTTCAAAGTGCTCACCACACATCTATATAAGTTCCTTGAGGGGTCTAGTTTCCAAAATGGTGTCATTTGTGGGGGGTTTCCACTGTTTAGGCAGATCAGGAGCTCTCCAAACACGACATGGCATCCAGCTAATTCTGCGTTGAAAAAGTCAAACGGCGCTCCTTCCCTTCCAAACTCTGCCATGCACCCAAACAGTGGTTTACTCCCAAATATGGGGTATCAGCGCACTCAGGACAAATTGCACAATAACTTTTGGAGTCTTGTTACCCTTGGGAAAATAAAAATTGGGGTGAAAAGATCAATTTTGTGGAAAAAATATGATTTTTTAATTTTACGGCTCTACGTTATAAACTTGTGTGAAGCACTTGGGGGTTCAAATTGCTCACCAAAGATCTAGATAAGTTCCTTAGGGGGTCTAGTTTCCCAAATGGGGTCACTTGTGGGGGGTTTCCACTGTTTAGGCACAGCAGGGCTCTCCAAATGCAACATGGCGTCCAATCTCAATTCCAGCCAATTTTGGTTGGAAAAAGTCAAATGGTGCTCCTTCCATTCCGAGCTCTGCCATGCGCCCAAACAGTGGTTCCCCCCCATATATGGGGTATCAGTGTACTCAGGACAAATTGGACAACAAATTTTGTGGTCCAATTTCTCCTGTTACCCTTGGGAAAATAAAAAATTAGTGACTAAGAGATAATTTTTGTGGGAAAATAACAGGATTTTTTATTTTCATGCCCAGGGCATTATAAACTTGTGTGAAGCACTTGGGGGTTCAAAGTGCTCACCAAAGATCTAGATAAGTTCCTTAGGGGGTCTAGCTTCCAAAATGGGGTCACTTGTGGGGGTTTCCACTGTTTAGGCTCATGTGGGGCACTACAAACGGAACATGACCCCCATCAATGTTTGCATTCCAAAACGTTACTGCTTCCTTTCCAAGCCCTGCCGTGCGCCCAAACAGTTTCTCCCCCCACATATGGGGTATCAGCGTACTCAGGACAAAATGTACAACAACTTTTGGGGTCCAATTTCCTTGGGAAAAATCAAAAATTTGGGACTAAAAAATCATTTTTGTGGAAAATTGTTTTTTTTTTTCACACCCAGGCATTATAAACTTTTGTGAAACACTTTGGGGTTCAAAGTGCTCACAACAGATCTAGATAAGTTCCTTAGGGGGTCTAGTTTCCAAAATGGTGTCACTTGTGGGGGGTTTCCACTGTTTATGGTACTGCCACACTACACAATCCCGCTAGCGATCTCGTTAGCGTCGCATACTAATGAGATCGCTAGCGGGATTATTTCTATATCGCTAGTAGCTACCTAATTTAGCGATATCGTTAAGGACGCTATCGCGGTTAGCGATCTCCTTAACGACTTTAGCGGTACAAAAGTACCGCTAAATCGCTAAAAAATGTGCCACCCTCAGCGATTAGATACTTACCAGCGGGACGCCAGCGATGAAAATAGGGTCCGGAACGATCAGGACGACGACGAGATCACAGCAGGGGCCACGTCGCTGGTAGATGCCGCACACAACAACATCGCTAACGGGATCGCTAAATAGTGACATTTTTTAGCGATCCCGTTAGCGATGTTGTTTAGTGTGGCATACCCTTTAGGCATATCAGGGGCTCTCCAAACACGACATGGCGTCCAATCTCAATTCCAGCCAATTTTAGATTGAAAAAGTCAAACGACGCTCCTTCCCTTACGAGCTCTGCCGTGTGCCCAAACAGTGGTTTTCCCCCACATATGGGGTATTGGCGTACACAGGAGAAATTGCACAACAACTTTATCTGCCCATTTTTTCCTTTTACCCTTGTGAAAATAAAAAAAAGTTTGTAAAAGATCATTTTTGTGGCTAAAAAGTTAAATATTAATTTTTTCCTTCCACGTTGCTTCAGCTCCTGTGAAGCACCTGAAGGGTTATTAAACTTCTTGAAAGTGGTTTTGAGTACCTTGAGGGGTGCAGTTTTTAGAATGGTGTCACTTTTGGGTATTTTCTGCCATATAGACCCCTCAAAGTGACTTCAAATGTGAGGTGGTCCCTAAAAAAATGGCTTTGTAAATTTTGTTGTAAAAATGAGAAATCGCTGGTCAACTTTTAACCCTTATAATTTCCTAACAAAAAAAATAAATTTTGGTTCCAAAATTGTGCTGATGTAAAATAGACATGTAGGAAATGTTATTTCTTAACTATTTTGTGTGACATATCTCTCTGTTTTAAGGGAAAAAAAAATCAAAGTTTGAAAATTGCAAAATTTTCAAAATTTTCGTCATATTTGCGGTTTTTTAAAAAATAAACGCAAGTTATATCGAAGAAATTTTACCACTATCATGAAGTACAATATGTCACGAGAAAACATTCTCAGAATCGCGAAGATCCGTTGAAGCGTTCAGAGTTATAACCTCATAAAGAGACAGTGGTCAGAATTGTAAAAATTGGCCAGGTCATTAACGTGCAAACCACCCTTGGGGGTGAAGGGGTTAATGACCGAGCCAATTTTTACAATTCTGACTCTTGTCACTTTATGAGGTTATAGCTCTGGAACACTTCAACGTATCCCACTGATTCTGAGACTGTTTTTTCATGACATATTGTATGTCATGTTATTGGTAAAATTTCTTCGATATGCATTGTTTTTTTTATGAAAAAAAAGGAAATTTGTCAAAATTTAATTTTTGTGCCCTGAAATCAGAGAGTTATATCGCACAAAATACTTAATACATAACATTTCCCACTTGTCTGCTTTACATCAGCTCAATTTTGGAAACATATTTTTTTTTGTTAGGACATTATAATGGTTAAAAATTGACCAGCAATTTCTCATTTTTCCAACAAAATTTACAAAACCATTTTTTTTCAGGGACCACATCACATTTGAAGTGAGTTTGGCTGGTCAATATAACATAAAATGCCCAAAAGTGACACCATTCTAAAAACTGCACCACTCAAGGTGCGCAAAACCACATTCAAGAAGTTTATTAAACCTTCAGGTGCATCACGAGAACTAAAAGAATGTGGAAGGAAAAAAATTAACATTTTACTTTTTTCACAAAATAAACAAACTTTTTTATTTTCACAAGGGTATCAGGAGAAAATGGACAACAAAATTTGTTGTGCAATTTCTCCCGAGTGCGCCAATATACCGTATGTGGGGGAAAGCCACAGTTTGGGTGCATGGCAGGGCTCAGAAGGGAGGAAGCACCATTTGACTTTTTGAACTCAATATTGGCTGGAATCAATGGCGGGCTCATGTCGCGTTTGGAAACCCCCTGATGTACCTAAACAGTGGAAACCCCCAATTCTAACTCCAACCATAACACAGCCCTAATCCCAACCCTAACCCCAACATACCCCTAACCCTAATCGCAACCCTAACCATAACCCGAACCATAACCCTAACGACAACATCAACCTAACCCCAACACAACAACCCTAACCACAACACCACCCTAACCCCATCTCAACCCTAACCCCAACAAAACCTTAACTCCAACACAACCATATCCCCCACCCTAGCCCTAACCCTAACCTTAGCCCAAACCCTAGGCTGAAAATCATGATGTCGTCCAAATAAGCGGCGGCGTACTTCTTTTGAGGGGCTAGAATCAGTTCCATAGCCCTCTGGAAGGTGGCTGAGGCTCCTTGTAGCCTGAACAGCATCCTGGTATATTGAGAGCACCCGTCAGGTGTAGAGAAGGCCGTCTTCTCCTTGGCACTTGGGGAGAGGAGAATTTGTCAGTACTCCTTTGTTAGGTACAGGGTGCTGATGTACCTGGCTCATCCTATTCTCTCAATGAGCTCATTCACCCAAGGCATTGGATATGCAGCAAACTTAGACACCTATAACAATTATATGGGTACTATAGAATCTGATTGCGATGGATAAAATGAGTCTGAGACCAAAGAACAAGTCCAGTAGTAATATGCAGCAATAATGCGACAGGCACTTAATGTCACGCTGTCTAATGATATGTATACAATGTCAGTAAACTATTAATACAGGAACAACACTCTATACAACAACTAGTATAGCAACATCAGCATGTAAGTATAGAATAGATTTACCTGACACGATATCTGCTGAACTCAGGGTTAATCTTGAGGACTTGATGAGCTGAAACAGGAAAGAGGTGGACCGGGATCTAACCTGACCCTAAACTGGGGTCCTAACTAATCCCTCACCTTGGAGGTACTGATAATGGTTCAGAGGTCCAAGTCTCCAACCTAACCCTGTCTCCTATCAGACCCTGAACCCTGTAATCAGTCCTAAGAAGGATCCTGACTACCACCAAAGGGATATGGGCTGATCTTAGCTAAATACACAGATTAGACATATAAGACAGACAGGATAACACTCGCTTGCATACACACTCAAACACCAAAGGAACATAAATGGTATGGGAAATAAACTCTAACCAAGTTGAGCTTAGAACAACTAAGGAGCTCACAACTAAAGTCTATACAGATTCATTCCTATCTGTGGTCTGCATGAAGGTTTCACTGGCAACTCCCCAAGCAGACAACCAGAAATTTAAAGGAGACCAATCAACAAATAATCAATTGCAGCTGGGAGAAACTGCACCCAGTCCCAGCACCGAGCACAGACAGAATTAACTCCCTAGCTGCCAAACACAAAGAAACAGCAGCTCAGCTGTGAGAAGTCAAAATGTGCAACCGCGACGATCTTCGTGGCAATGCACACATGACAGTACCCCCCCTTCTACGAGGGGCCTCCGGACCCTCAGGGCCAGGCCTGCCCGGGTGAGTTCTGTGGAAGGTCCGAACCAAACGATCTGCGTTAACATCAGACGCAGGGACCCACGTCCTCTCCTCTGGATCATACCCCTTCCAATGCACCAAGTACTGAAGGGACCGGCGATTCAGACGTGAGTCAATGATCTTTGATACTTGAAATTCCAAGTTACCATTGACCAACACAGGAGGAGGGGGTAGAGGTGACGGTATGACTGGTGCCACATACCTTTTAAGTAATGACTTGTGGAACACATTATGAATTTTAAACGTAGGAGGGAGGTCCAGACGAAATGCCACAGGATTAATTATGGAACTGATCCTGTACGGCCAGATGAATCTGGGACCCAGTTTCCAGGAGGGCACTTTAAGTTTTATATTCCTGGTACACAACCATACCAGATCGTTCACATTCAGATCTGGACCAGAAACTCTCCTCCTATCAGCCATACGTTTGTAACGGTTCTGTCACGCTGTATAGCAGATATATATATGTGATGTCAGAAATATATATCAAAAGGGCAACATACTGTATAACATGCGCATAGATATATGATAACATAGAATTACCTGACAGAATGTCCAGTGGGTCAATACGGAATCCGTTATACGCTGTCTCCGGCTAGAGGGTGACCGGGGTCTATGCTGACCCTAAACTGGGGTCCTAACTAATCCCTCTACCTGGAGGTACTGTTAAAGGTACAGAGGTCCAGGCCACCAGCGTAAACCCTGTCTCCTAACAATCCCTGCCAACTGTAATCTAGTCCTAAGAAGGACCCTGATTACCACCAAAGGGAATGAACAGGTAACGGTTAATGAACAGAAAGACATACAAGAAAGACAAGAAATAAAGTAAATAAAGTCTTACATACAACACTCACACTCAGTAGAAACACCTAAGGTCTCAGAGATAAACTATAAGCTGTAAGAGTAAAAACAACTAAGGAGCTCTTAGCTTAAGTATTCTCAGAACCACTCCAGTCTGCTAGACTACATGAATGCTTTCACCGGCGTCTAACACCCAGACTGGCAGGAATATAAAGGAAACTAATTAGAACATAATCAAAAGCAGCCGGGCGAGGCTGGACCTAGTCTTAGCAAAGAGCTAGGTAAAATTAACTCTCTCATTACCAAACACAAAGAAACAGCAGCTCAGCTGTGAGAAGTCAGAATGTGCAATCGCGACGATCTTCGTGGCGATGCACCCATGACAGTACCCCCCCTTCAACGAGGGGCCTCCGGACCCTCATGACCAGGTCTGTCCGGGTAAGTTGTGTGAAAGGTCCGAACCAATCGATCTGCGTTAGCATCAGACGCAGGAACCCACGTCCTCTCCTCAGGACCATACCCCCTCCAATGAACTAAGTACTGAGGGGATCGGCGACTGAGACGTGAGTCAATGATTTTCGACCCATGAAATTCCACGTTATCATTGACTACCACTGAAGGAGGAGGTAGAGGTGACGTTATGACTGGTGCCACATACTTTTTAAGTAATGACTTGTGAAACACATTATGAATTTTAAACGTAGGAGGGAGGTCCAGACGAAATGCCACAGGATTAATTATGGAATTGATCCTGTACGGCCCGATGAATCTGGGACCCAACCTCCAGGAGGAAACTTTAAGTTTTATATTCCTGGTAGACAACCAAACCAGATCGTTCACCTTCAGATCTAGACCAGAAACTCTCCTCCTATCAGCCATCCGTTTGTAACGGTTCCCCGTAACCTTCAGTCTTAAGCGATCTGGAACTATCAGTCTCCCTGGAAGTCCCACAGGGGCGTCCCCCTGAGCCCCCAATACCTCCCCCTCAAGCTCAGAGCATACAGCTGACACTACAACTCCCTCCTGAGGAATAGGAACCGGATCATCCGTCTTCCCGGCCCCTGGGAAAGAATGAGATAAGGCATCAGGAAGCAACTTTATTGAGCAGTCATATGCGCGATGAAGAGGTAACTCTTTACACCCCTCCTCTGAGAACATCTCCCCAAAGTCCCCCAGAAAAGGAGGCAAAGTCCTAGGCACAACCGCACCGATGACCGTGCTCATGCAGTTATTCCTGCAAAATTCACCCCACTGGCTTATCTTTCTGGATTGCCAATCAATCACTGGGTTATGTTTAGCCAACCAAGGAAGTCCCAACACAATAGGAGTAGGTAGACCCTCCAACACATAACAAGACAATTGCTCTTTATGTATTGCCCCTACTCGAAGATCTAAGTTATGAACAGCTTGTACCAAGCTACCTTGACCGAGAGGTCTAGAATCAATAGAGACTATAGGACCGGTTTGGCCAATACACTCAGTTGCATACCATGCACCTGGGCAAACCGAGCGTCCACCAGATTAGCCCCGGACCCACTATCAAGAAAAACAGAAATCCTCTCAGTTCTAGTACCAATCACCACCTCCGCAGGCACGAGAAACTGAGAGGGATTTGGGGACGAAATACACACTCCCAGGTTAACTCCTTTGCTCAAAGAGGCCCGGGATGCACACCCCCCAACAAACTGTCCCTCTCTCCCGCAAAAGAAACTGTTATGTTACGGTAGCTGAGGAGTGCAAGTAAAAAAGGAAATACACCAGAGCAGTTGGAAACTATGAGATTGCAGTACCCTGACTAACCACCACAACTAGAGGCAGCCGTGGAGCGTTCCTACGTTGGTCCTAGACGCCTCGTCACAGCCTGAGAAACTAACTACACCTAAAGATAGAAATAGGAAAGCTATCTGCCCCGGAGCAGAACCCCAAAGATAATAGAAAGCCCCCAAACATGTAATGGCGGTTAGACAAGAGGAAATACTGACACAGAAAGAAAATAGTATGAGCAAACGCTGGGGCCCAAACTATCTAAATAGAAAAGGATAGGAAGGGTACTTACTGCAATCTCAGAAAACCCTGAAAAAACACCAACTCTACTAATTTCAAAATCACCTGAGATCACACGACCTCTACCACCTAAATTAGTTCTCTGGTGTAACAAAAACAAAACAGCAGCCACTGAAAAAAAACTGGAAAAAGCAAAAGTACAAAACACAGTGGCTGGACTAAACTGAGAGGGCAAAAGCCCCGGAGGGGACCCTGAAGGCCCCACAGAAGTGCAGGACAAAATGCAAAAATATAGCAAAAACACAAAATAAGAAATTGTCTTATCTGATAGCAGAAGATGCAGACACGACACAGCAGGCTACAAGGGAAACTGGAAAGAAGGATTCAGACCAGAACAATTGATCACCGGCAACCCTGATGGGAAAATGACTCCCTTATATAAGACCAATCAGTAACACCTGATTCCCAGTCCTCACAATCCTCACTAGTACCGCTTGTAACCACCAGAGGGAGCCTCTGCTCAGAACTCATCTCAAACCCATTCACAACAGTACCCCCCCTTGAGGAGGGGTCACCGAACCCTCATTTGAGCAACCAGGTCGGTCAGGATGAGTTCTATGATACGCACGGATAAGTCTCCTAGCATGGATGTCCGAAGCAAACACCCAAGAATTGTCTTCCTGACCATAACCTCTCCATTTAACCAAATACTGGAGTCTTCGTCTAGAAAAACGAGAATCCAATATTTTCTCAACCACATACTCCAGATTGCCCTCAACCAAAACAGGGTCAGGAGGCACAGCAGCAGGAACCACTGGCTCAACAAACCTCTTCAACAAGGACTTGTGGAACACGTTATGGATCTTAAATGTCCCTGGAAGAAGCAAACGAAAAGAAACAGGATTAATAATCTCCATGATCTTATAAGGTCCAATGAACCTAGGCTTAAATTTAGGAGATGCTACTCTCATAGGAATATTCTTTGAGGACAACCAGACCAAGTCCCCCACTTTAAACCGAGGACCATCAGTCCTATGCCGGTTAGCAAACCGCTGGGCCTTCTCCTGAGAGAGGGACAACTTCTCCACTACCTGGTCCCAAATCTGCTGCATACGCTCAACAACAGAGTCAACACCTGGACAGACAGAAGCCTCCGTCTGTCCTGAAGAAAATCGAGGGTGAAACCCAGAATTACAGAAAAACGGAGACATCAAAGTGGCAGAGCTAGCCCTATTATTAAGAGCAAACTCAGCCAAAGGCAAAAAAGAGACCCAGTCATCCTGATCAGCAGACACAAAGCATCTTAGATAAGTCTCCAATGTCTGGTTTGTTCTCTCAGTTTGACCATTGGTCTGAGGATGAAATGCCGAGGAGAAAGACAATTGAACACCCAGTTTAGAACAAAAAGTCCTCCAAAATCTGGAAACAAACTGGACTCCTCTGTCAGACACAATGTTCTCAGGAATGCCGTGTAAACGAACCACGTGCTGAAGGAACAACGGCACCAATTCAGAGGAGGAAGGCAACTTAGGTAATGGCACAAGATGTATCATTTTGGAAAACCTATCACAAATTACCCAGATGGTGGTCATTCTCTGAGAAACAGGAAGATCGGAAATGAAATCCATAGAGATATGGGTCCATGGTCTCTTGGGCACAGGCAATGGCATCAACAAACCACTAGAGCGAGAGCAAGGCTTGGAGCGAGAGCAAGTCCCGCAGGACTGCACAAATTCCCTGACATCGCGAGACAAGGTAGGCCACCAAAAGGACCGACTAACCAAGTCTCTGGTACCAAAAATTCCGGGATGCCCAGCCAATGCGGAACAATGAATCTCAGACATCACACTCTTTTTCCATTGGTCCGGGACAAACAATTTTCCAACAGGGCAGCGCTCGGGTCTATCCTCCTGACACCCCTCCAGAGCAAGTCTCAAATTGGGCGAGATGGCGGAAAGAACTACACCCTCCTTCAAAATAACAGAGGGATCAGATAGCTCAGGAGAGTCCGCAAGGAAACTCCTCGAGAGGGCATCCGCCTTAACATTCTTAGTGCCAGGAAGAAAGGAAACCACAAAATTAAAACGTGTGAAAAACAAGGCCCACCTGGCCTGTCTAGGATTGAGTCGCTTGGCAGATTCCAGATAGACCAGATTCTTATGGTCCGTAAGGACCACCACCTGATGTTTGGCTCCCTCCAGCCAATGTCTCCACTCTTCAAAAGCCCACTTCATGGCCAATAACTCCCGATTACCCACGTCATAATTACGTTCAGTAGGAGAAAATTTTCGAGAGAAAAAGGCACAAGGGTTACTTTTAGAGGTCTCTGGATCTTTTTGGGACAAAACGGCACCTGCCCCAATTTCAGAGGCATCAACCTCCACCTGAAATGGCAGAGAAACATCAGGCTGCCGTAGAACAGGAGCAGAAGTGAATCTCTGCTTAAGTTCCTGAAACGCAGAGACTGCCTCAGGAGGCCAATTCACCACATCAGAACCCTTTCTGGTCAAATCAGTTAATGGTTTAACAATAACCGAGAAATTACCAATAAATTTACGATAAAAATTGGCAAAACCCAAAAATCTCTGAAGAGAATTTAATGAAGTAGGTTGGACCCAATCACAGATGGCCTGAACCTTGACCGGGTCCATTTCAATAACAGATGGGGACAAAATGAATCCCAGAAATGAGATCTTCTGTACGCCAAAAAGACACTTTGATCCCTTCACATACACAGCATTCTCTCTCAAAATCTGGAATACAGTTCGAACATGTTTCACATGAGAGTCCCAGTCATTAGAAAAAATCAAGATATCATCCAAATAAACAATCAGAAACTTGTCCACAAAATCCCTGAAAATGTCATTCATGAAGGACTGGAAGACGGAAGGAGCATTAGTGAGCCCAAAGGGCATCAAAAGGTACTCAAAATGCCCTTCAGGGGTGTTAAATGCCGTCTTCCATTCATCCCCGTGCTTAATGCGAATAAGGTTATACGCCCCCCTGAGGTCAAGCTTGGTAAACTAAGTAGCGTTTTTCACCCTGGAAAACAGGTCAGAAATCAAGGGTAACGGGTAATGATATTTCACAGTAATATTGTTCAAGAGACGATAATCAATACACGGCCTTAATGAACCATCTTTTTTGGCCCCAAAGAAAAAAACGGCACCTAAGGGTGAAGAGGATGGTCTGATATGACCCTTCTCCAATGATTCCTTGATATAAGACCGCATAGCGTCATGTTCAGGTACAGACAAGTTAAAAAGGCAACCTTTAGGGAATTTACTACCTGGCACTAATTCAATAGAGCAGTCATAGCTCCTATGGGGAGGTAAGGATGCAGATTTACTTTCGCTAAACACATCAGAAAAATCAAACAAAAAGTCAGGAACATCCTCAGCCTGGCAGAAAAAACAGGAGTATTGGTATTAACACATTGGCAGCCCCAACTGGTTACAGACACAGATTTCCAATCCAAAACAGGATTATGAGACTGTAACCAAGGGAAACCCAGCACTATAATGTCATGCAGATTATATAGAACCAAAAATTTGCAGCACTCCTGGTGATCAGGTTCAACCCTCATTATCACCTGAGTAGAAAACTGGGGTTTATTCTCAGCCAAAGGGGTAGAATCGATCCCCAGTAAAGGAATAGACTTCTGTAGGGGTATCAAGGGAAACCCACAACGTTTAGCAAAATCATAATCCATCAGGTTAATAGCTGCTCCAGAATCAACGAAAGCCTGAGCAGAAAATGAGGACAGAGAGCATATCAGAGTGACAGTTAATAAAAACTTAGTCTGAACACTACCCAAGACAACTGAGCGTGCAAAATGTCCTCCCCGCTTAGGGCAGACTGAAATAGCATGAGAGGCATCACCACAGTAGAAACATAACCCATTGCGCTTTCGAAACTCATGACGCTGTGCCCCAGACACCACTCCATCACACTGCATGGGCTCAGCAGCTGGCTCACAAGGCAACACCACTCCACGCATACTTCTCCGCTCACGCAAACGTCTGTCAATTTGAATCGCTAATGACATAGAATCATTGAGACCAGAGGGGACAGGGAATCCCACCATAACATCCTTTACATTATCCGACAGACCCTTCCGGAAAAGGGCCGCCAAAGCGTCGTCATTCCACTTGGTCAGGACTGCCCACCTACGGAATCTCTGACAGTATAACTCAGCGTCATCAAGCCCCTGATTTAATGCCAACAAGGCTTTTTCAGCTTGATCAGTGACATTAGGCTCATCGTACAATAACCCCAAAGCCTGAAAAAATGCATCAACATCACTCAAAACAGGATCCCCAGGTATCAGGGAAAAAGCCCAATCCTGAGGATCGCCGCGCAGGAGAGAGATGATAATTTGAACCTGCTGCGCTGCGTTTCCTGAGGACTTAGATTTTAAGGCAAGAAACAATTTACAATTATTTTTGAAATTCTGAAACTTAGCTCGATCCCCTAAAAACAAATCTGGCATGGGGATCCTAGGTTCCACAACAGGCAACCTAGCAAGATATGCAGCAATACTCTGAACCTCAGTGGCAAGCTGATCCACACGGCCAGACAACTGTGCAAACTCCATTGGGAGAAAAGATCGTCCCCAGCACCCAGAGATACAGAGGGAAAAAAAAAAAAAAATGCAACAAACAGAAAAAATATCTCTGACAACTTTTCTTCCTTCAAAATATTTTTTCCCTTCTGTGAGTACCATACAATTTTTATGGCCGGTGATACTGTTATGTTACGGTAGCTGAGGAGTGCAAGTAAAAAAGGAAATACACCAGAGCAGTTGGAAACTATGAGATTGCAGTACCCTGACTAACCACCACAACTAGAGGCAGCCGTGGAGCGTTCCTACGTTGGTCCTAGACGCCTCGTCACAGCCTGAGAAACTAACTACACCTAAAGATAGAAATAGGAAAGCTATCTGCCCCGGAGCAGAACCCCAAAGATAATAGAAAGCCCCCAAACATGTAATGGCGGTTAGACAAGAGGAAATACTGACACAGAAAGAAAATAGTATGAGCAAACGCTGGGGCCCAAACTATCTAAATAGAAAAGGATAGGAAGGGTACTTACTGCAATCTCAGAAAACCCTGAAAAAACACCAACTCTACTAATTTCAAAATCACCTGAGATCACACGACCTCTACCACCTAAATTAGTTCTCTGGTGTAACAAAAACAAAACAGCAGCCACTGAAAAAAAACTGGAAAAAGCAAAAGTACAAAACACAGTGGCTGGACTAAACTGAGAGGGCAAAAGCCCCCGGAGGGGACCCTGAAGGCCCCCACAGAAGTGCAGGACAAAATGCAAAAATATAGCAAAAACACAAAATAAGAAATTGTCTTATCTGATAGCAGGAGATGCAGACACGACACAGCAGGCTACAAGGGAAACTGGAAAGAAGGATTCAGACCAGAACAATTGATCACCGGCAACCCTGATGGGAAAATGACTCCCTTATATAAGACCAATCAGTAACACCTGATTCCCAGTCCTCACAATCCTCACTAGTACCGCTTGTAACCACCAGAGGGAGCCTCTGCTCAGAACTCATCTCAAACCCATTCACAACAAGAAACACCTTCTAGTCTTGCGGTGCACCGCCGATTCCCTCATACAAAATGATGTCCCTCCCAACTGCATGGGTTCCTCAGAACAGACCAGGGGAACCTCAGTATAAGGGACTTTAGTAGTAGGTGGAGTCATCACGGGAGGCGGAGTTACCTCGCGTCTTCCCCGAAGTCGTCTATCAATGCGAATAGCGAGGGCCATATCAGCCTCCAGAGATGGAGGAGAATCATACTGAGCCAACACATCTTTTAATTTGTCTGACAACCCTTGACAAAACTGGCTCCTAAGAGCTGGGTCATTCCACTGAGTATCTGTTGCCCATCTACGGAACTCAAAAGAATATTCCTCCGCTGGACGATTTCCTTGCCGTATTTTACGTAACTTTGTTTCAGCAAGGGAGACTCGATCCGGATCATCATATACCAGACCCAGGGCAGTAAAAAATCGATCCACTGACTGGAGATCTGGGGAGCCTTGAGGAATAGAGAACGCCCAAGATTGAGGGTCCCCTTGTAAGAGCGAGATAACAATTCCCACCCTCTGCTCTTCACTCCCAGATGACCGAGGCCGCAGCCGAAAGTACAATTTACATGCCTCCCGGAAAGTAAAAAATTTGTCCCGCCCACCAGTGAACCTGTCCGGGAGAGCAACCTTAGGTTCAGATCTGGTTTGCTCCGGGGGGGACAAAACCTTGGACTTAATGTCTGCAAACTCCATGGACAACCTCTGCAACTGCCGGGCCAGCTGGGCTACTGGATCCATGACAGCTGGGGAGAATCTTTAGTAAGGCCGGTGAAAATGTCACGCTGTATAGCAGATATATATATGTGATGTCAGAAATATATATCAAAAGGGCAACATACTATATAACATGCGCATAGATATATGATAACATAGAATTACCTGACAGAATGTCCAGTGGGTCAATACGGTATCCGTTATACGCTGTCTCCGGCTAGAGGGTGACCGGGGTCTATGCTGACCCTAAACTGGGGTCCTAACTAATCCCTCTACCTGGAGGTACTGTTAAAGGTACAGAGGTCCAGGCCACCAGCGTAAACCCTGTCTCCTAACAATCCCTGCCAACTGTAATCTAGTCCTAAGAAGGACCCTGATTACCACCAAAGGGAATGAACAGGTAACGGTTAATGAACAGAAAGACATACAAGAAAGACAAGAAATAAAGTAAATAAAGTCTTACATACAACACTCACACTCAGTAGAAACACCTAAGGTCTCAGAGATAAACTATAAGCTGTAAGAGTAAAAACAACTAAGGAGCTCTTAGCTTAAGTATTCTCAGAACCACTCCAGTCTGCTAGACTACATGAATGCTTTCACCGGCGTCTAACACCCAGACTGGCAGGAATATAAAGGAAACTAATTAGAACATAATCAAAAGCAGCCGGGCGAGGCTGGACCTAGTCTTAGCAAAGAGCTAGGTAAAATTAACTCTCTCATTACCAAACACAAAGAAACAGCAGCTCAGCTGTGAGAAGTCAGAATGTGCAATCGCGACGATCTTCGTGGCGATGCACCCATGACAGGTTCCCCATCACACTCAGATTATTCAATACACCTCTCCACACAGAAGCAAGTGACGACGAGAAACGCTCCTCCTCAGGAACCCCAGAAGGGCCCCCCCCATTGAAAGTACAAAACTGGGGATGAAAACCATATGCCCCAAAAAACGGGGACTTACCAGTGGACTCGCTCCGCCTGTTGTTAAGAGCGAACTCTGCCAGAGGCAAGAAAGAAGACCAATCCTCTTGGTTCTCTGAGACAAAACACCGGAGATATGTCTCTAAGCTCTGATTCAGACGCTCTGTCTGACCATTGGTCTGCGGATGAAAAGCCGAGGAAAATGACAATTGCATCCCCCGACGTAAACAAAATGCCCTCCAAAATTTGGACACAAACTGAGACCCCCTATCTGACACCACATCAGAAGGCAACCCATGAAGTCTAACGATCTCCCTAATGAACACCTGCGCCAGAGTTTTAGCATTAGGGAGTGCAGGAAGAGCAACGAAATGTGCCATCTTACTGAACCTGTCAACAACCACCAGTATGACAGTATTCCCTGACGACGGAGGAAGGTCCGTAATGAAGTCCATAGATAAATGAGTCCATGGACGCTCCGGGAGTTTCAAGGGTAAAAGGGTCCCAGACGGACGGGTATGAGGGGTTTTAGAGCGAGCACACACCCCACATGACGCGACAAAAGTTATAACATCTTTATTAGCATTAGGCCACCAAAACCGGCGAGAAAGGAGATCTAAAGTAGCCTTACTCCCTGGATGTCCTGCTAGAGCAGAATTATGATGTGCCTCAATAACCTTTTGTCTCAACAGATTTGGGACAAACAGTCTCCCTGGAGGTCCTGCAGGGGCGTCCCCCTGAGCCTCTAACACCTCCTCCTCAAGCTCAGAAAATACAGCCGACACTACCACCCCCTCCTGAAGGATAGGACTCGGGTCATCCGTTTTCCCGGCCCCTGGGAAACTGCGAGACAAGGCATCAGCCTTTACATTCTTAGACCCCGGGCGATAAGTGACGACAAAATTAAACCTGGTAAAAAACAACGACCATCGAGCTTGTCTGGAATTCAGACGCTTAGCGGATTCCAAATACAACAGGTTCTTGTGATCAGTAATAACGGTAACCGGGTGGACTGCCCCCTCCAAAAAGTGACGCCATTCTTCAAAAGCTAACTTAATGGCCAAAAGTTCCCTATTGCCGATATCATAATTCCTTTCGGCGGACGACAATTTCTTAGAAAAGAAAGCGCACGGATGCCATTTACCAGGGGACGGACCCTGGGACAATATAGCACCCACCCCTACGTCAGACGCATCCACCTCCACAATGAACGGCTGAGATGCATCTGGTTGGATGAGAACGGGTGCCGAAGCAAAACATTTCTTCAAAGAGGAAAAGGCTTGGCAAGCTTTGTCCGACCATTTAGAAAAATCCGTCCCTTTTCTTGTCATGTCAGTGAGAGGTTTGACGACAGATGAGAAATTACAAATAAATTTCCGGTAGTAGTTAGCAAACCCCAAAAAACGCTGCAGAGCCTTAAGATCCCCTGGCTGATCCCATTCAAGCACTGCTCTCACCTTTTCAGGGTCCATACGGAAACCGGAGGCTGACACCAAAAAACCCAAAAACTGAAGTTCCTGTATGGCAAATACACACTTCTCCAGTTTGGCGTATAATTTATTGTCTCGCAAGATCTGCAACACCTGTCTCACATGCTCCTGATGAGACACAAGATCTGGCGAGTAAATTAAAATGTCGTCCAAATATACAACCACAAACAGCCCCACAAGGTGACGAAAAATGTCATTAACAAAATGTTGGAATACTGCTGGTGCAGTAGTCAGACCAAAAGGCATGACTAGGTTCTCATAATGTCCCTCCGGCGTGTTAAACGCCGTTTTCCACTCATCCCCCTCTTTTATCCTAATCAGATTATACGCCCCCCTGAGATCCAATTTAGAAAACCATTTGGCACCAACAATTTGATTGAAGAGATCAGGAATAAGAGGGAGTGGATACGGATCTCGAACAGTAATCCGATTAAGTTCGCGGAAATCCAAGCAAGGGCGTAGGCCTCCATCTTTCTTCTTCACAAAGAAGAACCCCGCGGCTACTGGGGAAGATGAAGGTCTAATATTCCCTTTGGCCAGACTTTCAGAAATATAATCTTTCATAGCCTGCCTCTCAGGACCAGAAAGATTATACAACCTAGCTTTAGGCAACTTAGCATCAGGAAGGAGATTAATAGAGCAGTCATACACGCGATGAGGAGGCAACTCCTGACACCCCTCCTCAGAGAAAACATCCCCAAAATCCTCCAAAAAAGGAGGCAATGTACTAGGCACGACCGCACTGATGACTGTGTTCATGCAGTTGCTTTTGCAAAACTCACCCCATTGGCTTATTTCTCTGGACTGCCAATTAATCACAGGGTTATGTTTAACCAACCAAGGAAGTCCCAACACAATGGGAGTAGGTAGACCCTCCAACACATAACAAGATAATTGTTCCCTATGTGTTGCCCCTACCCGAAGGTCAATGTTATGAACCTCATGAACAAAGCTACCTTGGCCGAGAGGCCTGGCGTCAATGGAGAATATAGGGATCGGTTTGACCAATACACTCAGATGCATACCTTGAGCCTGAGCAAACTGAGCGTCAACCAGATTAGCCCCGGAACCACTATCAAGAAGAACAGACAATCTCTCCACTCTCGTATCAACTACCACCTCCACTGGTACAAGGAACTGAGAAGAACTGGCGGATGAAATACATACTCCCAGGTTGTCGTCCACCACACAACCTGGGATTAACAGTTTTCCGGCGACTTTTGGCTCAACAAGGCACGGGATGGACATTCTCCAACAAAATGTCCCTCTTTCCCGCAGAAAAAACATCTTCTAGTCCTGCGGCGTACCGCCAATCCCCTCCTACGAAATGATGTCCCTCCCAACTGCATAGGCTCATCCGAACAGACAAGGGGAACCTCAACATAAGGGACTTTAGTGGTAGGTGGAGAAACAACAGGGAGTGGGGTTACCTCACCCCTCTCCCGAAGCCGTCTATCAGTACGGATAGCTAAGGCCATAGCAGCCTCCAGAGAAGGAGGAGACTCATACTGGGCCAAAACGTCTTTTAATCTATCAGAAAGCCCATGACAAAACTGGCTCCTAAGAGCTGGGTCATTCCACTGAGTATCTGTGGCCCATCTACGAAACTCAGAAGCAAATTCCTCTGCCGGACGATCTCCCTGCTGTATCTTACGTAATTTTGTCTCAGCAAGAGAGACCCGATCTGGGTCATCATATACCAATCCCAGGGCAGTAAAAAATTGATCTACAGACAGTAGAGCCGGGGATCCCGGAGGAAGGGAAAATGCCCAGGATTGAGGGTCCCCTAGCAGAAGTGAGATAACAATTCCCACTCTCTGCTCCTCACTCCCTGATGATCGAGGCCGAAGCCGAAAATACAATTTACATGCCTCCCGGAAGGTGAAAAATTTGTCTCGCCCACCAGTGAACCTGTCCGGGAGAGAAACCTTAGGTTCAACTCTGGTTTGCTCCAGGGGAGACAAAACTTTGGACTTAATGTCCGTCAGCTCCATGGATAATCCCTGCAACTGCAGAGCCAGCTGGGCTACTGGATCCATGGTAACTGCAGATAATTTTTATGGCCAGTGAAAATGTCACGCTGTCTAATGATATGTATACAATGTCAGTAAACTATTAATACAGGAACAACACTCTATACAACAACTAGTATAGCAACATCAGCATGTAAGTATAGAATAGATTTACCTGACACGATATCTGCTGAACTCAGGGTTAATCTTGAGGACTTGATGAGCTGAAACAGGAAAGAGGTGGACCGGGATCTAACCTGACCCTAAACTGGGGTCCTAACTAATCCCTCACCTTGGAGGTACTGATAATGGTTCAGAGGTCCAAGTCTCCAACCTAACCCTGTCTCCTATCAGACCCTGAACCCTGTAATCAGTCCTAAGAAGGATCCTGACTACCACCAAAGGGATATGGGCTGATCTTAGCTAAATACACAGATTAGACATATAAGACAGACAGGATAACACTCGCTTGCATACACACTCAAACACCAAAGGAACATAAATGGTATGGGAAATAAACTCTAACCAAGTTGAGCTTAGAACAACTAAGGAGCTCACAACTAAAGTCTATACAGATTCATTCCTATCTGTGGTCTGCATGAAGGTTTCACTGGCAACTCCCCAAGCAGACAACCAGAAATTTAAAGGAGACCAATCAACAAATAATCAATTGCAGCTGGGAGAAACTGCACCCAGTCCCAGCACCGAGCACAGACAGAATTAACTCCCTAGCTGCCAAACACAAAGAAACAGCAGCTCAGCTGTGAGAAGTCAAAATGTGCAACCGCGACGATCTTCGTGGCAATGCACACATGACACTTATACGTGGAAGTCCAGCAGTAGAATGCAGCAAGAGTGCGACCCGCACTTATACGTGGAAGTCCTGGAGTAGTATGCGGCAAGAGTACAACCAGTACTTATACGTGGAATTCCAGAACTATGCAGAGAGAGGAGATGACACCTTTCATGGAAGTCCAGAAATACATGGGTGGAGCTTAACAGGGAAAAGGTCCCTAAATATACCTTTTGGGCTGAGAAGTCCCACTCAAGTCCCGCAAAGAAACCCACAGTAGACACAGTCTCAGAAGTCAGGACAGTAGGTAACCCCAGCCAGGATCCTGAAGCAGCTTTTAAGACTGAAGGAAACTGAAAATGTGGGGCAGAGCACCGAGTAACGAGCAGCAGCAGAAACTCCAGAGGCAAGCCAGGAGGTATCTCAGAAGCAGACAGCAACAAAATACTCAGGCAAGGAGGATCTCCCAAACCGGACTTAAATAGCAGGACAGACCGGAAGTTCCAGGCCAGGGCGAAGAAAGAGACTCCATCTTGGATAAGAGCAGAACAGGCTCCAAGGAACATCCGGAATCCTTACAACACCTCATGCTTCCTGTAATTGTTACAGAAGCGCCACTCTCCATCGGGCTCCGGCACTAGGACAATAGGGCTGGACCAATCGCTCTTTGACTCTTCGATAATGCCCATGCTCAATATTCTCCTCACATCCTTGGAGATCACCTTGCCGCGGGCTTCAGGAATCGATAAAGCTTCTCATTCACCCTCACATGTGGCTCAGTCAGGATTTCGTGCTCCACAATCTACATACATTCTGGCAGCTCCATAAACAGGTTCCCGTTCTGCTGAAGCAGCTCATGGCACTGTTGATTCTGGGCCAGTGACAGTGTGTCTGCCACTGTGACTTCCTCGACCCTTTATTCAGGACTGGCCCCTAGGCATGGGGCTTCTACCGGATCACTGTCTAGCCATGGTTTTAGCAGTTTAATGTGGTACATTTCCTTCTCAGTGGTTGGTGAACCTTGTAGTTGACATCAACATCACAACCACCTCGTATGGCCCTTGCCACTTGGCCAGGAATTTACTTTCCATGGTGGAATCAACACCAACACCCGATCTCCATGGCTAAACTTTCTCAGCTTCGCGGCTCGATTGTAGACCCTCGCCTGGGCTTCTCGTGCTTGAAGAAGGCTCTCTTTCACAATCGACATCACCCTTGAGATCCGGTCCTGCATTTGGGCCACATGCTCAATAACGCTCCGGTGGGGTGTAACTTCTGCCTCCCAGGTCTCCTTTGTAATATCTAGAAGTCCACGGGGTTGTCGTCGATACAGCTTGAATGGTGAGAATCCTGTAGAGGACTGAGGAACTTCCCTGATAGAGAACATCAGGTATGGCAGTTGGTAATCCCAGTCTCGTCCATCCCTCTCCACGACCTTCTTAAGCATGGACTTCATGGTCTGCGGATGTAACACCAACATGCAGAGTTTTGTAACCTGAAGAGCCTTACACAACTCCCTCATCACTTTGGACATAAACGGTGTGCCTTTGTCCATCAAGACCTCTTTCAGCAGGTCCATCCGAGAAAAAATATGGACTAACTCTTGGGCTATGCTTTTGCTGGAGGAGTTTATAAGGGGTACTGCCTGCCTCTGGGTACCACGTTGCATAGTCCATCACCACTAGAATGTATTGGTGCCCTCTGGCAGACTTAACCAGGAACCCCACAAGGTCCAAGACAATCCTGTCAAATGGGACATCTATAATGAGCAATGGCACTAGGGGACTTGAGAAATGGGACACGGGGGCTGTAAGCTAACAAGTAGGGCAGGACCAGCAATAGTTAACAATCTCCCGGTGACATCCAGGCCAGTTGAACCTCCTAATGAGCCGCTCTTGTGTTTTATCAACTCCCAGATGTCCAACCAAGATATGGGAATGGGCCTGGTCTAATACCCTATGCCTATAGACCCAATACTAACCACTTCTCAACCACTTCTTCTTTTAGTTTAGTGAGCAGATGAAGCAGCTCTCCCTTTAATGCAAAATGTGGAAACCTGGTGTTAGCCCCCAGCTCTTGGGCAACCCCATTTGACACGGTCACATTTTCCAACTCTCTTTTAGGGTAAGATCCCAAATTTGCGCAGTCCCAAAATTGCCACCTGAAAACCCAAGTTCAGGAATTTCTGCCTCACTGGTCATCGTCTCGTCCTTGTCACCAGCCAGGACACACAAGGGGAACTCATCCACCTCCAACTGTGATGGGGTTTCCTCAGGGTGGAGCTGGCTTCTGTCTGGGACCCCTGGTATCCCCAACTTCCCCTACAGGTCCCAGAACAGGCTAAAGTTCCGCCCTATTATCACTGGGTGTAGCAAGTCCTTAACCACCCTGACCTCATGCGACTCAACCCCACAGTTAGTTTTTATAGTCACTATGGCAACAGGATAGTTCATTGTGTCCCCGTGGAGACAGCGGACACCCACATATTTTTCTGTGTCCAACTGGTGAGAAGCGTGGCCATTATCAGGGTCACCAAGCTCCTTGAGTCTAACAGTCCTGACACCAGCACTCCGTTTATGGTCACAGGACAAGACTGGGGCCCCTCTCTGGGTTGATAGTCCACACTGCAGGCTGGATATGTAAAGTAGGAGCAGAGCCTCCCTAGGCTGCAGTCCATCTCTTTGGGGGACAAGGGACAATTGGAAGCTATATATCCTGGACCACATCTCCAGGATAGAAAGTCTCTCCCCTTGACCTGTGATAACCCCTCAGCGACCCCTGGGTATCTAGGACTCCCCCAGTGGGGCTCTGGTTCCTGCTGGGTACCCCAGTATGGGTATGCACCACCCCCTGGTTTCCCTAGGGTCCTTTTGACCACCTGGAACCGTTCCACTAGGCCCATCAATTCGTCAGCATTTAACAGATCTCCCTGGGCAACCCAGGTGTGGACTGGCCTAGGAAGGGAGTGAATAAATCTGTCCATGGCAACCAGCTCCACCATCAGGGCTGGAGTGGAGGATTCGGGCTGCAGCAGTTTTCACACCAGATGCAGTAGGTCAAACATTTTTGACCGAGGCGGTTTATCCCCACAATATGCCAAGTGGTGAACCCTTTGTGCTCTCACTGACAGTCACTCCCGTGTGTGCCAAAATTTCAGTTTTTAACTTTGCATACTCTTGCGCACCCTGTAATGTCAGATCATAATAGGCCTTCTGGGGCTCACCAGTCAAATAGGGGGCCAGCACCTCCGCCCACTGCTCTGGTGGTAGCTTCTCATCCTCTGCCACCCACTGAAATACAGTCAGAAATGTCTCCACATCATCACCTGGGGTTTTTTTTTGCAAGGCTCGTTTCAAAACCTTCAGGATGCACGTGTCATCACCTGGACTTGGGGAAGGAGCTGCCAGTCTTCCATGAACCGCCTCTACCAGCAAGTCAATCTGCTGCTGGTGCTGGTCGTGCTGTTGCTTCATCTGCTGCATAAGCAGCTTTCTTGTTTCTTGATGAGCCATCTGTTGCTGCTGTAATTGCTGCTGGTTCTGTAGCTGCTGTGCTTGTAGCAGATGTTTCAGCAGTTTCTCCATCTTGCCCGACGTCATTTGCTGGCTTGTGGCCATCCCACGTGTTCACTGGAAATGCTGCCCGCACTTCTAACATCACCTGTGGTAGATCAGCTCACTCGGCTGCACACGGAGGTAGACACGGGTACACTGCGGCTTTAAGAACTTCATTGGGTTTATTTCTAGGCCGCATTAACCCAGATGTGATAAAAAAAACACAGCCCTCAGGGCAAAACAGGAAATCAAAACAAAATGGTGTCAGAACAAACACAGTCCTTCTGTGAGCGGGGTCCCTCCCACTCATGGCTGGCAGAACACACACTGTTCAGTTTCTCAAGTCCATGCAGCACTTTCCTGGAGTGCTCCTTCTCCAGGCTAACACACTGAATACTGAGAGTTTTTCCCTTCAGCCATTTAAGCCCAGACCATGTGACTCCTCTACCACCTGACTGATCACTGACTGTGACCTCACCCTGGTCCTGTCAGCACACAGTGGTGCTAGCTCTGTAGGGAGAGATATGGGGGACACTCTCCCACTCCGCTCTATGAATCTCCCCCTAAAAACCAGCCCATAACATAACTTAACCCTCGCAATACTTACTGTGCTGGAGGAAATGCAACTCTGGATTTATATCACTGACGCCATTAGGCGTAGTGAAATATATCTCTCCTCTATTACATTACCAATGACTCTGCCACAATATATATATATATATATATATATATGTATATATATATATATATATTAATATCTTTCATGTATATCGTTACGTAAGACACTGCGTAGATAAGCTCTGTTTTTCATACATAGAACATCTTCCTACGTACAGCATATTCATTTGAAGATTGAGTAAACATTGAAGGTTTTGTCTTCCTTTTCAAGATAAATAAGCATAGGTGTTGCGAAGTGTGAGAATATTTGTGTTAGAAATGGTTCACATCTGTTCTTCAGTTTCTACAAGCAAAAGAGTAAAATGTAATTAGCTAAACAAAAATGTTTTCAGTGACGCAAGTCCCCTTTGATGAAGCTCCACGCGAAACGCGCGTCAGGGGTGCGCAGCAACTTTGAGGTAGAATATACAGTTGCCAGCAGTTACTATGCACTTTTCTATTTAAATAGCATATACTTTCTCCTTTTCCTTTGGCACTTTCTTCCCTGCACTTGTAGTCATGTATTGCCACCTTGTTTTGCACTATGCGCTTTCATTATGTGATTCATGATATTTGCGCCATCTGATTATGATTGATTGCTGGACCTTTATTATATGGGGTACTAATTGAGATTTGTCTTTATAATTGGAATACACTTGTATGCATTTGTCTTTTTACAACAATGATAACGGTGGTCACATATATTGCTTATTTTCATAGGTGTATACACTGTTTTGAGGCAGCATTAACAACTTATGGGATTTATCTATATGCATCTATTTTGAATCCCTATACCCAATTTAGGCTCTTTTCGTTGCATTTTGCTGTCCCCATACGCATATATATATGCATTTATATTTTATTGTTCATTTTTTTTTAATTCTTTGAATAAAAATTCATCATTTTATGGTAGTAAAGCTTCCTATTGTTCTTGTTTGGTGCACAATATATATAGATAGATAGATAGATAATACATATCTATATATATATTTTAATAGCTGTCATGTATATCGTTACATAAGACACTGCGTAGATGAGCTCTGTTTTTCATACATAGAACATCTTCCTACGTACAGCATATTCATTTGAAGATTGAGTAAACAGTGACGGTTTTGTCTTCCTTTACAAAATAAATAAGCATAGGTGTTGTGAAGTGTGAGAATATTTGTGTTAGAAATGGTTCACATCTGTTCTTCAGTTTCTACAAGCAAAAGAGTAAAATGTAATTAGCTAAACAAAAATGTTTTTGTTGTTGTGTACGACTCCTAAAAAATTACAAGACTGATACATTTATTTATGCATATGCTATCATTAACCCCTTAACGACCGCCGATACGCCTTTTAACGGCGGTCATTAAGGGTACTTAAACCACAGCGCCGTTAATTAACGGCGCTGTGGAAAAAGTGAATAGCGCCCCCCAGAGGCGCATTTTCTCCGGGGTCTCGGCTACCGGGGGTAGCCGAGACCCCAGAGAACATGAATCGGGTCGGTTTTTACCGACACCGATGTTGCGATCGCCGTTATTAACCCTATAACGGCGACCGCAGCAAAAAAAGTTGTGCCATTTAATTTCTCTGTCCTCTGATGTCATCGGACATCAGAGGACAGAGAAAAAGGGTCCCCAGGACCCACATGTGGCCCCCGATCCCCTACATGTGGCCCCAGGGCCCTCCGGTGTCCCCCGGTGCCGGCGCTGTGAAGAAAATGGCGGGCGCATGCTCAGTGCGCCCGCCGCTATGTGGCGCTATGTGCTGGGGGGATGGGCAAATATTCTCTGGGGTCTCGGCTACCGGGGGTAGCCGAGACCCAGAGAACATGATCCGGGTCGGTATTCACCGATCCCGGTGTTGCGATCGCGGCTATGCAAGCATAGACGCGATCGCAAAAAAAAAAAAAAAGATTTCTCTCCCCTCTGATGTGATCGCACATCAGAGGGGAGAATATGAGGGTCTCCGTGTCCCCCTGAACCCCCCCTATACTTACCGGTGTCCTCTGGCAGGTCCCCCTGGCCTCCGATCCTCCCGGTCTTCTTCCTGCAAAAAAAAAAATGGTGGGCGCATGCGCAGTGCGCCCGCCGATCTGTTTGGCGGCAGATTCAAATTTTTTTTCATTCATTCTCCAGAAAGTGCATTTTGATCACTGTGATAACTATCACAGTGATCAAATAAAAAAACAGTACATAACCCCCCATTTATCACCCCCTTAGTTAGGGACATATAATAAAAAATAGAAATTATATTTATTTTCATTTTTCTGTTAGGGTTAGGATTATAAATAGGGTTAGGGTTATAATTAGGGTTAGGGTTAGCATTAGGGTTAGGGTTATAATTAGCGTTAGGGTTAAGCTGGGTTCATACTGTGTTATGGCAGTCCGTTAGACGGACTGCGTTACACCGCGGTATAACGCGGTGTAACGCAGTCCGTTAACGCTGCCATTCACCCCCATTTGAGGGCGCATCGCGATGCATGCCGGAAAGCGGCATGCGTTTGCGACATGCCATCATTCAGTGACGGAGCCTCGGACGCGCCCTGCAGCGTCTAGGCTCCGTCACCGCTAGCGCAGATGAATCATCTGCTGATTCCTCTGCGCTAGCGGGTATAGCATAACGCGATCGCGTTATGCTATACCGTTACCAGCCCGTCAACGCTATGTGTTGAACGGGCTGGTAAAACGCAAAATGAACCTAGCCTTAGGGTTAGGGTTATAATTAGGGTTAGAATTAGGTTTAGGGTTACAATTAGGGTTAGGGTTAGGGTTACAATTAGAGTTAGGGTTATAATTAAGGTTAGGGTTACAATTAGGGTTGGAATTAGGGTTGGGATTTAGGTTAGGATTAGGGTTGGGATTAGGGTTAGGGGTGTGTTGGGATTAGGGTTGGAGCTAGAATTGAGGGATTTCCACTATTTAGGCACATCAGGGGGTCTCCAAATACGACGTGGCGTTCAAAAAGTCAAATGGCGCTCCCACCCTTCCAAGCCCTGCCGTGCGGCCAAACAATGGTTTATCCCAACATATGGGGTATCAGCGTACTCAGGACAAATTGCACACCAATTTTGGGATTCTAATTTCTCCTGTTACCCTTGGGAAAATAAAAAATAGCTGGCTAAAAAAATCATTTTTAAGAAAAAAAATGATTTTTTATTTTCACAGCTCTGCGTTTATAAATTTCTGTGAAACACTTGGGGGTTCAAAGTGCTCACCACACATCTAGATAAGTTCCTTAAGGGGTCTAGTTTCCAAAATGGGGTCACTTGTGGGGGTTTCCACTGTTTAGACACATCAGGGGGTCTCCAAACACGACGTGGCTTTCAAAAAGTCAAATGGCGCTCCCTCCCTTCCGAGCCCTGCCGTGCGCCCAAACAGTGGTTTACCCCAACATATGGTTTATCAGCGTACTCAGGACAAATTGCACACCAATTTTGGGGTTCTAATTTCTCCTGTTACCCTTGGGAAAATAAAAAATAGCTGGCTAAAAAAAATCATTTTTGAGAAAAAAAATGATTTTTCATTTTCACGGCTCTGCGTTTATAAATTTCTGTGAAGCACTTGGGGGTTCAAAGTGCTCACAACACATCTAGATAAGCTACTTGGGGGGTCTAGTTTCCAAAATGGTGTCACTTGTAGGGGGTTTCTACTGTTTAGGTACATCAAGGGCTCTGCAAACACAACATGACGCCCGCAGAACATTCCATCAAAGTCTGCATTACAAAATGGCGCTCCTTCCCTTCCAAGCACTCCCATGCGCCCAAACAGTGGTTTCACCCCACATATGGGGTATCAGCGTACACAGGAAAAATTGCACAACAACTTTTTGGGTCCAATTTCTCCTGTTACCCTTGGGAAAATAAAAAAAAATAGAGGGCTAAAGAATCATTTTTGAGGAAAAAAATGAATTTTTTATTTTCACGGCTCTACGTTTATTAATTTCTGTGAAGCACTTGGGGGTTCAAAGTGCTCACCACACATATAGATAAGTTCCTTAAGGGGTCTAGTTTCCAAAATGGTGTGATTTGTGGGGGGTTTCGACTGTTTAGGCGTATCAGGGGCTCTCCAAACACGACATGGCGTCCAATTTCAATTCCAGCCAATTTTGGTTTGAAAAAGTCAAACGGCGCTCCTTCCCTTCCAAGCCCTGCCGTGCGCCCAAACAGTGGTCCCACCCCACATATGGGGTATCAGCGTACTCAGGATAAATTGGACAACAACTTTTGTGGTCTAATTTCTCCTGTTACCCTTGGGAAAATAAAAAATTGAGGACTAAACGATCAGGTTTGTGGAAAAAATATGACTTTTTATTTTCATGCCCGGGAGTTATAAATTTCTGTGAAGCACTTGGGGTTCAAAGTGCTCACCACACATCTATATAAGTTCCTTAGGGGGTCTAGTTTCCAAAATGGTGTCACTTGTGGGGGGTTTCCACTGTTTAGACACATTAGGGCCTCTACAAACGCGACATGGCGTCCAGCCAATTCTGAGTTGAAAAAGTCAAACGGCGCTCCTTCCCTTCCAAGCTCTGCCATGCACCAAAACAGTGGTTTACCCTTACATATGGGGTATCAGCATGCTCAGTACAAATTGCACAAAAACTTTTGGGGTCTTGTTACCCTTGGGAAAATAAAAATTGGGGTGAAAAGATTGTTTTTGTGGAAAAAATATGATATTTTATTTTCACTGTTCTATGTTATAAACTTCTGTGAAGCACTTAGAGGTTCAAAGTGCTCACCACACATCTAGATAAGTTCCTTAGGGGTCTAGTTTCCAAAATGGGGTCACTTGTGATGGGTTTCCACTGTTTAGACACATCAGGGCCTCTACAAACGCGACATGGCGTCCAGCCAATTCTGTGTTGAAAAAGTCAAATGTCGCTCCTTCCCTTGCGACCTCTGCCGTGCGCCCAAAAAGTGGTTTACCCCCACATATGGGGTATTGGCTTATTCAGGAGAAATTGCACAACAAATTTTGTGGTTCATTTTTTCTTTTAACAGTTGTGAAAATAAAAAAATAGGTTCCGAAGTAAATTTTTGCAAAAAAAGTTAAATGTTAATTTTTTCCTTCCACATTGCTTCAGTTCCTGTGAAGCACGTAAAGGGTTAATAAACTTCTTGAATGTGGTTTTGAGCACCTTGAGGGGTGCAGTTTTTAGAATGGTGTCACTTTTGGGTATTTTCTATCGTATAGACCCCTCAAAGAGACTTCAAATGTGATGTGGTCCCTAAAATAAAAATGGTGTTGTAAAAATGAGAAATCGCTGGTCAACTTTTAACCCTTATAACTTTGTAACAAAAAAAATTTTGGTCCCAAAATTGTGCTGATGTAAAGTAGACATGTGGGAAATGTTATTTATTAAGAAATTTGTGTGACATATCTCTCTGATTTAAGGGCATAAAAATTTAAAGTTTGAAAATTGTTAAATTTTCAAAATTTTCGCCATATTTCCGTTTTTTTCATAAATAAACACAAGTCATATCAAAGAAATTTTACCACTAACGTGAAGTACAATATGTCACGAAAAAACATACTCAGAATCAGCGGGATTCGTTAAAGCGTTCCAGAGTTATAACCTCATAAAGTGACAGTGGTCAGAATTGTAAAAATTGGCCCTGTCATTAAGCTGCAAAATGGCTCTGACACTAAGGGGTTAAATGTCTGCCTTAATGTACATGTATTTGTATGGTTGAAGATTAGCTGCATGGCAATAGGCAATATGGGATCAAATATAGCCAAAGTTAGTGACACAGTTCTGTACGGGGTTATATTTTTCCTATTCTTTTTTGCTGGTGTTCAAAATAAATGTAAGGATAAAGGAATGTGAAAACAAGGAACAAATAGGACAATGAAGGGTAGAAGGATTCATAGTAAAGCTGACCATAAAAGGATAAAGACATTCTGTTCCCTTGAGACAGTTTTCTGCCAACTAAGTTTACATTGCGCATCTAAATATACACTCCCCAATATTGAAGTTGCAACATCAAGAAGGAAAAGCCATGGAAAGATGAAAAAAATGATTCATAGCCATGTTAATGAATGCAAATGATGAAAAAATGGAAACAAAACCTTCAAAACGATTCAATTTATTCAAGATTTAGTATGAGCACCACAGGCAGATTTGCATACATGCTCTGGCATTCTATCACTGAGGTCATTAATGGTTGTCTGAATAATGTTCTGACACAATGAATGTATTTGGGTACGCAAATTATTGATATCCACTGCTCGAAGCTCTCTTTGAAATTGCTAACCAATGATGTCACAGATGAGTTCAATAGTAGACAAGTGTGAATATGCTGCAGGCCATGGTAGCACATTTATACCCTGCAGTTTGCTCATACCAGCAAATACAGGTGGCATGGTCATGTTGTGTTGAAGAACAGCTCCTAGGACAATTTGGAAAAATGGCTGTAATGGTTGTCCGAGGAATGTTTGGCCAGGGTGAAAGCACTTGGGCATGCAAATCATTAAGATCCACTGCTGGAAGCACTCTTTACAATTGCTGCCCAATGATGTCCCAGATGTGCTTGATTGCAGATGCACTCTGACCATGATAAACCCATTTAGGCTAGGTTCACATTTGCGTTTGATTCAGAAGGGTATCATCCGCTTTCTCAAATGCATGTAAAAACGCATGTAAACAAAGCGTTTTTAGCCGCATCATCTTACGCATGATGGCATAAAAACGCAGCGTTTACATGCGTGTATATGCGTTTTTGCATACGTTTGCATTTTTTATGCGCATTTGATAGAAATTTCCAATTTTTTCCAGTAGCTTTTCCTTGACATCAGACACCCAGTAGGCGTGTGTCATGGAATTTCTGTATATATAGACACACTGCACTGAGGAAATCCTCATCTTTGGCTACTGTATCTTGCTGCAAGATGGATCTTGACCTGGACAGCTTCCTAGAAGATCTGGATTTACAATTAAAGTTGGCTGCTGCCTTTGCTTTTGCTTGTCAAGAACACAGAAGAAGAGAAAGACTGAGAAGACGTCGTCGTCGGTATTGTCAGCACCCCATTCTTGAACTCCGAGAGAGCCGTGGAGCCTACCACTCTTTGGACACCGAGCTGTAGCAAAACCCAGAGAAGTTTTTTGACTACATGAGGATGTCGCAACAGAGCTTCCATGACTTGCTGCTATGTGTCCAAGGATCAATTGCCAGGCAGGACACACAGCTCCGTCGAGCAATTCCTGCTGAGGAACATCTCTTGGTCACACTGAGGTATGCAGTGTTGAAAAAGAAACTCCTGTCACAAATAACCCTAACCCTATCCCTAACCCTATCCCTAATGCTAAACAGTGTATTGATTTTTGTTTTTCATTTTCTTTTCTGCAGATTCCAGGCTACTGGAGAGACATTGTTCTCGTTACATTTCCAATTCAGGATTGGAGTATCCAACCTTTCTGGGATTATTGTAGACACTTGTCATGCTTTAGTTGGCAAGAATTCCTCCCCCAACCCACAAGTGAACTCTGGATTGAAAATGCTTCCAAATTCCAGGAAATTTGCAATTTTCCTAACTGTGTGGTGGCTGTGAATGGCAAACACATTAGGATTTTGAAACCATCTGTAAGTGAAACAGAGTACTTCAATTAAAAAAATATTTTTCCATTGTTCTAATGGCTATTGCGGATGCCGATTGTAGATTCGTTGCCGTGGACATTGGCTCATTTGCACGAGGCAATGACTCGCAGATGTTCAAAAACTCAGACATGGGCCAACGTCTGTATGGGAATGATTTTAATTTTCTGCCGCCACGACCTCTGCCCAACACTGATGGACCACCAATGTCTTTTGTTGTTGTTGGTGATGAGGCGCTCCAAATGTGTGCCAACCTCATTAAACCATACTCAAGTCGGAACTTAAATCACACAAAATTTTTTCAACTACAGACTGACAAGGGCACGAAGAACCGTGGAGTGTGCATTTGGATTGCTGTTATCGAAATGGTGCATTTTGTGCACATCCATTAATCGAAAACTTGACACCATTGATGAGGTTGTGAAAACATGTGTTGTTCTGCACAACTACATCATGGTAAAAGAGAGACAAAGCTTACAACCCGAGGAACCTGTTACATTGCATGATTACCAATTTCATCCTGTGAGAACCACAATGGAATTTGCCCAGATTAGAGATTAGTTTGCCGCTTACTTTGTTTCAGATATTGGACATGTGGCATGGCAAGATGAAATGATTTAAATCGCTAATATACCTGTTATGTTTTGTACCTGTTATGTTTAAAACATACCTGTAATGTCAAAAATTACATACCTGTTATGTTTAAATGTACCTGTGATGTTACCAAGTACATGTAATGAATTTTACCCCTAATGTTTGCTGAGTTAAATATAAACTACCTTCCCTCTAAAATAAAATGTGTTTGTGTCGTACCTACCTCAAAAATAAAGTGTGTTTGTGTCATACTTTACTTCAAAAATAAATTGTGTTTGTGTCGGCGGCGGCGCATAAAGATAAAAAAAATACAAGATATAGTGCTAACAAAATACAACTTTTATTTTAAACACATTTACAAAAAAAGGTTAAGGTTGGGGTGATTTGTTTTTTCTTCAGGGTTTACGTGAGGGTGAAATGGGGAAGACCTTGGGGGTGTGGAGATGTGAGGATTGGGTGGTAGTTGATGAGGAAGGGGTTACAGGGGAAGGGTCTACAGGGGAAGGGGCAACAAATCGAAGGATTAGATCAAGGATGGCAGTGGAGGCATTGGGATAGATGACAAAGAATGGATCAAAGACAAACTGGAAGACAGACACAAGGGAAGGTAGTGACAAATTGGTAGGTGAGGGTGGAGCTGGTGGGTTCAAGGTGGGCAGATTTTTTTGGCTCATGGTTTTGGTCCAGAGGTCAAGATTTTTTTTTTTGGACCTTGCTTTTCTTGGCCGAGTGGAAGTGCTGGGCTCTGTAGCAGTCAACTCGCATGGTGCTAGACTGGGCCGCATTGTGGATACTGCTGGCTGCAGGGTTGCTGTAGTGGGCAGGGTTGCTGGAATGGGCAGGGGTGCTGGACTTGGCAGGGGTGGTGGACTGGGCAGAGGCGGTGGACTGGGCAGCATTGTGAATACTGCTCGATGGATGAGTGCTGGACCCTGGAGCATGGTGTATGCTGCCGGCTGCAGGGTTGATGCACTTGGCAGCATGGTCGCTCAGTGAACTGGAGGCGGTGGTGGTGGCAAACAGTTCGGCGCTGTGGGAGCTGGATAGTAGATGGACTGGTGGTAGTATCCTCCGACCTGTTGATTGTAGGATTGTGACTGCTGGGACTGCTGCTATTGCTGTAACGTGTGGCTGCAAGCAACCTGGCAATCCTGCATGATGTTCAGCTGGAGTTGAGGCGTAAGGTTTTCCACACTCTCAGCTCAATTGCAGAAAAAATATGTTGTGCCGGTATATTAAGGTCAGCTTCCAGGAGGTCAAGGCGATTATTGACTTCTTTGAACGCACTCTTCACTCTGTCAGCAATCAACCTAACCCCATCCTGGAAAACCGAGTTTAATTTCAGAAACTCGGGCATGCCTGACCTCTCCCAGGCCCTCTGCCGCTGACGAGAAGACCCAGCAAAAGCAGAGGAGGGCTGGGAGAAGGGAAAACCTGATGGACCGGGTGCCCCTTCCCCAACTTGTGAAGATCCAAAAACAATGTAGACAAAAAAAAAGGACAACAATACTTACATTACAGGCAGTAGTCCAACACCACAGCAGTCAGCACAGGCAATAGATAGATGGAAGCAACAGAAGCCAACCACAGCACCAGGAGATGACCACGAGAAAACCGCTGCACCAGGAGACACCCAGAATCGGCCAGTCTACAAGGAACAGAAAAAGCATTCAGAGAGACAGACATTTCCAAAGCTTCTATACTTACATAGACAGTGGTGTCCTCAGCACGACAGAAAGCAGCACCAGGAGACGAAATGGAGAAAAACGCTGCACCAGTAGCCAACCAGGAGCCAACCAGGAGCCAACCAGAAGCCAACAAGGAGCCAACCAGGAGCCAACAAGGAACCAACCAGGAGCCAACCACTGTACCAGGCCAGTCGACACGTCTAAAGTAAACAGAAAAAAAATTAGTACAAAGTATAAAAAGCAGTGAGAGAGACAGACATTTTCTAAGGTTCTATACTTACATAGCCAGTGTTGTGGTATCAGCCAGTGTACAGAGAGTTATGGCCTTTCAGTGTTCAAAGTTCCTTTTATAGAACTATCAATTAGAAGGTGGTTGAGTCACTTCCTGGAACAACTCATTAAAAAAACGCATGCGTATAGAACGCATGTGCATACGCAAGTTCTTGCGTACGCATGCGTTTACATAGACAGTAATGAGTTTATTTGAAGCACTTCATCCGCATGCGCATGATTGCACAATTTTGCAGGAGTTTTGCCGCTTAAAAAAATCCAACATGTTGCGTTCGCTGGAACCCGCCGCACAATGAAAAACGGATTCGTACGCTGAGGCATGCGAACTGATGCAAATGCCTGCCCCTGCGTACAGCATGTTAAAGATAGGGAAACATGACGCATAAGGATTGCTGCTAATGAAACGCTGCGCAAACAGACGCAAATGTGAAAGCAGCCTTAGGCCATGCAGGCTGTTAACAGTAGCACCAGAAACATGCGGCCTGGCATTTTCATGTTGAAAAACAGCTGCTGGGACACTTTTGCATACCTTTGTGAAGACCTCTTCATGGAGTTATTTATGTGATATTCTGGCTATCATTGCATCCAAGACAAATGCAGGTCTCCTTGCTGAAGAGGATAAACCTCTATTCCAGTCAGCATTGCCATCTTGCTCTGCAGCATGACAGTCTTTGAGAGCATTGAAGTGATATTAATAAACATATAGTGATGGTCCTCTGGCTCATAGCTCATAGCCCAATGTTGTCTAAATGCCTTCGGATGGTATGTGGAGTAAATACTGTTAAACTTCTTTGTCTTGGTATGTGGTGTCAATATCACGTGCAGTGCAAAAAGGATCACTCTGTGCCATTCTTCGACTCTGATGTGACCACATGGGCAATGCCATGAAGAGGCTTTCACAAGGGAACATCACAATAACACTATTTCTGGGGTTATGGTGTGAGGTGGCATAATGTATCGTAGCAGGTAAGCTAACAGCTCAGCGTTACATTGATGTGGTATCTGAGCCAGCGGTACAGCCATTTCCCCAAATTGTCCTGGAAGCTATTATTAAACATGACATCACCATGTCAACTGTTGCTTAGGCTGCTATGAGCAATCTGCAGTGCCTGAATTTGCTACGATAGCCTGCAGCTTCTCCAAACTCATCTTGCATTGAACACATCTGGGACTTTATTGGTCGGTAATTGCAAAAGGAGCTGCTGTCGGTGGATCTTGATGATTTGCATGCCCAAGTGCATTTAGCACCTTCAAAACTACAATATCTCCTGCTTAAAGCTATGTTGATGGAAAAAAGACAAAAAACAACTCTTCAATGAAGCTGAGAAAAAATGTAAGCACAGAAATAAAATAAATCTTGAGAGGTATTTAATAATTTCTTCCATGTTGATTACTTTTAAGGTGTATTTTCATTGCGTGATTATCAGGAAAGAGATCTCCAGGAATACTCTTTGACCTATAATCCTGCAGTGTAAACGTGCTACTGATCACCTGGTGAACAAGCAAAACACTCATCCATTAGGTGAAATGATCACTTGGTTTGCTTAAAAGATCACTGTTGTCGGCAGCACATTGACCTTTGTAAAAACCACCTATGCTGCTGAGAACAATTGATAACCCTTTTGCTCAGAATGATCTATTACTCTTTGTACCGGTAGGAGGTTATTTAGCAGCATAAATTTCCTAATGTAAACCTTTCCTAAGTACCAACTGCAAATTGAATTGGTGCAAATCGATTTTCTGGTATAGCAGACACACCAGTCTGTGCCTGCTGGATGGAAACCCTGAGAACCACCCAATAATGATGTCATGCCTGGCCAGCCAATCATATAGTGGGATGCCATCAGATAAGAGGCAGTCATCAGAGCTCCTATCCATTAGCCACAGATTACTGATGCAGCCGCTGCACTGGGTTATGCGAATCCATTACCACCAGCTCAATCTGTGTTTTAATTCTCCTCGGTTAGCCCACTACATAGTTTGTGTCTTATAATACAAATGAAACATGCAATATATATATATATATATATATATATATATATATACACATATAATGAGGTATGTATATATGTGTACTACTGAGAGATGTTAAGGGAGGGTTTTTTGTTTTGATGGACTGTAAAACGCTAACAAGTGAATGGTGGAAAGAGGAGCTCGGAAGGAAAGTTTACATATAATTTCAAGATCCTCTGCAATCTTAAATATTTTTACTCAAATTAACAAATCTACAACTCCTCAACACAGAAAACAGATAAAAAGGAACATTATATTAACAAACTATTGTGACATATGCAAGCCAGCTGCCAGTGCTCTGCTTTTTGATCTTGCACTTTGAATCTTCCCATCTGCTTGCTCTTAACTACATTAATTGATTAATTTATTTAGGAATAACATGTTTAATCCTTAAAAAATTTAAGACAGAAACTCATCATATTTAAAATATGAGTACATTTGATTTACTGTTCACAAAATTGCTGCTCAATTGCCTTGTCTCGGGTGTATTTTGACATCATATCTATGAGCTAAATCATAAAAGTATTTTTCCTTTTAATAAGTTTTCTTCTCTTACTTGTGTATATATTATTTGATGCTGAAAAAGCATTGCAAACAAATTTACATTGATAGGTTATCCAGGCATTTTCTGGCATTTAATTGAAGGAATACGATGTCTCCTCAAATGTCAATTTTACTGTGAGCATTATTAGATCTAGTTAAAGCTGACCCATCTAGGCTTTATATTTTAAGTGATGTTTTTGCCATTTTAATACTACATGAAATTTGAAGGAAAAAAATGGCAGCTAAACAGGAAGGAACTTAATTCTGCATTTATTTTCTAAAGATGGTAGATTGAAAGCAGCTTGATGTTTCTGTGTTAACACATATTGTTAAAATATTATGATACTAAATGTAATTTAATTCAAATCCTATTTTTTGCCATTAATTCCTTAATGATCCGGCCTAAAAGAGTGGTTATGGGAATCAGTCATGTTGCCAAATGGTGTTAGCGTGCAAATATAGAGTTAATTTGTGGGTTAATAGCATTCTGAAGTTGACCGGCCACCTTACAGAAAGTGTGGCTGCCTCAAGAAAATGAACTTTATTCTCCCAACATTCTTAATTGACTGTATTAACAACAGTATTAACTAACTGGCCAATATGTTTTTCATTTGTACGACAACTTTTAGTGCAATTATCTCATGTTGCTAGACAGACCAGTACATTTTCCAAGGTTTAAAAAAACTATTAACTGACAGCTTCAATATTAATATCTAAACGAGTATATGCAAGGAATGCATTTTATTTTTCCAAGATCTTTCTGCGTGGGTGCTTTATTAGAGCAAAGCCATTATCTGTAACTACAGTTTAGCAACAATGTCTGCAGGGAGTCTCGGGTAGTCTGATACACACTCCATTTCATTAGTAGATCAGCCTGCTGCTCTCTTAAGTTACTGCCACACTAAACAATCCCGCTAGCGATCACAATAACGACGCATACTAATGCGATCGCTAGCGGGATTGTTTCTATATCGCTAAATGCGGCCACATTTAGCGATGTCGTTAACGACGCTATCGCGGTTAGCGATCTCCTTAACGACTTTAGCGGTACAAAAGTACCGCTAAATCGCTAAGAAAAGGTGCCACACTCAGCGATATAGCGATACCAGCGGGGGCGCCAACGATAAAATAGGGTCCGGAACGATGTCAGCGACGAGCGAGATCACAGCAGGATCTCAGCAGGGGCCACGTCGCTGGTAGATGCCGCACACTACAACATCGCTAACGGGATCGCTAAATAGTGACGTTTTTTAGCAATCCCGTTAGCGATGTTGTTTAGTGTGGCATACCCTCTCCTCTTTCTGCAGCACTGCCTTTTCTTATTGGCTTCTGTGTAGAGATAAACAGATTGACCATGGTGAACAATTTGCCATTTTCCTCCATTTTACTAAAGAAGATTATATCAACCAGAGAAGGATCAATTGATTTTGGGCTGCCTTCTTCTTACTGCCTTAGAGTTATTACATCATATGACATAGCATAACCAATCAAGAGGGACTATTATAGCCTCTATAAAAGCAAAATCAGGAAATGCAGAAACCTTTTTGTGCTGAATCTGGATAGTGAGAGGACAATTTAGGTAGGGAGAGTAAGACATTAAAGCACAGAAGAAACTGTATGAATAGTGTGTGTTATAGAACATCAATGTAGAAGATTAAAGTGTGAAGAAAAGAGAAGGGCAATTGGTAACTTTATTGTACCGTTGATTTAACTAAAAATCACCGGTGTATTAAAACATAAAAAAGTGATCATCTCTACATCTATGTATAAATATAGGTCTATAACAAGCTCACAGGAGGTCCAGCTCTCCACAGTGAACAAGATAGGCACTAAGTAATGGTCATACAACTACAGTACAATGAGTCTTAGGAAGGGAAGTCTGGAATTACATTAATGAAAAGGTCACAATTAGTGGCCATGCAACCAATAGTCAGTAATTGTATATTACTGTTAACTTTTATTTACTCACTTCGATTGAATATATTCAGGTTGGAAATGATTATTAACAAGTATTTTGAACCTAATCATATTTGTAAGTAATGTCCTGCATATGACAGGGCTTTGACAGCTGACATATGAAGTAATATAGCCAGCCAGCACAATTATGCCAATACATTTGTAGTGAAAATGACCAATCACCTCTACTGGAAAAAGAAAACTAAAGGGTTCCTGATGTCTAATAGGATATATATATATATATAATATATACATATATATATATATAACATATATATATATGTATATATATATATATATATATAGGTTTCTTATAAGAAATTATTTTATTGGCGTACAAATCATAACCCTTCTGATAAAGAGTCAATGAAAGGGATGAACCAACCTGATTAAAAAATGAACTGGATTGGACTGTAAGGGCCCACACACAGGTCTTACATGCAGCCTTTGTCTATGAATGTACATCATTGCATGAATGAAATAATAAATAGCAAGATTAGTCAACAGTTGCGCTCACAAACGAATATTATACATCTATATCAGTGTTTCCCAAACTCCAGTCCTCATGGCCCCCACGGGTCATGTTTTCAGGATTTCCATAGTGTTGCACAGGTGAGAGAATTCCTGATGCCTTGATGATGCTTCCACCATCTGCGCAATACAAAGAAAATCCTGAAAACATGACCCGTGGGGTCCACGAGGACTGGAGTTTGGGAAACCCTGATCTATACAAAACATTTAGCCTGTGTTTTCGAGTGTTTTACTATGGCAGAGTAAATTAGTTTGGCTAGTCAGAATATTTAACATGAAAGATGGTAATATTCTATCAATTTTTGCTATTCCTTTCTTCCTACAAGTTTTTAAAAGTCGTGTTGTGATAACATTGTGAGAAGGATGGGAACAAGAGAAAGATCAATCATAGAATCAGATTATATGAGTGCATGCAAAATAGCAAAATGTATACTTGTCTAGTAAAACAATGACCATGCCTGGAGTAGATTCCATACGCTGGTGCATTGTGGCTGAAAGATGTGCCAAATTCATTAATGGGTGAATGCACACATGACACAAGCAAACATCACACAAGCACAGGCATGGCACACAAGCACAAAAGTGCACAATATGCAAGCTGAGGGCACACATCACAGAAGCAGAGGGTACATATCACACAAGTACAGTGTACACATCAGAAATCGCATGTCACACAAACAAAGGACACACATCATACAAGTACAGCACACATGTAGCAGAAATAAAGGGCACATGTTACACAAGCACAGCACACATTCTACAAGTACACTGCACACATTGTACATGCAAAATACAAACATCACTCAAGCAAAGCGCACATGTCACATAAGCCAAGGGAATCATTCACAAAGGCAGAAGGCATGTGTCACACACGTACATCACAGACGACACACAAGAACAGCGCACACGTCACACAAACAGAGGGAACACATCAGAGGAGCAGAGTGCATATGTAACACTAACACAGCACACGTCATATACGCTAATGGGAACGCATCACAGATGGGGAGGGCACATCACATAAGCACATTGTATATGGAAAAAACAGGAATGTCGACACGCACCACTAATATCTAATAGGCGTGCAGAAAAGGTGTTTTAAAGCATGAACGGATCGTAATAAGCAAAAAGACACATCAAGGAATAGCTATGCTCACACCTATAACTATAAAATAATACATCAACTTCATTTGATAGAAAATTTCAAATAAAAAAGGACAACTATTAAAAATGGATAAACAATACAAATTAGTAACCATGTCCCACATCAAAATTCCCCAAAGATAAGGGATGCTTTTTTTTATTTTGCCATTACAAATGTGTCCCAATGTTTAATATACATATAATGTTATTAGACATGAACTGGCCATCTGCCCAAACAAACAAATTCCTGGGGACTGCACTGCCCAAGCCCACATATGGCTCATGGTCTGGCCATCTGCCCGAACAAGCAAATTCCTGGGGACTGCACTGCCCAAGCCCACATATGGCTCATGGTCTGGCCATCTGCCCGAACAAGCAAATTCCTGGGGACTGCACTGCCCAAGCCCACATATGGCTCATGGTCTGGCCATCTGCCCGAACAAGCAAATTCCTGGGGACTGCACTGCCCAAGCCCACATATGGCTCATGGTCTTGCCATCTGCCCGAACAAGCAAATTCCTGGGGACTGCATTGCCCAAACCCACATATGGCTCATGCATTGTCCATCTACTCGAACAAGCAAATTCCTGGGACCCCACCTCTTCTGCAGATACAGGGCGCTGCTTTAACATCTGAAGCTGGCTATCAGAACTATCTGTGTCCTAGCTGTATGCCTATCTCTTATATGCTGCTTGGCTTCTGCCTCTAATTACTGAAATCTGGCTGTGATTGTCAAAGTCACTTGAAGCCTTGGTATCTGCCCAAAGATGTAAAGGGAGTAATTTATATCTGACTAAAATAATTATTTAATAGCTTGTGGTCCGGGATGGGAGCAGAGAATAGTGATGATAGTGGCTAATTATATAATTTTACTTATTAGCACAGGGTTTTCATTTATAATATTTCATTTTTTAGATATAAGAATAGCAGCAATGTCTCTTTATTTGCCAACTATGTAACATTGAACTATTCTGCATAAAATATGTACTGAAGTTATGTTTCTTGTCAACATATTTTCCTAAGCGGTGTTTTTACTCAAAGGTCAACACTTTAAAGTCTGCAACGTATTTGCTGCCCACCTTCATGCTGTACTCTCACATTACGGCATTCTTTCAAGTATAAATAACCATTATTTGGAAAAACAGCACATATGCTATGGAAACTTTGTCTCTGAAGACTTCAAATATTCTTTAATGAATGTAACATTTCAGGAAGATTTCGGTCTAACAACGTCAATGAATATGTTTCCATGTAGAACTTATTTTTTTTGTGTGTAAATTGGTCCCTAATGAGTGGTTATAATGAATATAGATAACAAGTGACTTCCTTTGGAAGATGAATTTGAATTCTTTTTTGGTTGGGTGCAGTCTGGGAATTGGAAAAAAAAATAGTTAAATTTCCAGAGTTTCAGCAACAGATGTATAGTACACACACAGATGGATGTAATCTCAATGTTTAAGAAGGCCTTGTCTCTTTGCTTTACATATAGCAGTGGTGTTGAAATTTGAAAATTGTAGAATACTAAAACAAAGAGTTAAGGTCATATATTGTTTATTGGAACCATAAATCTGAATATTTAATTTAAGGTCTTTGGTAGAGAAATTGTTATTCATTCATAAGAACAACATTCCAATGTGCTATATGTTAGGGTTCGAGTTGCCGCTGCTGCACAAGGGGAGTCTCGAACCTGCCCCGCTGCGGTCTCCCATTCATCTCCGGCCGCAGTGGAGCCTGCTCTGCAGAGACGTCAGTCCAAGCGTCTTGCCCACTCCAGTACTGTGCAGTGACTTGCTGCTGCCTTTCCTGGATCTGCTATTATAGCCAGTGCTGGAGCAGACGTCTTTGGGACAAAGTCCTGCGTTTTCCCTTCTGAGCATGACCAGAGTGAGATCTCTCATTGGAGATCAGGGGTCACAGGCTCAGGTGCTGCGGCAGCTCCTATTGGTCCACCAGGAAGGCCCTGTTACTACTGGTGTTCTGGAGCAAGTTTCATTGGTCCTTGTTTCTGGCAGGTCCTGTAGCTGTTGCTATAAAAGGGTAGCATGGCTGGGCCGCCATGCGCTAATATCAACCATTGTATGCTATGCGCCAGTGTGGTCATGCGTGTGTGTGGATAGGGACCCGGCTGAAATAAGCCACTAGAATACCGACTTAATCGGTGAGGAGTTTGGTGTGCTAGCTGGTCAGGGTCGGCGTCCTAGATGCCCTAGATTACCGGCATAACCGGTGAGGAGTTTTGATTGCCGTATTCAGGGTCTGGCGTTCAGACGCCATAGATTGCGGGTGACTCCCGCGAGGACATTAGCGCATGATCACGCTTTATGTACGCTTAGCACTTAACTGTGTACCTGAGAACCTGACAGGACACAGCACTTTTCCTCAGCGCCCTGTGATGTAACAGGGTTCGCTTTCAACGCTAGACAGCGCCCTAGCGTGTTTTCTTTGCGACTCAGTTGTGTTTAGTGAGTTCGCACACATCGCCATATAGCGCTGCGGCTCTCCTTCTAGCGGCTCTGTGGAGCTACAGAGTTCGCACTTATTGCCACAGCGCGTTACGGCGCTTATGTTGGCGACTCTGCGGGATAACAGAGTTTGCTTCTTACGCCATTTTACTAGCAGCAGGTTCCGCCTGCACGGTGGACCCCGGGCTGCGAACGCACCTCTCTACCTCATCTATTTGGTGCGTTCCGCAGACCCTAACACTATATAAGTATATAAGCATCAAAGTCTCCTCACTCTTCGGTCTATAACTCTGATCATGCATTATGTTCTGCCAATGATTATAGACAAATATTCTCCATAATGTGCTCCAGACACACTAGTTTCCAGAATTTTTTTTAGCTGCACCAGTTTTCTGGACAATCAGATTTATTCCCAAAATGCCGAGTTTTAATTTGTGAATTTAAGCACAATCTTTGAGATAGGCTTATGAAATTTTCTTCCTTCAACACCAGTAACCCACACTCTTTGCACCTTATATCTATGAATGGAAGGCTAAGGTTTGGATTACAGGCTCATACAGTTGTATGTGTACTACCATTTGTCATGACTAGACCACCTCACAAATCGATGGCTAACCATTGCATAAAACATGCAATTTTTATCTTCCCTATTCCATCTTAGATTGTAAGCTCACATTTTTTTTCACTCATTGAAACCAAATGATAGCATTAGCAAAGCACTGGATCTACAGTATCTATTAAATTGCCTTCCACTAATCATTATAATTCTGTGCAAGTCAAGTGACCCTATTCATGAAATGTCAATATGGTTAACTTTCCATTTGCCCAGAATAACTACATCTAAATATTATGTCTATTTCTTTGCTGATTGATTCTGCAATTAGAAACCATTAACAGTCTCAATATGGTCACGTTAAACGACTTTAAATGAAAATGTATAGTATATGACCACACACAGCCTCTATATCTTTTTTCAAGCATATGTAATTATTTATAGATAATTTAATGCCAACTATTTAAGTATGAAAATTATTATCAACAAGACCAATAAATACATCTTCATATAAATTTGATATATAATTATAGTTTTTTCAAACTAGTCACAGAGACAAATGAATGAATAAACATGGGCAAATGAGCTCCGAAGATTGCCTGTAACAAACTAGTGTTACCACAAACTCATGCTCTCATTCACTCTGGAGATATACTTAGCATTCGGACAAATGAAGCAACCACACTGTCGAATTGTATCTTGATAATCAAGTTGCCAATATGTTTTGAGGGATGATGGGAAAAAAAATAAAAAATAGAAGGGCTAACCATAAAAACATAGCCTTAGCCATAGCTATAGAAGTATTGGAGTTTTATTTTTAGTAGCAGTAGTTATTTACAATTAAGTTATCATTTAATTGCTATGCTTTTTTCATAATGGCAGAATTAATGGCAATTTCTCCACTTTGGTTTTCTTCTTTTACATTGTTCACTTGAAATAACATGGTAACCATTAAATGTGCACACTATTTTTTACTGTTTAGGGACTTTCATTAAATGCAAATAATTTCTATAAAAATCATGTTTATAATTTTTTGCAGATATAATTAAGATTAACCCCTTAACGACCGCCGATACGCCTTTTAACGGCGGTCATTAAGGGTACTTAAACCACAGCGCCGTTAATTAACGGCGCTGTGGAAAAAGTGAATAGCGCCCCCCAGAGGCGCATTTTCTCCGGGGTCTCGGCTACCGGGGGTAGCCGAGACCCCAGAGAACATGAATCGGGTCGGTTTTTACCGACACCGATGTTGCGATCGCCGTTATTAACCCTATAACGGCGACCGCAACAAAAAAAAAAAAAAAGTTGTGCCATTTAATTTCTCTGTCCTCTGATGTCATCGGACATCAGAGGACAGAGAAAAAGGGTCCCCAGGACCCTCATGTGGCCCCCAATAAGATCCATGTGGCCCCCGGGCCCTCCGGTGTCCCCCGGTGCCGGCGCCGTTAAGACAATGGCGGGCGCATGCCCAGTGCGCCCGCCGCTATGTGCCGATGTGCTGGTGGGGGGATGGGCAAATATTCTCTGGGGTCTCGGCTACCGGGGGTAGCCGAGACCCCAGAGAACATGATCCGGGTCGGTATTCACCGATCCCGGTGTTGCGATCGCGGCTATGCAAGCATAGCCGCGATCGCAAAAAAAAAAAAAAAAAATAAATGATTTCTCTCCCTCTAATGTGATCGCACATCAGAGGGAAGAAAATGAGGGTCCCCCGGTCCCCCGATCGCCCCCCCATATACTTACCGGTGTCCTCCGTCCTCCCGCAGGCCCCAGGATCCCGGCTTCTTCTCCCTGCAAAAAAAAAAAAGGCAGGCGCATGCGCAGTGCGCCCGCCGATCTGCTTTGGCGGCAGATTCAAATTTTTTTTCATTCATTCTCATAAAAGTACATTTTGATCACTGTGATAAACTATCACAGTGATCAAAATAAAAAAACAGTACATAACCCCCCCATTTATCACCCCCTTAGTTAGGGACATATAATAAAAAGTAGAAATTATATTTATTTTCATTTTTCTGTTAGGGTCAGGGTTATAATTAGGGTTAGGGTTATAATTAGGGTTAAGGTTATAATTAGGGTTAGGGTTAGCATTAGGCTGGTTTCACACATCCGGTGTGCGCCTGACGGCGCCCCCGGCATTTAGCCGCAGCGCCGCATCAGAAAATCTGATGCGCCGCATGCGTTTTTTTGCATTGACTTGCATTAGCGCCGGATGGCGCCGCATGTCAATGCGTTGCATGCGGTTTTGTCCGGATGCGGCGCAAATGTACATTGCGGCGGCCGGACAAAATGCTGCATGTAACGTTTTTTGTTTTTGCCGGATGGTTTCTGATGTCTCCGGGCATCAGAAACCATCCGGCAAAAAACCGCATGCGGCCGCCGGCGGCGCATCAGGTTTTCTGATGCGGCGCTGCGGCAAAATGCCGGGGGCGCCGACAGGCGCCCGCCGGAAGTGTGAAAGCAGCCTTAGGGTAAGGGTTATAATTAGCGTTAGGGTTAGGCTGGGTTCATACTGCGTTATGGCAGTCCGTTAGACGGACTGCGTTACACCGCGGTATAACGCGGTGTAACGCAGTCCGTTAACGCTGCCATTCACCCCCATTTGAGGGCGCATCGCGACGCATGCCGTAAAGCGGCATGCGTTTGCGACGTGCCATCATTCAGTGACGGAGCCTCGGACGCGGGCTGCAGCGTTTGGGCTCCGTCACCGCTAGCGCAGATGAATCATCTGCTGATTCCTCTGCGCTAGCGGGTATAGCATAATGCGATCGCGTTATGCTATACCATTACCAGCCCGTCAACGCTATGTGTTGAACGGACTGGTAAAACGCAAAATGAACCTAGCCTTAGGGTTAGGGTTATAATTAGGGTTAGGGTTACAATTAGGGTTAGGGTTATAATTAAGGTTATAATTAAGGTTAGGGTTACAATTAGGGTTGGAATTAGGGTTGGGATTTAGGTTAGGATTAGGGTTGGGATTAGGGTTAGGGGTGTGTTGGGATTAGGGTTGGAGCTAGAATTGAGGGATTTCCACTATTTAGGCACATCAGGGGGTCTCCAAACACGATGTGGCGTTCAAAAAGTCAAATGGCGCTCCCTCCCTTCCGAGCCCTGCCGTGCGCCCAAACAGTGGTTTACCCCAACATATGGGGTATCAGCGTACTCAGGACAAATTGCACACCAAGTTTGGGGTTCTAATTTCTCCGATTACCCTTGGGAAAATAAAAAATAGCTGGCTAAAAAAATCATTTTTGAGAAAAAAAATGATTTTTCATTTTCACGGCTCTGCGTTTATAAATTTCTGTGAAGCACTAGGGGGTTCAAAGTGCTCACCACACATCTAGATAAGCTCCTTAAGGGGTCTAGTTTCCAAAATGGGGTCACTTGTGGGGGGTTTCCACTGTTTAGGCTCATCTGGGGCACTGCAAACGGAACATGACCCCCACCAACGTCTGCATTCCAAAACGTTATTACTTCCTTTCCAAGCCCTGCTGTGCGCCAAAACAGTTCCCCCCCCCACATATTTGGTATCAGCGTACTCAGGACAAATTGGACAACAACTTTTGGGGTCCAATTTCCTTGTGAAAAATCAAAAATTTGGGACTAAAAAATCATTTTTGTGGAAAATTGATTTTTTTTTTCACACCCAGGCATTATAAACTTTTGTGAAACACTTGGAGGTTCAAAGTGCTCACCACAGATCTAGATAAGTTCCTTATGGGGTCTAGTTTTCAAAATGGGGTCACTTGTGGGGGTTTTCCACTGTTTAGGCTCATCTGGGGCACTGCAAACGGAACATGACCCCCACCAACGTCTGCATTCCAAAACGTTATTACTTCCTTTCCAAGCCCTGCTGTGCGCCAAAACAGTTCCCCCCCACATATTTGGTATCAGCGTACTCAGGACAAATTGGACAACAACTTTTGGGGTCCAATTTCCTTGTGAAAAATCAAAAATTTGGGACTAAAAAATCATTTTTGTGGAAAATTGATTTTTTTTTTTCACACCCAGGCATTATAAACTTTTGTGAAACACTTGGAGGTTCAAAGTGCTCACCACAGATCTAGATAAGTTCCTTATGGGGTCTAGTTTCCAAAATGGGGTCACTTGTGGGGGTTTTCCACTGTTTAGGCTCATCTGGGGCACTGCAAACGGAACATGACCCCCACCAACGTCTGCATTCCAAACGTTATTACTTCCTTTCCAAGCCCTGCTGTGCGCCAAAACAGTTTCCCCCCCCCACATATTTGGTATCAGCGTACTCAGGACAAATTGGACAACAACTTTTGGGGTCCAATTTCCTTGTGAAAAATCAAAAATTTGGGACTAAAAAATCATTTTTGTGGAAAATTGTTTTTTTTTTTTTTTCACACCCAGGCATTATAAACTTTTGTGAAACACTTGGGGGTTCAAAGTGCTCACAGCGGATCTAGATAAGTTCCATAGGTGGTCTAGTTTCCAAAATGGTGTTACTTGTGGGGGGGTTTCCACTGTTTAGGCGCATCAGGGGCTCTCCAAACGCGACATGGTGTCCAATCTCAATTCCAGCCAATTTTGGTTTGAAAAAGTCAAACGGTGCTGCTTCCATTCCAAGCCCTGCCGTGCGCCCAAACAGTGGTCCCCCCCCATATATGGGGTATCAGCATACTCAGGACAAATTGTACAACAACTTTTGTTGTCCAATTTCTCCTGTTACCCTTGTGAAAATAAAAAATTGGGGACTAAACGATCAGGTTTGTGGAAAAAATATGATTTTTTATTTTCACGCCCGGGCGTTATAAACTTCTGTGAAGCACTTGGGGCTTCAAAGTGCTCACCACACATCTAGATAAGTTCCTTAGGGGGTCTAGTTTCCAAAATGGGGTCACTTGTGGGGGGTTTCCACTGTTTAGACACATCAGGGCCTCTACAAATGCGACATGGCGTCCAGCCAATTCCGAGTTGAAAAAGTCAAACGGAGCTCCTTCCCTTGCGACCTCTGCCGTGCGCCCAAAAAGTGGTTTACCCCAACATATGGGGTATCGGCATGCTCAGGACAAATTGCACAAAAACTTTTGGGGTCTTGTTACCCTTGGGAAAATAAAAATTGGGGTGAAAAGATCATTTTTGTGGAAAAAATATGATTTTTTATTTTCACGGCTCTACGTTATAAACTTGTGTGAATCACTTGGAGGTTCAAAGTGCTCACCACACATCTAGATAAGTTCCTTAGGGGGTCTAGTTTCCAAAATGGGGTCACTTGTTGGGGGTTTCCACTGTTTAGGCACATCAGGGGCTCTCTAAACGCGACATGGCATCCAGCCAATTCTGCGTTGAAAAAGTCAAACAGCGCTCCTTCCCTTGCGACCTCTGCCGTGTGCCCAAAAAGTGGTTTACCCCCACATATGGAGTATCAGCATGCTCAGGACAAATTGCACAAAAACTTTTGCGGTCTTATTACCGTTGGGAAATTAAAAATTGGGGTGAAAAGATCATTTTTGTGGAAAAAATATGATTTTTTATTTTCACGGCTCTACGTTATAAACTTGTGTGAAGCACTTGGAGGTTCAAAGTTCTCACCACACATCTAGATAAGTTCCTTAAGGGGTCTTGTATCCAAAATGGGGTCACTTGTGGGGTGTTTCCACTGTTTAAGCACATCAGGGGCTATCTAAACGCGACATGGCATTCAGCCAATTCTGCGTTGAAAAAGTCAAACGGCGCTCCTTCCCTTGCGACCTCTGCCACGCGCCCAAAAAGTGGTTAACTCCCACATATGGAGTATCGAAGTATTCAGAAGAAATTGCACAACAAATTTTGTGGTTCATTTTTTCTTTTAACACTTGTGAAAATAAAAAAACTTGGTTCCGAAGTAAAGCTTTTGCAAAAAAAGTTAAATGTCAATTTTTTCCTTCCACATTGCTTCAGCTCCTGTGAAGCACTTGAAGGGTTAATAAACTTCTTGAATGTGGTTTTGAGCACCTTGAGGGGTGCAGTTTTTAGAATGGTGTCACTTTTGGGTATTTTCTATCATATAGACCCCTCAAAGTGACTTCAAATGTGATGTGGTCCCTAAAAAAAAAATGGTGTAAAAATGAGAAATCGCTGGTCAACTTTTAACCCTTATAACTTCGTAACAAAAAAAAATTTTGGTCCCAAAATTGTGCTGATGTAAAGTAGACATGTGGGAAATGTTATTTATTAAGAAATTTGTGTGACATATCTCTCTGATTTAAGGGCATAAAAATTTAAAGTTTGAAAATTGTTAAATTTTCAAAATTTTCGCCATATTTCCGTTTTTTTTCATAAATAAACACAAGTCATATCAAAGAAATTTTACCACTAACGTGAAGTACAATATGTCACGAAAAAACAGTCTCAGAATCAGCGGGATTCGTTAAAGCGTTCCAGATTTATAACCTCATAAAATGACAGTGGTCAGAATTGTAAAAATTGGCCCGGTCATTAAGCTGCAAAATGGCTCTGTCCTTAAGGGGTTAAACTCAACTTTATTTTTATTTTTTAGAATTTAATAATGACAAAAAGAAAAATGGGCTGATACAAAGGTTTGGGTATCGCTGGAGATTTGTGTACTCAGATAACTTCACCAAGGTTTCAGACCTTTATTAGTTTGTTATGGTTATGGCTTGTTCACAATCATAGTTAGGAGAGGACAGGTGATACAAATTTACAAGCTTTATAAAAATTTAGCCTCCTCTAAACTTGTGCCAAATCTGCAGCCATTTCAGTGAGAGCTGCTTGTAGGACTGCTAGAGAGGCAAATCAGAACCTGCAAAATACTTTCAGCAGCAGACTCTGGCGTTGTGATACATTGTTTTACTGTTCAGATACACCTCCACAAATATGGTCTTCATGGAAGAGTCATCACAAGAAAACCTCTCCTGTGTCTTCATAAAGTTCTGCATCAGAAGTATGCAAAAGGACATCTAAATAAGCCTGATGTATTTTGCAAAACAAGTCCTGTGGACCAATGAGGTTAAAATAGAACTCTTTGGCCACAATGATCAAAAGTATATGTGGAGAAAAAAGGGCACAGATTTTCAGGAAAAGATCATCTCACCAACCATTAAGCATGGAGATGGATCAATTATGCTTTTGGGGTTGTGCAGAGGGAAGAATGGATTCAATGACATTTCAGCAAATTCTTAATGCAAACATAACATTATCTGTAAAAAAGTTAAAAAAAAATGGCTTCTACAAAATGATAATGATCCTAAATACAGTTCAAAATCCACAAAAGACTACCTCAAAAGACACAAGCTGAATATTTTACCATGGCCCTCACAGTCCCCTCATCTGAACATCATTGAAAAACTTGTAGCCAGGCCTCAAATAGATGACTCAGGAATCTTTCAGAACTGGAAGTATTTCCAAGGAATACCTCAAGCTAGAATTGAAAGACTCTTGGCTGGCCACAAAAAGTATTTATAAGCTGTGACACTTTGAAAAGAGAATGCTACTAGGTACTAACCATGCTGAATGCATAAAAACTTGCATTGATAATTTTTTATCATTTTTAAAATTTAAAAGATGAAGAAAATATAGATGTATATTTTTGCCTAAAATACAAAGGAAATGTGCCATCTTTAACTTTAGACTTTTTAGAGATTATTTCATCTTTAGCTTGCTTACCTGTTCACAATAACAGTAATTTTAACCAGGGGACACCAAACTTTTGCATGCTACTGTATATTATATTTGGTTTAACCATAGAACTGTAAGCCTTGTTAATCAGAATTATAAAGATGTCTGAAAGAAGTTAGAGAGATCTTTCTGATTATGCTGTATTTTGAAAATTTTAAGTGCAACACTGTGGCATAGTGGGTTAGCACTCTAGACTTGAAGTCATGGAGTTCGGAATTTGAATCCCACCAAGGAGAACATCTGCAAGAAGTTCCTTTGTTCTCTATGTGTTCGTGTGGGTTTCCTCCAGGTAATTTGGGTAATTTAGTTTCTTCCCAAACTACTTAGACAGGGTATTTAGTGAGCTTCACTAATGAAGCAATTTTTCTTTAATGATAGCTACTGTCCCTCAGTCTCCTCTTTGTGACCATGATGTAGGCGTCATATTAAGGAGAATCACAGCTGAATCTCATACTTGCCTATCACATAGGCTAAAAACTGAGCAAAACACATACCCCAAACAGTTTACACACCTAAGAACATAAGATATACCACCACTCTAATATGGGTCTTAAATCCCAACATGACCCCAAAAAATACTACTTGGTACTAACTGTACACAACACAATTAAATAGATATGGAGGTACATTTCTTAAGAGCAAAACTGAGAAATAATCGAATACATAAAATGTGCAAAAAGAGTTATATAGATAAAAAGGGTAAAAGCAAAAAACATTAAGACCCATGCATTGGTTGTGATAAAGTCTTCTTTCTGGGCCATGAGCAGAAGAAGTAGAAACATTAAATTGATTTTGGTCTCTAACTTGTGTAATTTGATGTGAATTGGGTTAAATTTGTTATACCATTATGCATAGGTAGGTAAATAGGTTATTCTTCAACTTGCAGGATATTTTACCACAACTTTCCTTAGGAAGTTATAAAATATTATGTACGTTGCACCACTCCAATATGAAACCAACTACTTTAAAAGTCATCTTTTTAAAAACTATATATAATTTGTGGTAAGGTAATCAGATAAATGCTAAACATGACCTATTTTACCATCAATGAGGGACCAATATCAATATGTCCAAAAGTTACAAAATTTGCTTTAGCTGATTAGTCTTGAATAGAAGCTGATTCTCACATACATACTTTAAGTCTGAAACCTACCTCCTTATGGCAGTTGATCAGGACCCAAGTATTGACGTATTTTGCTACCTCTCAGATTGGTAAATCACAATTGTGGAGGAAAAGCTCTTCTATGCCACAACTCTAAACAGTAGTTTACAATCTTCAACCAGACATGTACAACGTCTATTTTAGGGAAGACCTTGCTTATTTCAGCAAGACAATGCTAATCCACATACTGCATCCATAACAATAGCTTGGCTTTGCAGAAGAGTTTTGATGATGAACTGGCCACCTGCAGTCCAGAACTTTCACCAATAAGAAACTTTGGGCACAGGTCCGTAAAGGAGCTAGAATCTTATATCAGACACTTTCTCTCACGAAACTCTGCCAATTGGCCTCCTGACTTCCCAGACATTTACAGATTGTTGTAAACAGAAAAGATGCTACACAAAGCTAGACATAACCCAGATCCACCTTTTTTAGATGTGTTTTTGCCATCAATTTCTAAATGGTTTAATATTGCTCAGATTGAACGGAAACATACCTAATTTTCAACTTCCAATATTTGTCCTATATTCTATTGGGCATTAAATATGGCTAAAAGAGATTTGCAAATAATTTCATTTTTGTGTTCTTTATATTTTTCACAGTGTCCCAATTTTTTTGAAATTTGGGTCATTCTGGCAATGCGTTGCTTTTTGTCGACTAAAACCTGCACTTTTACTAGTATGTAAACGTTCATTGTGAAGCTAAACTATAAATCACCCTTATTTAAAATAATATATGAAGGCTTCTTAACATATGATGCTGTACGAAGACATTGTATTGTAAAACTTAGTATGTAATTTTGTTATAAAATACTATTGTATGGTGCAGTACTCATTGTGAAAGAAAATAACACACTCTTTTACTAGATAATTTTCTGAAGCAGCATATAATACACATTTATTATGTTCTGCACATTACTCCTTTTAGCACAGCTTGTTTATATTGTGATGGAAACACTTATTTTCAATTGCTCTTACTGTCATCTCTGTCAATACCTCAGCGTATCAGGTGAATCCTGCATGTCAAAGTAGCTACTGCTGTGTGCAGCTGGGACATATTCTTTACAACGATTTTTTCTACTCAATGTTTTTTCTTCTACCAACTGTGTTCCCACAGACTTTGCTTTACACAATGCTGTCATAGATAGATTTTCCTCCATCAGATCTTTTCACTGAAGAATTAAAATCACAACTGCCCACTAAACACAATCATGAAAAACAGCCCTATAATTTGTGAGAATGTTTCAAACACCCACAGTCCTAAATACCCAAGCTAAATGTTTTGGAAGAACAATCTGAAAGGATGTGTGTGTGTTGGTGATGTTATTTTCTGCGTTGGTAGTCTCTGCCCACTATACAAATCTATCAAAATGATTTTCTCTGTCCATGGTCAGACTCATAATACAAAATTGATCCTAAAAACTGCACAAGGTTTCTAGTTTTCAAGTTTCAAAAAAATTGTCGTAATAAAATATGTAGAAGTAACACGCCGTTTCGATGTGCAATGTATGCATTGATATGAAATAATTTAACCTATCTAAAATTTTATTTCATGCAATAATTGAAGCTACATAATAAACTGAATTATGGCAATGTGTATAAGCATGATAAGCCATTGTTATAATTTTTCATTTTGGGGTCCAGACTCTCTGATCCAGTAAGGTCAGCAAAGGAAATATATCTTTACATTGTAACATCCCTGCCTGCATCACAACATGACTTCCCATCTCCCATCAAGTTGATACACCATCTTACTCACCACTCCAGGCCATGCTGTGAGTTCTGCCCTCTGCCTGCTCCTTGCTGTGAACCTCATGTCCTCTGCTGGTTGTGTGCATACTTCCTGGCTGTATGCTTAGGGCGGTGGTGCCTGTACTTCCTGGGTCTTATAGAGATAGTGTGCACAGTCCTAATGTGTCCCAGCCTACTGCTAAGAGGTATCGGATACTTAAGGCATCTCCATCCATAGGGAGAGGCTTGAGCCACAAGCTCCCTCAGTCAGCTTTATGCTACTTAGTTGCCAGGTCCTGTCCTGTTTGTGTCACTTTCACCCTGGGGGCTGTATACCCAGGCCTGAATCCTTTGTCCTGAACTTGTTCCCGTGTCTGATCTTGCCTGAACTAAGTTGTATACCTGAACCTGTTTGTATCCTTGTCTGTAGACTTCCCTACTATGCTGTGTCTATCCTTGTGTCTACTCCTTTTGCTCACAGATCCCGTATCAGCACCTTTCCCTATCTGGTTGTTGCTACACAACTTTACTGTCCCTGGTGTTCACTTGGTACTTCACTGAAAGTACTTGTGTTTATCTGGTCCAGCTCTGCTCTAGCTCTGCACCCTGCGGCTCTGCTCTGCACCCTGTGGCTCTGCTCTGCTCTCGCTCCACACCCTGTAGCTCTGCTCTGCTCCCGTTCCGCACCCTGCGGCTCTGCTCTGCTCCTGTTCTGCACCCTGCGGCTTTCCTCTGCTCCCACTCCGCACCCTGTGACTCTGCTCTGCTCCTGTCCTGCATCCTGTGGCTCCACTCTGCATCCTGTGGCTCTGCTCCCACTCTGCACCCTGCAGCTCTTCTCAGCTCTCATTTCGCAACCTGTGGTGCTGCTCTGCTTCCACTCCGCACCCTGCGGTTCTTTGTCCCTCTAGTCTGTACTGGTTCCTACCGGTTCATTTATCCCTCTAGTCTGAACTGGTTCCTACCTGATTCCTACCTGTTCCCATATCCCACTTGTACCTGCCTGTGTTTCTCTCCTTCCTGAAACAGTTCCTGTTCTTCCAGCCTGAACTGTTTCCTACCTGTTCCCTTATCCTTATGTGCCTGCCAGAGTGCCAGCCCTGCCTGCCTGCCTGCCAGAGTGCCAGCCATGCCCGCCTGCCTGCCAGAGTGCCAGCCGTGCCCGCCAGAGGGCCAGTCGTGCCCATCTGTACTTGCCCACACCTGTCATTAGTGTTCTGTTTCCCAGTGGAATCAGCTGTTACTGCTAGACAAAGCCCTGGAGTGGTACCTGGCAGCTACCTGCCACGCAAGCCTGGCCTCACCACTAGAGGCTCCAGTGAACACCAAGGTAGCTGCTTAGTCACCCCCCTCCAGGGTAGTCTAGTTTGTGGCACAGTGGGGCCACAATCCTCGCTCGCGCCATCCAATCCTCGCTGGGCGTGTGCGTTGCATACATTACTTTGTAACACAGTTGATAATACATATAACCCTTTAGTTCAACCTAATTTTCTGAAATTTGAATGCAGGGAAAGGTACAAATCTTTCTGAAAATCACTTTCCTTACATACAGTAGCAATTCTATAAATTAATGACCAATTTTAAGTACAGTGCCTTGCGAAAGTATTCGGCCCCCTGGAACTTTTCAACCTCTTCCCACATATCATGCTTCAAACATAAAGATACCAAATGTAAATTTTTGGTGAAGAATCAACAAGTGTGACACAATTGTGAAGTTGAACCAAATTTATTGGTTATTTTAAATTTTTGTAGAAATACAAAAACTGAAAAGTGGGGCGTGCAATATTTTTCAACCCCTTTACTTTCAGTGCAGCAAACTCACTCCAGAAGTTCATTGTGGATCTCTGAATGATCCAATGTTGTCCTAAATGACTACTGATGATAAATATAATCCACCTGTGTGTAATCAAGTCTCCGTATAAATGCACTATCTAGCAAAGCCACTAAAGGAGACTCAAGGTCTCAAAAATTCAATATAAACAGCAAACAAAAAGGCTGCCACACTCACCTGCCCAGATCTCAGAACAAATGCACTACAGGGTGCAGCCAGCCCATAAAGCAAGATGTTAGCAGCACAGGTGCAAAATACCAGATCAAACAGCCACTCTCCACATACCCATACAGGGAGGGGGTGACTGCCCAGTATTCAATTGCACAATAAAGGCCCGCATAGGGTGCCGTTCACACAAGGATACAACATAGTGTCTGGTTGACAGCCTATTAGTCACGCCCCTACTATTCGAACAGGTGGGCTTGCCAGTACACTCTCAATGCGCACCAGTGTGAACACCCCTCATGCGAGACCAAGCGAGCTTGGGCTTGGCTGCACCCCGAAAAATAAAGTGCAAAAAATAATGTGATAGTCTCAGGGTTCTGTTTGAAGCACAGAGAGCATCATGAAGACAAAGGAACACATCAGGCAGGTCCGTGATGCTGTTGTGGAAAAGTTTAAAGCCGGATTTGGATACTAAATGATTTCCAAAACTTTAAACATTCCAATGAGCACTGTGCAAGTGATCATATTGTAATGGAAGGAGTATCATACCACTGTAAATCTACCAAGACATGGCCATCCCTCTAAACTTTCATATCAAACAAGGAGAAGACTCATTAGAGATGCAGCCAAGAGGCCCATGATCACTCTGGATGAACTGCAGACATCTACAGCTGAGGTGGGACAGTCTGTCCATAGGATAACAATCAGCCGTACACTGTACAAATCTGACCTTTATGGAAGATTGGCAAGAAGAAAGCCATTTCTCAAAGATATCCATAAAATGTGTTGTTTAAAGTTTGCAACAAGCCACTTAGGAGACACACCAAACTTGTGGAAGAAGGTGCTCTGGTCAGATGAAACCAAAATCTAACTTTTTGGCAACAATGCCAAACGATATGTTTGGTGTAAAAGCAACACAGCTCATCACCCTGAAACACCATCCCCACTGTCAAACATGGTGGTGGCAGCATCATGGTTTGGGGCTGCTTTTCTTCAGCAGGGACAGGGAAGATGGTTAAAATTGATGGGAAGATGGATGGAGCCAAAAACAGGACCATTCTTTAAGAAAACCTGTTGGAGTCTGCAAAAGAGCTAAGACTGGGACAGAGATTTGTCTTCAAACAAGACAAAGATCTCAAACATAAAGCAAAATCTACAATGGAATGGTTCACAAATAAATGTATCCAGGTATTAGAATGGCCAAGTCATAGTCCAGACCTGAATCCAATCTAGAATCTGTGGAAAGAGCTGAAAACTGCTGCACACAAACGATCTCCATCCAACCTCACTGAGCTCGAGCTGTTTGCCAAGGAAGAATGGGCAAGAATTTCAGTCTCTTGATGTACAAAACTCATAGAGACATACCCCAAGCGACTTGCAGCTGTAATCGCAGTAAAAGGTGGCGCAACAAAGTATTAAGTTAAAGGGGCAGAATAATATTGCACGCCCCACTTTTCAGTTTTTGTATTTCCACAAAAATTTAAAATAACCAATACATTTTTGTTCAATTTCACAATTGTGTCCCACTTGTTGTTGATTCTTCACCAAAAATTTACATTTGGTATCTTTATGTTTGAAGCATGATATGTGGGAAAAGGTTGAAAAGTTCCAGAGGGCCGAATACTTTCGCAAGGCACTGTAACTACTGAACATAACTTGTAATCATATTAATTTCACCAAAAGTGGAGGGAAGGTGAAATGGGCTCAAAGTGATAAAGCCATATTAAGATATGTTTTGCGATTTAGTAAGAAAACAAAAGAAATCCAGCATTTATGAAAAATGCTTTTCAGTGAGCAAAAAGTAAAATGAATAGATCAGGGAAAATTCGCCTTTGCCTGTATGCACTGATTTTCCTGGGAAATTCAATTTCTAGAGAAGTTGTCCTCTGCA
>JARQOD010000005.1:348731831-348804587 GCA_033576555.1 Oophaga sylvatica | reverse complement strand
TTGGAATTATTACAGAATACCAGATTTATATTTTTTTTATGCTTTTCTCTTCTTACAGACTAAAAAAAATGTTTAACAAAAATTATTTTTTTTGCATCATTATATTGTGAGAGCTATAGCTTTTTTATTTTTTTGCTGAATAAGCCATATTAGGGCTTCCTTATTGCAGGACGGTTTGATGTTTTCATTTGTTCCTGTTTTTTTTTACATTTGACTTTTTGAACATTTTTTATCACTTTTATGTGAGTCAGTATAAAGAAAAAGCAACATTTTTGGCAACTTTTTTTTTACGGCATTCACCAAACGGAATGTGCCAGTTTTATAGAGCGGGTCATTCCTGATACGGCAATACCAATCGTGTACTTTTTTTTGTTTATTTTTGTTTTATCGCAAAAGCTGCATTTTGAGTGGTGAAACAGATTTTATTGACTTGGGTACACTTTTTTTGTGTTTTTTAAATTGTTTAATTAACTTTTTTTTCACTTTTTAACCTAGTCCCACTGTGGGACATGCATAATTTTTATTTTGATCACTTGCCTCATACACTCATGTACTCGTGTACAGCTTATTGCTGGATCTCACAGGCCACCATACCCTGGGAACATCACATTAGCTCAGGGAACAATGCTAACCATCGGGACCCACGATTCTCAACGTGGGGGTCCAATGGTTACTAAGGGGGTCTTGCAACAGCTTAAATACAGCTGTTGCAATTTACAGTGATATTTAAGGGATTAATCAGCCCCAATCAGTCGCAAAGCTGGCCGAATATGATACTGTACATTCATGGCCAAAAGTTTGAGAATGACACAAATTTTAATTTTTACAAAGTCTACTGCTTCACTTTTTCTAATGGCAATTTGCATATACTCCAGAATGTTATAAAGAGTGATCAGCTTAACAGCAATTACTTGCAAAGTCAATATTTGGCTAGAAAATGAACTTTATCCCCCAAAACACATTTCAACATCATTGCAGCCCTGCCTTAAAAGGACCAGCTAACCTCTTTTCAGTGATTGTGCCATTAACACAGGTGTGGGTGTTGATGAGGACATGACTGGAGATCAATCTGTCATGATTAAGTAAGAATGACACCACTGGACACTTTAAAAGGAGGCTGGTGCTTGGCATCATTGTTTCTCTTCTGTTAACCATGGTTATCTCTAAAGAAACATGTGCAGTCATCATTGCAATGCACAAAAATGGCCTAACAGGGAAGATATCGCAGCTAGAAAGATTGCACCTCAGTCAACAATCTATTGCATCATCAAGAACTTCAAGGAGAGAGGTTTCATTGTTGCCAAAAAGGCTTCAGGGCGCCCAAGAAAGACCAGCAAGCGACAGGACCGTCTCTTAAAAGTGTTTCAGCTGCAGGATCGGGCTACCAGCAGTGCAGAGCTTGCTCAGGAATGGCAGCAGGCAGGTGTGAGTGCATCTGCACGCACTGTGAGGCGGAGACTCTTGGAGCAAGGCCTGGTCTCAAGGAGGGCAGCAAAGAAGCCACCTCTCTCCAGAAAAAACATCATGGACAGACTGATGTTCTGCAAAAGGTACAGGCAGTGGACTGCTGAGAACTGGGGTAAAGTTATTTTCTCAGATGACTCCCCTTTTCGATTGTTTGGGACATCAGGAAAACGCCTCATTCGGAGAAGACAAGGTGAGCGCCACCACCAGTCTTGTCTCATGCCAACTGTTAAGCATCCTGAAACCATTCATGTGTGGGGTTGCTTCTCAGCCAAGGGAATCGGCTCTCTCACAGTCTTGCCTAAAAACACAGCCATGAATAAAGAATGGTACCAGAATGTCCTCCAAAAGCAACTTCTCCCAACCCTCCAAGAGCAGTTTGGCGATCAACAATGCCTTTTCCAGCATGATGGAGCACCTTGCCATAAAGCAAAGGTGATAACTAAATGGCTCAGGGAACAAAACAGAGATTTGGGTCCATGGCCTGGAAACTCCCCAGATCTTAATCCCATTGAGAACTTGTGGTCAATCATCAAGAGACGGGTGGACAAACAAAAACCTAAAAATTCTGACAAAATGAAAGCATTGATTGTGCAAGAATGGACTGCTATCAGACAGGATTTGGTACAGAAGTTGATTGAGAGCATGCCAGGGAGAATTGCAGAGGTCCTGAATAAGAAGGGTCAACACTACAAATATTGACTTACTGCATTAACTCATTCTAAAGGTACTGCCACACTAAACAATCCCGCTAGCGATCTCGTTAGCGTTGCATACTAATGAGATCGCTAGCGGGATCGTTTCTATATCGCTAAATGCGGCCACATTTAGCGATATAGTTAACGACGCTATCGCCGTTAGCGATCTTCTTAACGACTTTAGCGGTACAAAAGTACCGCTAAATCGCTAAGAAAAGGTGCCACACAGCGATAAGATACTTACCCAGCGGGAGCGCCAGCGATGAAATAAGGGTATGCCACACTAAACAATATCGCTAACGAGATCGCTAAAAAACGTCACTATTTAGCGATCCCGTTAGCGATATTGTTCAGTGCGGCAGCTTCCAGCGACGAGCTTCCTGCTGTGATCTCGCTCGTCGCTGGAATCGCTCCGGACCCTATTTCATCGCTGGCGCTCCCGCTGGGTGAGTATCTAATTGCTGTGTGGCACCTTTTCTTAGCGATTTAGCGATACTTTTGTACCGCTAAAGTCGTTAAGAAGATCGCTAACGGCGATAGCGTCGTTAACTATATCGCTAAATGTGGCCGCATTTAGCGATATAGAAACAATCCCGCTAGCGATCGCATTAGTATGCGTCGTTATCGTGATCGCTAGCGGGATTGTTTAGTGTGGCAGTACCTATAGGGTCCGGAACGATTCCAGCGACGAGCGAGATCACAGCAGGAAGCTCGTCGCTGGAAGCTGCCGCACTGAACAATATCGCTAACGGGATCGCTAAATAGTGACGTTTTTTAGCGATCTCGTTAGCGATATTGTTTAGTGTGGCATACCCTTAACTGTCAATATAAGCTTTTGTTACTCATATGTTTGCAATTATATTTCTGTCTGTGATAAAAACATCTGTCAAACACACATAAAAACCAGAGGGCAGCAGATCATGTGAAAATATAATATTTGTGTCATTCTCAAAACTTTTGGCCATGACTGTAGTGTGTCAGCTGTCATGTAAATCTAACACCCGTGTGAATTGCCACTGCTCAGTGGCACTATTCCCACATTTAAGATGGCAATGAGGGAATAAGTACACTTAACGACCACCGTTTCAATGTGTATCAGTGGTTTTTAAGGGGTTGAAGCACATATAATTTGACAGTCAAGCATACAATGTGTAGCATCCTGAAGCGTAAAGTCATGCATACCAGGCAATATCTTATCGGTGGGGATGTACCCCACACATATCACTTTCACTACCTATTTGCAGCTTCATCAGTGAACATTAAATAATAAGATATTGCCTGGTATGTATCACTTTACGCTCTAGGATTCTACACATTGTATGCTTGACTGCCTATTTCTATGTGCTTTTAGGGAACCTATCACCAGGAATAACGCTGTTAACCTGCAGATATGTGGTGTGACAGTGTCACTGGTTTTATATGTGAGGGGAGGTATGTGTCACACAGGATGCTCTCCTGTGTGAATTAAGACCTACTTTATTTATCCGCCAGCATGTTATATGCTGGTAGGTTTACTCTGTTAAAGGGTGTGCGGTTTTATGGGAATGGCAAAGAGGGCGGGACGCATTCCCCCTACCTCCCCTCAGGGTGTGGCTGAGCAATGTGTAAAAGCTCAGTCCTGTTTTTTTTTCTGGGGGGTGTGGTCCGGAGAGAAAAGTCTCCAGGCAGTATAGTGGAAGCTGGAGAGCTTTCCACAAGGACTTTAGCAGTGCAGTTTATGCTACCAAGAGCGGGCGGAACCTACTCATCTATGGACTGAGTTATTGTTTGTTTTTTTAATGTTTTTGCCGTTTAACCCAGAGGGGTCATGTTTACTTTTCCTGCGAAACCTGCATGAGTTTATGGCTGATAATAAACCAGCAGAAAGAAAACCCAGAGAACGTGTGTCCTGAGTCTGCCTTCAGGAGAGCCGAGCGAGTCGTCTTACCACAGTTGGTGTGAGAGTGCGTGCAGGATTCCAGGAACACGTGTACCTGCCACAAAGACCGGTGGATGTCCTGGGTGAAGGCTGCCAGCCAGCCAGAGAAGTCCGGCAGCATGGAGGAGCTCGTTAAGCACCTGGTCCAGGCCCAGCAGAGCATGCAGCAGCAACACCTACAGAGCCAGCAGAGCATACAGCAGACCCAGCAGAGCATGCAGCAGCAGCACCAGGAGACGACCAAATTGTTGCTTCAGCAGATCCAGTTGCAGCAAAAGTCGCAGCAGCAGCACCAGCAGGAGGCGCAACAGCAGATACAGCTTTTGGCGGACGCCATCCAGAGCAGGGCGGCCACCCCAATTCCAGGGCCGACTGATGATTCTCACGTCAGGAAGGCGGTAAGGCGGGCCATGCAGAAGATGACCCCTGGGGATGATGTAGAAGCATTTCTTTTGAGAGGGTGGCTGATCGGGAGAGACTTCCACCAGCACAGTGGGCAGAGGTTCTGGCGCCATATTTATCGGGTAACCCCAAAAAGCGTATTTTGACTTGGCGCTGCAAGATGCTAAGGAATATCCCAAACTAAAGACAGAGATCTAAGCACGTCTGGGAATAAATATGGCAGTAAGAGCCCAGCGAGTTCATCACTGGGCATATGCTAGCAACAAACCCCCTCGTTCGCAGATGTTTGACCTACTGCATCTTGTTCAGAAGTGGCCACAACCGGAGTCCTCCACTCCGGCCCAGATGGTTGAGCGGGTGGTGATTGACAGATTCATGCATTCCCTTCCCAAGTCAGTACAGACCTGGGTTGCCCAGGGTGATCCCCAGAATGCAGATGACTTTATCGGTCTGGTAGAGAGGTACCAGGTAGTGGAGAGATCTCTTGGGAAACCGGATGCAATCACTTCTCCCTACTGGGATATCCAAAAGGGGGTGGGTTCACCATGGAAGGGGTCTAGAGCCACCATTGGGGGGCGTTCCCCTCCTATTGAAGGTGCCTTTAGAACAGTTGGGAAAGATATAGTTTGCAGGCGATGTCACAACACTGGACATGTAGCCGCCAGGTGTCAAATATCCCCTGAGCCCATGGACTGCAGCCTAGGCAGACGGGTCTCTTATTATGCCTATACAGCCTGTAGCATGGACTGTCGACCCGGCGAGGGACCGCAGGCGTGTGAAGTATCCATTAATGGAATAAAAGTGCTTGGGCTGTTGGACTCCGGGAGTATGGTGACCTTGATCAGAGCATCCCTTCCCCACCAGTTGATCCCTTCCAAAACCCTGGGTGTTCGGTGCATCCATGGTGACGCCAAGGACTATCCCGTGGCCACAGTAACAGTGGGGACACACTGTGGTGCCCAGTCCCATGAAGTCGGGGTGGTAAAGGACCTGATACATCCCGTCATATTGGGCCGTGATTTTTCCTTATTCTGGGACTTGTGGGGGAAGGGAACTGGACTAAGTAGCATTGGGAAAAGCGAGATCCTTGAAGGAGAACTCCCGACAGAGTCTCAGAAAGAGGAATTCCCACTGTGCATCCTTGTCGGTGATGAGGGGGATACGGTGACCGAGGAGGCCGACCTACCTGCGTTAGATATGTCCAGAGAGAACTTTGGGACGCTCAAGTTCGAGACCTGACCTTAAAAGGGGCGTTCGACCAGGTTACTGTATGTAATGGGGTTGCCCAAGAGCCGGGGGCCGACACCAGATTCCCCCACTTTGCAGTACAGGGGGAGTTGCTATATCGGGTGGCCAAACTGAGGAGCGGTGAGATAGTTAATCAGCTGTTAGTGCCGGGGCCATACAGACGGCGGGTGCTAGATATGGCCCATTCACATGTTCTGGGGGTCACCTAGGGGTCAAGAAAACTCAGGAGAGGATACTGAGGAGGTTTTATTGGCCAGGGTGTTATCGAGAAATTCAAAACTTTTGTAGGTCCTGCCCCACCTGCCAAGTAACCGCTCCCTCCTCCCATTTCCGTAGCCCCTTAGTTCCACTACTACCTGTGATAGAGGTTCCCTTTGAGAGGATCGCCATGGACCTCGTGGGCCCCATAGTCAAATCAGATCGGGGTCACCAATATATCCTGGTCGTCATGGACTATGCGACTCGGTATCCAGAAGCGGTTCCCCTAAGGAACATGTCCAGTAAAAGTATAGCCCGAGAGTTGGTCCATATTTTTGCTCGGACAGGTCTACCAAAAGAGATTCTAACAGACCAAGGAACCCCCTTCATGAGCAAGGTGATGAAGGAGCTTTGCAGAGTCCTTCAGATAACTCAGCTGCGGACCTCGGTTTATCATCCACAAACGGACGGCCTAGTGGAACGCTTCAACAAGACCTTAAAGGCGATGCTCAAGAAGGTCGTTGAAAAGGATGGGAGAGACTGGGACTACCTACTCCCATTTCTGCTTTTCTCGGTCAGAGAAGTTCCTCAAGCCTCCACTGGCTTCTCTCCATTTGAGCTCCTATATGGGCGGCATCCAAGAGGTCTCCTAGACATTGCCAAGGAAACTTGGGAGGCTGAAGTCACGCCACACCGGAGTATCATCGAACATGTCGCCCAGTTACAGGAGAGAATGTCAAACGTGATGCCCATCGTAAAGGAACATCTCCTCCAGGCGCAGGAAGCCCAGGCGAGGGTCTATAACCAGTCAGCGAGACTAAGACAGTTCCAGCCCGGAGACCGTGTTTTGGTACTGATCCCTACCGTCGAGAGCAAGTTCCTCGCCAAATGGCAAGGTCCATATGAGGTGGTGGAGAAAGTCAGCGAGGTTAATTATAGAGTCCACCAGCCTGGCCGAAGGAAGGCACATCAAATATATCATATAAACTTGCTCAAGCCGTGGCGGGACCGTGAACCTGTGGAAACTCCTTGCCTGGGAGCCGCACCAGAAGGCAAGGTGGAGGAGGTCACTATTGCAGAGACTCTATCACCGGCCCAGAAGCAACAGTGTCGAGAATTACTACAGCAGAATCGGGAGCTGTTCTCAGAGTTGCCAGGGCATGCACAAGTGGTAGAGCATGACGTGCTGACAGAACCGCATGTACAAGTGAATTTGAAGCTGTATCGGATTCCGGAAGCACGCCGGGAGGTGATCTCGGCTGAGGTGAAGAGGATGTTAGACCTCGGGGTAATAGAGGAGTCAAAGAGTGGATGGTCGAGCCCAATCTTCCTCGTGCCGAAACCCAATGGAGAGTGGAGGTTTTGTAATGACTACCGTCGGCTGAATGAGGTATCCAAGTGTGACGCGTACCCGATGCCCCGCGTCGACGAACTCATCGAGAGGCTTGGACCGGCGAGGTAGATCACCACTCTTGACCTGACGAAGGGCTACTGGCAGATCCCCATGTCCCAGATGGCTAAAGAGAAGACGGCTTTCTCAACACCAGATGGCTGTTTTCAATACACGCGGATGCCGTTCGGACTACAGGGGGCCCCAGCCACTTTCCAGAGGGCTATGGATCGGATCCTAGCCCCACATAAGAAGTATGCCACAGCCTACCTCGACGACATTGTGGTCTTTAGCCCAGACTTGGCTAGTCACCTACCTAAACTACAGGCCGTTTTGGACGCGCTAAGGAAAGCAGGATTTACCATAAATCCGAGAAAGTGTGCCATCGGAAAAGAGAAGGCCAAGTACCTGGGCTATGTTGTTGGGAGAGGCGAAATAAAACCGCAAATCGAGAAAGTGGAGGCAATTCAAACCTGGCCGCAACCGCTCTCCAAGAAGCAGGTGAAAGCATTCCTGGGAATGGTGGGATACTACCGGCGGTTTATACCGAATTTCGCCACGATTGCCGCCCCACTAACAGATCTTCTAAAAGGCACCAAATCAACCATGGTGAAATGGACGGAAGAAACGGAGACCGCGTTTCAAAAGCTGAAGCTAACACTGTGCAAGCAGCCTGTCCTGGTCGCGCCAGACTTTAAGAAAGAATTTGTGGTCCAGACTGACGCATCAGAGGTTGGTCTCGGGCCGTACTTTCCCAAGAAATAAATGGGGAAGAACATCCCATTCTCTATCTAAGCCGAAAGCTGTCCTCCTGCGAGAAGAACTACGCCATAGTTGAGAAAGAGTGTTTAGCCATAAAATGGGCCGTGGATACACTGAAATATTACCTACTAGGCCGGAAGTTTAAATTAGTATCAGACCATGCCCCATTGAGATGGTTGAGGGAAAAGAGGGGAAAAAATGCTAGGGTAACTAGATGGTTCCTAGAGCTTAAAGATTTTAACTTTCACGTGGAGCATAGGCCAGGGAAGTTACATGGGAATGTGTTATGTTACGGTAGCTGAGGAGTGCAGGAAAAAAAGGAAATACACCAGAGCAGTTGGAATCTATGAGATTGCAGTACCCTGACTAACCACCGCAACTAGAGGCAGCCGTGGAGCGTTCCTACGATGGTCCTAGACGCCTCGTCACAGCCTGAGAAACTAACTACACCTAAAGACAGAAACAGGAAAGCTATCTGCCCCGGAGCAGAACCCCAAAGATAATAGAAAGCCCCCAAACATGTAATGGCGGTTAGACAAGAGGAAATACTGACACAGAAAGAAAATAGTATGAGCAAACGCTGGGGCCCAAACTATCTAAATAGAAAAGGATAGGAAGGGTACTTACTGCAATCCCAGAAAACCCTGAAAAACACCAACATACTAATTTCAAAATCACCTGAGATCACACGACCTCTACCACCTAAATTAGTTCTCTGGTGTAACAAAAACAGCAGCCACTGAAAAAACTGCAAAAAGCAAAAGTACAAAACACAGTGGCTGGACCAAACTGAGAGGGCAAAAGCCCCCGGAGGGGACCCAGAAGGCCCCCACAGAAGTGCAGGACAAAATGCAAAAATATAGCAAAAACACACAATAAGAAATTGTCTTATCTGATAGCAGGAGATGCAGACACGACACAGCAGGCTACAAGGGAAACTGGAAAGAAGGATTCAGACCAGAACAATTGATCACCGGCAACCCTGATGGGAAAATGATTCCCTTAAATAAGACCAATCAGTAACACCTGATTCCCAATCCTCACTAGTACCGCTTGTAACCACCAGAGGGAGCCTCTGCTCAGAACTCATCTCAAACCCATTCACAACAGTACCCCCCCCTTGAGGAGGGGTCACCGAACCCTCATTTGAGCAACCAGGTCGGTCAGGATGAGTTCTATGATACGCACGGATAAGTCTCCTAGCATGGATGTCCGAAGCAAACACCCAAGAATTATCTTCCTGACCATAACCTCTCCATTTAACCAAATACTGGAGTCTTCGTCTAGAAAAACGAGAATCCAATATTTTCTCAACCACATACTCCAGATTGCCCTCAACCAAAACAGGGTCAGGAGGCACAGCAGCAGGAACCACTGGCTCAACAAACCTCTTCAACAAGGACTTGTGGAACACGTTATGGATCTTAAATGTCCCTGGAAGAAGCAAACGAAAAGAAACAGGATTAATAATCTCCATGATCTTATAAGGTCCAATGAACCTAGGCTTAAATTTAGGAGATGCTACTCTCATAGGAATATTCTTTGAGGACAACCAGACCAAGTCCCCCACTTTAAACCGAGGACCATAAGTCCTATGCCGGTTAGCAAACCGCTGGGCCTTCTCCTGAGAGAGGGACAACCTCTCCACTACCTGGTCCCAAATCTGCTGCATACGCTCAACAACAGAGTCAACACCTGGACAGACAGAAGCCTCCTTCTGTCCTGAAGAAAATCGAGGGTGAAACCCAGAATTACAGAAAAACGGAGACATCAAAGTGGCAGAGCTAGCCCTATTATTAAGAGCAAACTCAGCCAAAGGGAAAAAAGAGACCCAGTCATCCTGATCAGCAGACACAAAGCATCTTAGATAAGTCTCCAATGTCTGGTTTGTTCTCTCAGTTTGACCATTGGTCTGAGGATGAAATGCCGAGGAGAAAGACAATTGAACACCCAGTTTAGAACAAAAAGTCCTCCAAAATCTGGAAACAAACTGGACTCCTCTGTCAGACACAATGTTCTCAGGAATGCCGTGTAAACGAACCACGTGCTGAAGGAACAACGGCACCAATTCAGAGGAGGAAGGCAACTTAGGTAATGGCACAAGATGTATCATTTTGGAAAACCTATCACAAATTACCCAGATGGTGGTCATTCTCTGAGAAACAGGAAGATCGGAAATGAAATCCATAGAGATATGGGTCCATGGTCTCTTGGGCACAGGCAATGGCATCAACAAACCACTAGAGCGAGAGCAAGGCTTGGAGCGAGAGCAAGTCCCGCAGGACTGCACAAATTCCCTGACATCGCGAGACAAGGTAGGCCACCAAAAGGACCGACTAACCAAGTCTCTGGTACCAAAAATTCCGGGATGCCCAGCCAATGCGGAACAATGAATCTCAGACATCACACTCTTTTTCCATTGGTCCGGGACAAACAATTTTCCAACAGGGCAGCGCTCGGGCCTATCCTCCTGACACCCCTCCAGAGCAAGTCTCAAATTAGGCGAGATGGCGGAAAGAACTACACCCTCCTTCAAAATAACAGAGGGATCAGATAGCTCAGGAGAGTCCGCAAGGAAACTCCTCGAGAGGGCATCCGCCTTAACATTCTTAGTGCCAGGAAGAAAGGAAACCACAAAATTAAAACGTGTGAAAAACAAGGCCCACCTGGCCTGTCTAGGATTGAGTCGCTTGGCAGATTCCAGATAGACCAGATTCTTATGGTCCGTAAGGACCACCACCTGATGTTTGGCTCCCTCCAGCCAATGTCTCCACTCTTCAAAAGCCCACTTCATGGCCAATAACTCCCGATTACCCACGTCATAATTACGTTCAGTAGGAGAAAATTTTCGAGAGAAAAAGGCACAAGGGTTACTTTTAGAGGTCTCTGGATCTTTTTGGGACAAAACGGCACCTGCCCAATTTCAGAGGCATCAACCTCCACCTGAAATGGCAGAGAAACATCAGGCTGCCGTAGAACAGGAGCAGAAGTGAATCTCTGCTTAAGTTCCTGAAACGCAGAGACTGCCTCAGGAGGCCAATTCACCACATCAGAACCCTTTCTGGTCAAATCAGTTAATGGTTTAACAATAACAGAGAAATTACCAATAAATTTACGATAAAAATTGGCAAAACCCAAAAATCTCTGAAGAGCCTTTAATGAAGTAGGTTGGACCCAATCACAGATGGCCTGAACCTTGACCGGGTCCATTTCAATAACAGATGGGGACAAAATGAATCCCAGAAATGAGATCTTCTGTACGCCAAAAAGACACTTTGATCCCTTCACATACAGAGCATTCTCTCTCAAAATCTGGAATACAGTTCGAACATGTTTCACATGAGAGTCCCAGTCATTAGAAAAAATCAAGATATCATCCAAATAAACAATCAGAAACTTGTCCACAAAATCCCTGAAAATGTCATTCATGAAGGACTGGAAGACGGAAGGAGCATTAGTGAGCCCAAAGGGCATCACAAGGTACTCAAAATGCCCTTCAGGGGTGTTAAATGCCGTCTTCCATTCATCCCCGTGCTTAATGCGAATAAGGTTATACCCCCCCTGAGGTCAAGCTTGGTAAACCAAGTAGCGTTTTTCACCCTGGAAAACAGGTCAGAAATCAAGGGTAACGGTATTGATATTTCACAGTAATATTGTTCAAGAGACGATAATCAATACACGGCCTTAATGAACCATCTTTTTTGGCCACAAAGAAAAAACCGGCACCTAAGGGTGAAGAGGATGGTCTGATATGACCCTTCTCCAATGATTCCTTGATATAAGACCGCATAGCGTCATGTTCAGGTACAGACAAGTTAAAAAGGCGACCCTTAGGGAATTTACTACCTGGCACTAATTCAATAGCGCAGTCATAGCTCCTATGGGGAGGTAAGGATGCAGATTTACTTTCGCTAAACACATCAGAAAAATCAAACAAAAAGTCAGGAACATCCTCAGCCTGGGGGGAGGCAGAAAAAACAGGAGTGTTGGTATTAACACATTGGCAGCCCCAACTGGTTACAGACACAGATTTCCAATCCAAAACAGATTATGAGACTGTAACCAAGGGAAACCCAGCACGATAATGTCATGCAGATTATATAGAACCAAAAATTTGCAGCACTCCTGGTGATCAGGTTCAACCCTCATTATCACCTGAGTAGAAAACTGGGGTTTATTCTCAGCCAAAGGGGTAGAATCGATCCCCAGTAGGGGAATAGACTTCTGTAGGGGTATCAAGGGAAATCCACAACGTTTAGCAAAATCATAATCCATCAGGTTAATAGCTGCTCCAGAATCAACGAAAGCCTGAGCAGAAAATGAGGACAGAGAGCATATCAAGTGACAGTTAATAAAAACTTAGTCTGAACACTACCCAAGACAACTGAGCGTGCAAAACGTCTTCCCCGCTTAGGGCAGACTGAAATAGCATGAGAGGCATCACCACAGTAGAAACATAACCCATTGCGCTTTCGAAACTCATGACGCTGTGCCCCAGACACCACTCCATCACACTGCATGGGCTCAGCAGCTGGCTCACAAGGCAACACCACTCCACGCATACTTCTCCGCTCACGCAAACGTCTGTCAATTTGAATCGCTAATGACATAGAATCATTGAGACCAGAGGGGACAGGGAATCCCACCATAACATCCTTTACATTATCCGACAGACCCTTCCGGAAAAGGGCCGCCAAAGCGTCGTCATTCCATTTGGTCAGGACTGCCCACCTACGGAATCTCTGACAGTATAACTCAGCGTCATCAAGCCCCTGATTTAATGCCAACAAGGCTTTTTCAGCTTGATCAGTGACATTAGGCTCATCGTACAATAACCCCAAAGCCTGAAAAAATGCATCAACATCACTCAAAACAGGATCCCCAGGTGTGAGGGAAAAAGCCCAATCCTGAGGATCGCCGCGCAGGAGAGAGATGACAATTTGAACCTGCTGCGCTGCGCCTCCTGAGGACTTAGATTTTAAGGCAAAAAACCATTTACAATTATTTTTGAAATTCTGAAACTTAGCTCGATCCCCTGAAAACAAATCTGGCATGGGAATCCTAGGTTCCACAACAGGCAACCTAGCAAGATATGCAGCAATACTCTGAACCTCAGTGGCAAGCTGATCCACACGGCCAGACAACTGTGCAAACTCCATTGGGAGAAAAGATCCTCCCCAGCACCCAGAGATACAGAGGGAAAAAAAAAAAAAATGCAACAAACAGAAAAATATCTCTGACAACTTTTCTTCCTTCAAAATATTTTTTCCCTTCTGTGAGTACCATACAATTTTTTTTAGGCCGGTGATACTGTTATGTTACGGTAGCTGAGGAGTGCAGGAAAAAAAGGAAATACACCAGAGCAGTTGGAATCTATGAGATTGCAGTACCCTGACTAATCACCGCAACTAGAGGCAGCCGTGGAGCGTTCCTACGATGGTCCTAGACGCCTCGTCACAGCCTGAGAAACTAACTACACCTAAAGACAGAAACAGGAAAGCTATCTGCCCCGGAGCAGAACCCAAAGATAATAGAAAGCCCCAAACATGTAATGGCGGTTAGACAAGAGGAAATACTGACACAGAAAGAAAATAGTATGAGCAAACGCTGGGGCCCAAACTATCTAAATAGAAAAGGATAGGAAGAGTACTTACTGCAATCCCAGAAAACCCTGAAAAACACCAACATACTAATTTCAAAATCACCTGAGATCACACGACCTCTACCACCTAAATTAGTTCTCTGGTGTAACAAAAACAGCAGCCACTGAAAAAACTGCAAAAAGCAAAAGTACAAAACACAGTGGCTGGACCAAACTGAGAGGGCAAAAGCCCCCGGAGGGGACCCAGAAGGCCCCCACAGAAGTGCAGGACAAAATGAAAAAATATAGCAAAAACACACAATAAGAAATTGTCTTATCTGATAGCAGGAGATGCAGACACGACACAGCAGGCTACAAGGGAAACTGGAAAGAAGGATTCAGACCAGAACAATTGATCACCGGCAACCCTGATGGGAAAATGATTCCCTTAAATAAGACCAATCAGTAACACCTGATTCCCAATCCTCACTAGTACCGCTTGTAACCACCAGAGGGAGCCTCTGCTCAGAACTCATCTCAAACCCATTCACAACAGGAATGCAGATGCCCTCTCTAGGATTCCCTGTCTGGTGTCAGAAGGTGCCCAAACCCCCGGCTTTGGGCAGAGGGGGGAATATGTGACAGTGTCACTGGTTTTATATGTGAGGGGAGGTATGTGTCACACAGGATGCTCTCCTGTGTGAATTAAGACCTACTTTATTTATCCGCCAGCATGTTATATGCTGGTAGGTTTACTCTGTTAAAGGGTGTGCGGTTTTATGGGAATGGCAAAGAGGGCGGGACGCATTCCCCCTACCTCCCCTCAGGGAGTGGCTGAGCAATGTGTAAAAGCTCAGTCCTGTTTTTTTTTCTGGGGAGTGTGGTCTGGAGAGAAAAGTCTCCAGGCAGTATAGTGGAAGCTGGAGAGCTTTCCACAAGGACTTTAGCAGTGCAGTTTATGCTACCGAGAGCGGGCGGAACCCACTCATCTATGGACTGAGTTATTGTTTGTTTTTTTTATGTTTTTGCCGTTTAACCCAGAGCGGTCATGTTTACTTTTCCTGCGAAACCTGCATGAGTTTATGGCTGATAATAAACCAGCAGAAAGAAAACCCAGAGAACGTGTGTCCTGAGTCTGCCTTCAGGAGAGCCGAGCGAGTCATCTTACCACAGTGGTTAATCTGCAGGTTAACAGCGTTATTATGCTGTCTGGCTTGTGCTCGCAGCCAAATGCAGCGGGGTGAAAATTATCTTTATTCTCTCAAGCAGCATTCCGTATTCATTCATGGGGGGTGGTGCCGGTGCTAGTTCAGTCAGGGCCAGGGCGAGCTTACATCGGCTGCTCTATATACTCAGAGCGGTGATTGAACCGGAGCCGGCCCCACCTCTATGACTGAATACCGTATGCTGGTGGGGAGAATAAAAATAATTTTCTCCCCACTGTGTGCAGGCGCTAGACAGCATCATAACGCTGTTAAGTTTCAGATTTACCCCATATCTGCAGGTTAAAAGCGTCACTCCTGGTGACATGTTCCCTTTAAGTATGGGATTTCTGGTAGCATTATTGTGTGCTTTGCCTGTACTAGTATTTTTATATGTTGGATTTATTGCATATTCTCTGTATTGTTAAAACATTTTGATTCATTGGACTAACTTCATGTTCTCTGTATCTTATAGAGAGTAGATGCTGTCTGGCACTTCCATATGCCTTTGTATTATATTCCTTACAGCATTCAATATTGAGGAACTGTGGTCCTGTTCTTGATTTATATATTGACTCATTGTCTTTTTGCATGTGATAGTCATTTATGCTTATATTCATTGTGATATCATTTGGATATTATATTATTGGAAATCATATGGTCATCACGCTGTCCCCCTTCATCCTTGTAGTGTTTCTTCATAGACTCATACATTTGTGTGGATTCAGGTTTTTTAATTGTTTTTATTGTTATCTGGTGTTTTTATACATGCAGGCGTGCTTGTCTATAGGTAATACCTTTTTCCTTTCATACATGTTCTGTTTTGATTACTGATGTAGCACCCGCTTTTGACATAGCAGCTGTAAATCTCATTCTTCGTAGAAAAGTGTAATAGAAACACGTCACCACTTTTACATTTTTCACGCACTCCTGGTTTGGGCTTACAAATACTGATGTAAAATACTGACCAAATACTGATAGTGTGAACGTGGCCTTACACAGTACACTACACGTTTTATTTTTACCTTAATTTGGTTTTTCAGTTGTTGAACACATGCAAGTTATTGTTGCTTGACATAAACAAATAAAATGTGAAGCTGTTTTGTGGAATGAACGCAAGCCCATGCCAAGAATTAATGAAGGATATGTTTCAAACGACATTAACTTCTCAGTATTGTCCTTATGGAAGATATAATTTCCACTTCATTTCAAACGCCATTAATTTATCAGTGCCTCAAATTAATTAGGATTAAGTGTTCATAATAGAGATTAAAGTTAATTGTTGATTCATCTCCATTATTCATTTCTAATGATACAGTATAATCCATTTGACCCAAGAAGATTGGAATGAAAATTACAATGAATTTATATTTTGCATGATTATTCCAATATTTCTTTTCCAGTTTTTAATGTACCATATTTAGGTCTTCCTATACATGATAATTTAGTCCCTATACAGCACCAGTAGCAGCAATAAGGCACCAATAAAGCTCTACTGCAACCCTAAATACCTTTGGTGTCACATAAAAGCATATTTTTCTGCTAGGAGAATCGCAAACAATATCTCCTGGAGCCCTAAGTCTCCAATGTTCTACAACAGTTCAGGTTTTTGTATATGGGCTTTTTGAGTGTATGTGGCTATGATGATAAATTTTAATAAAAGTGAGATATAATTCTTTTAAATTTTAATAGTGGTGGCACTGTATAAGCTATTTGTTAATTTTGTCTTGATCTAGAGTTTGGAATCTCTATTTTTTCCATTTATGGCAATAAGAGGCCACATATCTTACCATAAAGGCAGTAGTATGCTGTAAAGGTGATAGGTACAATATACATTCACATGTAAAAGTTTGGGCACCCTGCTCAAAATTACTGCTATTGTGAACAGTTAAGCAGGTTGAAGATGAAATGATCGCTAAAAGGCCTAAAGGTAAAGATGACACATTTCCTTTATATTTTAGGCAAACAAAATGTATATTGACATTATTTACATTTTAAAAATTAAAAAAAGGAAAATGGGCAGATGTAAAAATTTGGGCACCCTTGGAGATTTGTCCCACAAAGCAGGAGAAGGCTATGAGAAGAAAGCAAAGCGTTTTCAAGTTGTTCTTTCCTCAGTTAAAAATGTTATTAAGAAATGGCAGTTAATAGGAACTGTGGAGGTCAAGATAAGGTCTGGAAGACCAAGCAAAATTTCAGAGAGAGCAGCTCGTAAGATTGATAGTCAAATCAGAGCCCCCGCTTGACTGCAAAAGACCTTAAGAAAGATTTAGCAGACTCTGCAGTTATGGAACATTGTTCTACTGTTTAGAGACACCTGCACAAATGTGACCTTAATGAAGAGTCATCAGAAGAAACCCTCTCCTGAGTCCTCACCATAAAATTCAGTGTCAGAATATGCAAAAATAAACTAAACAAGGCAGATACATTTTTGTAATAAATCCAGTGGACCAGAGAGGTTAAAATAGAACTCTTTGTCCACAGTGATTAAAGTTATGTGTGAAGTGAAAAGGGCACAGAATTTTTAAAAAAGCACATCTCACCAACCATTAAGCAGGGGGTTGATCAATCATTCTTTGGGTTGTTTTGCAGTTAATGGCACAGGGAAAATTTCACGGATAGAGGAAAGAATGGATTCAATGAAATTTCAAGAAATTCTTAATGCTATTTAACAAGGTGGCAACAGGGTGGTAGTTGTGGGCAAGTTCACTAAGTCGCAGTCAGTGAACACCCGGCACCTTGCACATGAAATGACAAGTGAGATCCCAGTCCTGCGGTACAGTCAGTTACCTTCATCACATGTTCACTTCAGACGCTGGGGATGAATACTCAGGAAACACCACAAGCTACAGTTCTGTTCCAACGGTAGAAACTTTAATGCAAACAATGCAATGATCCCTGTTCTGTCCCTGCAACTTCAGTAAACTGCACAACACCAAGGGCTCCCATCCATGTTCGGGAACCCGCATTCCTTCTGGAGTCGTTCCCCCAGCATCAGTGCCTGTCCACACTGCCCAACAGTCTGTGGCAGCTTCTGTCCACTTGACCGGGGCACCTTCTGTTCCTGGCTGTGGAGAACGTCTTGCCCTTGGCAAGCCTGCCCAGGCTCTGCTGTAAGAGCAAGAAGAACTTTTCCTTTAAGCCTGTTGCACAATCCTCCTTTTGTAACTCCTCCCAAAAGCTTAACTCATTCTGTCCCTAAGCTAAATACATACAAATGCAGTCACATTACATCGTGATGACATTAAGAGACAGAACATTACACATTATGAGATTATTAATACATGACATGACATTATAAAACATTGATGAACCATCAGGGAGCCGCATGTGACACATGTGCTCGATGTATAGGAGAAAGGAGGCATGTGAGGGTCCTCCCTCCTAAAATATGGTAGTCTTCGACCATGGCAGCATCTGTAAACATAAAACATCTGATAAAACGTCAATAACAATAATACAGTCTTTATTTGATGCTACTGATGAGTCAGCGTGACCTCGGCTGCACTTGGTTGGAGGCCCAAAATCAAAGAGTACCAGTTTCTCTTAAAGTGGGTCTGACTGACACTGGTCCCTTGGCTCCTGGAACCAGTAAACAAACACACTGGCCCGACGACTAACTTATCCATGGTCCATATAGTCCAGTTCACATAGTCCTTACCCGGCTCGCTCCTCGAGTCCTCCTGAACAGATCTCTCCCCCTCCCTCCTTTTAGTGAATCACGGGACTCTAAACAGTGGTGGGCTGCTTTTAACAGGGGACAGTCCAAGGTTAAAAGAAGGGTAAAGTTCAAGGTTAAAAACAGTACAGTTCTTAAAGCAGCCACACACATAGTCCATAGCGATTAATCCTTGTAGGGTTCCAGCCCCTAATCCAGCAGGGGGTGTGCAAAGGGCACGACTAAAACTTGGAGGAGGGGGAAAGAAAACAAACAATAAGATTCATACTCGTGACCGCACTGGCCACCACGGGCACCCAATCCTTGGTGCTATATAGGGCTTACTGCCCTTTCAGAGGCACAGAACAGTCCCTTTCATTCCTCAGATTCAACCGGCACAACATCCTTTCAAAACAGGGCCACATCAGTCTATACACGACGGCTGGTGTTAGGCGTTGGGATTTTCCCGCTGCATGATCAGCAAAAAGACATCCAGCGTATGGTGGCTTTTAAGCATAGAAAATGTCGCCGGGGAGGGGGTCTAATGTTAGGCATCGGGATTCTGCATGGGATAGATCCCAAGCCTTGTCTGGTGCAGTGGTCTCCCATTCTGTCTTAGCCGCTGGGATGACTGTTTAGCACAGACTCCGCTCCCAGCACCTTGCCCAGCCTCATGCTGTATGTGTAGTTATCGCTGTATCTCCAGTTAAGCCTATGGTGACTACTGGTTTACACGTGCAGCATTCTGCTCTGCAGCCCAAGTCCAGATTTCACCCTGCTGAGCATGTCCGTGATGTGGCGCCTTCTCATTGGTGCTCGGACGTCAGCTGCTCTAATGATGTGGCAGCTTCTGATTGGTCCACAGGCAAGGTCCTGTCTGGCTGGACGTGAGCCTTGTGTATAAAAGGTCATCAGGAGTGTACGACGGTGCGCTATAAACATTTTTGACGCGTGTGTGAGTGGATACGTTGCTACTCTGTGTGCACATGTCTGACTTAGTTTCCTGTCAGGCAGTGTAGGGTGGATCTCCTGCTTGGCTCAGTAACTGTTTCCCATCCTGTGTGCAGTTAGCACAGCAGAGTCACAGAATGAGCACAACCACCCGCCTAGACTTTCTGGGGGATAAGCGATAGGGACCCCACTAGCGTCATGCTTTCTGTATGCCTGTGAAGTCTATCAGGGTATTGCTTCTAGAGATCAGCTATATTGCCACTCTGTGGAGTAACAGAGCTTGCTACTTAGTTTCTGTTCACATTGAGTGACGTTCAAATCAGTGCTTTTAGGTTCGCAGCCTTGCTCCGCCATTGTTCACATTAGCTGCAGTTTAACATCTCTGCATGGTGGATCCTGGGTTGTGAACGCACTTTATTATTATTTTTATTTAGTGCGTTCTGCCAACCCTAACAGCTGGTTAGACGCAGGTTCCCTACTCACCGCAACTACGTCCGCGAGTGCCTGTAACCGCAGTCATGAAGACCTCCCTCAGTACAGCCTCCAAGGTCTTCTGGACCTTTTCTGGTTCCCATCTGTGTTCCGCCAGTCCTGTTTTCTCCTCATCTTCAACAGTCTGCTTTTCTGGCCATCGGAAAAGGCGCCACTCCTCCCAATTGTCCGTCCACCAGGCCTCAATGCACAGGCCCGTCTCCGCCCGAGCCACAGTTCACTTCTAGCCCTGGTGCCTGATGTTATCACGAAATGACAGGCTGCGCCTCTGCATATTACCAGGTAATGGCGTCGCCTTTCCTGACACGTTGACTCGTTTTCTTGAGCTTCTACCATTCATGGGCAGAGTCTCTCCTGACTGTTCCACCCGTTTCCTCACACTCTGCTGGTAAGGCTGGAGCTTCGTCTTCGGCTGCACCCATTTCATGCAGGCATTAATTACAGGGGGATGTGGCCTTCCTCCTTTTGGCGCCAAATTCCTTCCATGATGCCCACGAAAGGCTTCACCGCCCTCCATCTTCGCTCCACCAACTGTCTCCTTATCGACAGTGTTTGACACCATCTTGGTACACAATTCAATTATCAGTCCACAAGTCCAGGGAATCTTTTCCACCAGTCTTGTAGTTGTAGTGCTTCTAGTTTCGATCCTGCTGACTACACCAAATGTAACAAGGTTGCAACGGTGTGTTAGTTGTGGGCGAGTTCACTAAGTCACAGTCAGTGAGCACTCCGGCACCTTGCACGTGAAAAGACAAGTGAAATCCCAGTCCTGCAGTACAGACAGTTATCTTCATCACACGTTCACTTCAGACGCTGGGGATGAATACTCAGGAAACACCACAAGCCACTGTTCTGTTCCAAGGGTAGAAACTTTACTGCCAACAAACCCAATGCTCCCTGTTTTATCCCTGCAATTTCAGTAAACTGCAAAACACCAAGGGTTCCCATCCATGTTTGGGAACCCGCATTCCTTCTCGAGTCGTTCCCCAGCATCAGTGCCCGTCCACACTGCCCAACAGTCTGTGGCAGCTTCTGTCCCCTCGACTGGGGCACCTCTGTTCCTGTCTGTGGAGAGCATCTTGCCCTGGGCAAGCCTGCCCAGGCTCTGCTGCAAGAACAGGAAAAATTTTTCAGTAAGCATATTGCACAATCCCCCTTTTGTAACTCCTCCCAACAGCTTAACTCATTCTGTTCCTAAACTAAATATATACAAGTGCAGTCACATTACATCTTAATAACATTAAGAGACATCACATTACACATTATGAGATCATTAATACATGACATGACATTCTAAAACATTGAAGAACCCTCAGAGCGCCGCATTTGACACATGTCCTCAGTGTATAGGAGAGAGGAGGCGAGTAATGTCTGCGCCACCTCCTTACACTAACATAGCACAATCTAAAAAAGCTGGAGTTGAAAAGAGGGTGACTTCTACAAATGGATATTGATCCTAAGCACAAATCAAAATCCACCACACACAACCTCAAAAGGCACAAGTTGAAGGTTTTACAATGGTTCTCACAGTCCCATGATCTGAACATCATTGAAAATCTGTGGCTAGACTTCAAAATAGCAGTGTATGCAAGACGACCCAGGGATCTTACATAGCTGGGAGAATTTTCCAAGGAAGAATGGATGACAATCACTCAAACAAGAGCTGGAAGACTCTTGCCTGGCAACAAAAAGTATTTACAATCTGGGATACTTTCAAAACGGGGCGCTACTAGATACTAACTTTGCAGGGTGCCCAAACTTTTGCATCTGCCCATTTTCCTTTTTGTAGTTTTTAAAATGTAAAAGATGAAAATATATATTCTTTATTGCCTAAAATACAAAGGAAATGTGTTATCTTTAACTTTTGGCCTTTTAGAGATCATTTTATCTTCAACCTGCTTTACATGCTGTTGTATAAGATATTTTTTGCAGAATATTAGCACTCTGCATAAAGCATACATAATTAACTGATGGATTAAGGACTAATCATCAAATCAGTGTGTCTAATATTACTCTGTACAAGATATAATCAAAATACTTTCTGGTAAAAAAAAGCACAACGCCATCAAAAATTTAAAATAATAACTTACCTTTTTCCATATGTTTCAGACAACAAATTGCCTAGTTTAAAAAAGAATTATCTACTTTAGCTATTTTAGATAAGTACAAAAAGATTTGAAGAAGACTTTATAATTCTTTATGCTTTGATGATGTAATAGATGCTTAAAAAATATATTTTTCACAGAAAAGGTATTTTGACACAATCCACTTAAAGGGATCTTGTCACCCCACTGGAGTTTTTAAGTAAAAGAGCAACCTTCAGCAGCACTAAGACAGCAGTCTGTGAAGGTGTCTCTTTTTTTATGGTCGTCTGCAACGCTGAAATATAAAGTTTGAAAACTAGGTCATCATACCTTATTTGTATCCCTGAGGTATGGCCTCTTCCCCTGACTCATCCTCCCCCAGCCGTCCATCAACCCCCTTCATCGTCACCGCGCCTCCTCCAGAGTTGTTTATCTTTTAGTTTCTGTTCTGTGGGCGCCTGTGCTGTTGTAAAAGTCCTCGGGCTTGCGCAGTGCGTGCTGCCCGGGAACTGTCAGAAGACTATTGCGCCTGTGTCTTTCTATTTCCCCAGATTCCTCCCCGCAGTGTGTTATCATGTATTCACACTGCGGGGCTGGCAATCTGGCACAGGCGCAGTCTACATGGTTATCTGCGTCTGCCCCCTTCTCCCAGTCCCTCCATTTTCATTTTCATACCCTGTGCGGCGTCGGTTGTGTTGATCTTATTCTGGCTGGTCAGCTGGGAGAAGGGGGCAGACGCAGATAAACATGTAGACTGCGCAGGCGCCAGATTGCCAGCCTCTCAATGTGAATACATGATAACACACTGCGGGGAGGGATCTGGGGAAAGAGAAAGACGCAGGCTCAATAGTCTTCTGACAGTTCCCAGGCAGCGCGCACTGCGCATGCCCGAGGACTGTTACAATAGCGCAGGCGCCCCACCGAACTGAAACTAAAAGATAAACAACTCTGGAGGAGGCGCGGTGACGATGAAGGGGGTTGATGGACGGCTGGGTGTAGGATGAGTCAGGGGAAGAGGACATACCTCAGGGATGCAAATAAGGTATGGGGACCTAGTTTCAAAACTGTATATTTCAGCGTTGCAGGGGACCACAAAAAAAAAGAGCCACCTTCACAGACTGCTGTCTTAGTGCTGCTGAAGGTGGCTCTTTTACTTAAAAACGCCTGGGGGGGTGACAAGTTCCCTTTAAAGAAAAATAAAAATTCACTTTGTTTCAGGTTCATGGTAAAATGTCACACTGAGAGTGAAGTGCAACGTTAATGTTCAGGCTATACAACGGTCTGCTTCGATTAAGACCGCTGCACAGTCGAAATGCGCCAACGTTCCACTTGTCTCACAATGTGACATTTTACTATGAAGAGTAAATAAAGTAAGTTTATTTTATCTTAAGCCAATTGTATTAAGATTTTTTTTGTGAATTGCTGGAGCTGGCGAGTTGACTGGTGCTTTCAATGTATGAACTCTAACTCAATTTCTGGTTCTCGTGCATTGCATAAAATTGTTTTTAATTTTTTTTTATAGTACACTATCCCATAGTTCATGCTATCAATGGTAAAAAGTCCTGGTGGCAAAGTCCAAGCATCAAAAATGGGGTGGAATACCACTATGTGACAATAACATTAGATCTCCAGCAGGTAAGCTGCTAACCATCATCGTTACTGTATAGCTTTAAAATGATTTAAATATTAAAACTGTCCCTTGCTATAAAACTGTTTTTTTTTCTAAGAAATGTTCTGTTGTTCATTTAATTTGGGTCCAACCCTGTATACACTGAAACACTGAAGAACGTACCCAACTGAACATGCAGAACCCAGTTTCATGTGTGCCAGCCCAAGAATCATGGTCCGTACAATGACAGCATAATCCGGATATTTGAAGCTGGCCTAAGATGTTCAATTTTAATATACCAATATAAGGAGACTTTTGGATGTTAAAAATAACAAGTATGGCAACATCCACTCCACTTGCATTGCCAATGTCAATTCAGGCTGCAGTAATCATATGCTGTATGATTGGTAACGCTGCTGCTATCACTGAACGGTGATGTTGGCCATACAACATGTAATAGCTCTGGCTACTGATCTGACAAATGATTGTTTAAAAAAAAAACACTGGGAAAACAATGCCACATCACTGGAAAAAAGAGAGGAGTTTTGGATATTTTGTTATTTCATACATTTTACAGCTACTTTAAAGCTTTGGCCTTTACTGTTGCTAATTTGGGTCATGTGCTGGCTATAAGAATGTAGCAATGCCACACTGATCTATTGAAAGTCTGCCTCAGATATGCTTTAAAAGGAACCTGTCCCCAGGATTGTGCTGCATAACCTACAGACATTGTCAGGTTGGTGCCATTACACTGATTACAATGATACCTTGGTTGATGAAATGTGTCTTGTGGTTGTTGTTTAATCTTTACTTTCAGTTTTGTGATAATGAAATGCTCGTGCCCTGGGATGGCCTATGGAGGGTTTTCATGTGGTGCTCTGATTGTGTATTCATGTTTATGGTTTCTGACAGGTCACTGATCCCTCAGTGACCTGCCACCAAGTTTATGTAAAGAGAAAGACCGAGTTGTGGGTACCTGTGTAATGCCGGGCCCGGAACTGTCAAAGCTGCGTCCAGTGTTGCCGGGGAGAAAGAATGGGGAACCGGACAGGACCCATGTCCTTGTGAGAGGGGGCGTGGCGAGCCGGGGAGAGAGCAGGAAGTGCGGGACAAGTCAGAAGTTTCCCACCGGCAGACAGAGGAAGCAGGTGTGGTCTGCGCTCTGCAGCGAGAGAGAAAGTGCGGAGCTGTGCCCCAGCATAGGTTACGTGAGGGCACCCGAGAGTCAGTGAGCGCGCAAAGTGCCGGGCATTTAGCTAAGCAGTATGCGGTGCTGACATTGAGTAGCGAGTGCCATGTTCAGGATCATGAAGTGTGTTCCCCCTCCTTGACAGGCATGCAGTGGAGACTTCTATGGTACATTGCACCTTGGCTTTACGAATTAATGGACTAGGGCATTGATGGCGAACCTATGGCACGCGTGCCAGAGAGGGCACGCAGAGCCCTCTCAGCTGGCACACGGCCTCGCCTCAGTTATTCCCTGACTGAAGCTTTCTGTCACATTGAGCGGCGCGGCCGCGGAGCTGAAAAATGACGTCATCTGGCCGGCAGCACCGCTCAATGTGTGAGAGGAAGTGAGAGGAAGAACCTGCCGGATCGCGGAGAGGTGAATCTGGCCGCTGTGCCTGTGAAACTGCTGTGTGTGTGTGTGAGACGCTGTGTGTATGTGTGTGTGTGTGAAGCTGCTGTGTGTGTGTGTGAGACGCTGTGTGTATGTATGTATGTATGTGTGTGTGTGAGACGCTGTGTGTATGTGTGTGTGTGTGTGAGACGCTGTGTGTGTGTGTGAGACTCTGTGTGTGTGTGTGTCTGTGTGTGTGTGGTGAGTGTGTGTCTGTGTGTGTATGCTGAGTGTGGCCACTGTTGAGAGATGATGGCGGTGATGGGGATAGAGCCAATGATGTGAGTGATGGGGAGAGAACCAGTGATGGGGAGAGCGCCAATGATGGGGAGAGCGCCAATAATGGGAGTGATGGGAGAGCGCCAATGATGGAGAAGTGCCAATGATGGGAGTGATGGGGAGAGGGCCAGTGATGGGGAGAGCGCCAATGATGGAGAGAGCGCCAAAGATGGGAGTGATGGGGAGAGGGCCAGTGATGGGTAGAGCGCCAATGATGGGAGTGATGGGGAGAGGTCCAGTGATGGGGAGAGCGCCAATGATGGGGAGAGGGCCAATGATGGGAGTGATGGGGATGCGCCAATGATGGTAAGAGGGCCAATCATCGGAGCGATGGGAGAGGGCAGTGATGGGGAGAGCGCCAATGATGGTAAGAGGGCCAATCCTGGGAGTGATGGGGAGAGGGCCAGTGATGGGGAGAGGGCCAATGATGGAGTGATGGGGAGGAGAAAATGATGGAGAATTTCTACATGAAGGGGATCATGATGGGGCATATTTCTACATGAAGGGGATCATGATGGGGCATATTTCTACATGAAGGGGATCATGATGGGGCATATACTAGAAGGGAATCATGATGGGGCATTTGTATATGAAGGGGATCATGGGGCATATTTCTGCATGAAGGGGTTCATGATGGGCATATTTCTACATGAAGGGGATCATGGGGCATATTTCTGCATGAAGGGGATCATGTTGGGGCATATTTCTGCATGAAGGGGATCATGATGGGGCATATTTCTACATGAAGGGGATCATGGGGCATATTTCTGCATGAAGGGGATCATGATGCGACATATACCTGCATGAAGGGGATCATGATGGGGCATATTTCTGCATGACGGGGATCATGATGGGGCATATTACTACAAGAAGGGGATTATGATGAGGCATATTTCTACATGAAGGGGATCATGATGGGGCATATTACTACAAGAAGGGGATCATGATGGGGCATATTTCTACATGAAGGGGATCATGGGGCATATTTCTGCATGAAGGGGATCATGATGCGGCATATTTCTGCATGAAGGGGATCATGATGGGGAATATTTCTACATGAATGGGATCATGATGGAGCATATTTCTGCATGAAGGGGATCATGATGGGGCATATTTCTGCATGAAGGGGATCATGATGGGACATATACCTGCATGAAGGGGATCATGATGGGACATATACCTGCATGAAGGGGATCATGATGGACATATACCTGCATGAAGGGGATCATGATGAGGATATTTCTGCATGAAGGGGATCATGATGGAGCATATTTCTGCATGAAGGGGATCATGATGGGGCATATTTCTGCATGAAGGGGATCATGATGGGGCATATTTCTACATGAAGGGGATCATGATGGGACATATACCTGCATGAAGGGGATCATGATGGGGCATATTTCTACATGAAGGGGATCATGATGAAGCATATTTCTGCATGAAGGGGATCATGATGGGGCATATTTCTGCATGAAGGGGATCATGATGGGGCATTTCTGCATGAGGGAGATCATGATGGGGCATATTTCTGCATGAAGGGGATCATGATGGGGCATATTTCTGCATGAAGGGGATCATGATGGGACATATACCTGCATGAAGGGGATCATGATGGGACATATACCTGCATGAAGGGGATCATGATGAGGCATATTTCTGCATGAAGGAGATCATGATGGGGCATTTCTGCATGAAGGGGTTCATGATGGGGCATATTTCTGCATGAAGGGGATCATGATGGGGCATTTCAACATGAAGGGGATTATGATGGGGCATATTACTACAAGAAGGGGATCATAATGGGGAATTTGACACATGTTGGCACTTTGTCATAAATAATTGGGTTTTAGGTTACAGTTTGGGCACTCGGTCTCAGAAAGGTTCGCCATCACTGGACTAGGGCTCAATGGGCAAAACCGGTGACCTCCCGTTGCAGCCAGAAGCTAGAATGTGTGTAGGTGGGTTATGCCTGAAGATGCAGTGCCGGCCGCCGCAGGTATTACAACAGTTATCAGACTGATTGTGATTAAGGAACAGAGAAGTCACGATAAGTGAAGATTAATAATAATACTGTTGCGTTATATCATAACTAGTGATTAACCCGTTCTACGCCCGGGTGGCAAGCATTTTTATAGGTACATGGTCTCCCATTCTGGTATGTGCTGCCCCCCTCCTATCCTAGTATGCATGGCACCCCTCATCCCCACCCAAATCTACTATGCATGGCACCCCATTCCTCATCCTAGTATGCATGGTCCCCTCATCCCCCAATCCTGGTATGCATAGTACCCCCTCATCCCTATCCTGGTATGCATGTTACCTGCTCATCCATATCCTGGTATTCATGGTTCCCTCACCCCCAATCCTGGTATGCATGGTCCCCTCACCCCCCAATCCTGGTATGCATGGTTCCCTCCTGCCCAATCCTGATATGCATGGTCCCCTCACCCCCCTATCCTGATGTGCATGGTCCCCTCACCCCCCTATCCTGATGTGCATGGTCCCCTCACCCCCTATCCTGATGTGCATGGTCCCCCTCACCCCCCAATCCTGATGTGCATGGCCCCCTCACCTCCCAATCCTGATGTGCATGGCCCCCTCACCCCCCAATCCTGATGTGCATGGTCCTGTCACCCCATCCTGTTGAGCATGGTCCCCTCACCCCCAAACCTGATGTGCATGGTCTCACCCCCCAATCCTGATGTGCATGATCTCCTCACCCCCAATCCTGATATGCATGGTACCCTCACCCCCAATCCTGATATGCATGGTACCCTCACCCCCCAATCCTGATATGCATGGTCCCCTCACCCCCCAATCCTGATATGCAAGGTCCCCTCACCCCCCAATCCTGGTATGCATGGTCCCATCACCCCCCAATCCTGATGTGCATGGTCCCCTCACCCCCCCATCCTGATGCGCATGGTCTCCTCACCCCCTATCCTGGTATGCATGGTCCTCTCACCCCTATCCTTGTGAGCATGGTCCCCTCGCCCCCCAATCCTGATGTGCATGGTCCCCTGGCAAGCATTTTTAAAGGTATATGGTCTCCCATGCTGGTATGTGCTGCCCCCCTCCTATCCTGGTATGCATGGCACCCCTCATCCCTATCCTGGTATGCATGGTACCCCTCATCCCTATGCTGGTATGTATGGTCCCCTCACCCCCACCCAAATCTGGTATGCATGGCACCCCATTCCTCATCCTGGTATGCATGGACCCCTCATCACCCAATCCTGGTATGCATGGTACCCCCTCATCCCTATCCTGGTATGCATGGTACCTGCTCATCCATATCCTGTTATTCATGGTTCCCTCACCCCCCAATCCCGGTATGCATGGTCCCCTCACTTCCCCAATCCCGGTATGCACGGTCCCCTCACCCACCAATCCTGGTATGCAAGGTCACGTCCCACCCAATCCTGGAATGCATGGTCCCCTCACCCCCCAATTCTGGTATGACTGGTCCCCTCACCCCCAATTCTGGTATGAATGGTCCCCTCACCCCCCAATCCTGGTATGAATGGTCCCCTCATCGCCCAATCCTGATGTGCATGGTCCGCTCACACCCCCAATCCTGATGTGCATGGTCCGCTCACCCCCCAATCCTGATGTGCATGGTCCCCTCACCCCCCAATCCTGATGTGCATGGTCCCCTCATCCCCCCTATCCTGATGTGCATGGTCCCCTCACCCCCCCAATCCTGATGTGCATGGTCCACTCACCCCCAACCCTGATGTGCATGGTCCTCTCACCCCCCAACCCTGATGTGAATGGTCCGCTCACTCCCCAACCCTGATGTGCATGGTCCACTCACCCCCAATCCTGATATGCATGGTCCCCTCACCCCCAATCCTGATGTGCATGGTCCCCTCACCCCCCAATCCTGATGTGCATGGTCCCCACAACCCCCAACCCTGATGTACATGGTCCCCTCACCCCCCAACCCTGATGTGCATGGTCCCCTCACCCCCCAACCCTGATGTGCATGGTCCCGTCACCCCCCAACCCTGATGTGCATGGTCCCCGCACCCCTCAATCCTGATGTGCATGGTCCCCTCACCCCCAATCCTGATGTGCATGGTCCGCTCAACCCAATCCTGATGTGCATGGTCTGCTCACCCCCCAATCCTGATATGCATGGTCCCCTCACCCCCCCTATCCTGATATGCATGGTCCCCTCACCCCCCAAACCCTGATGTGCATGGTCCGCTCACCCCCCAATCTTGATGTGCATGGTCCGCTCACCCCCCAATCCTGATGTGCATGGTCCCCTCACCCCCCAATCCTGATGTGCATGGTCCCCTCACCCCCCAATCCTGATGTGCATGTTCCCCTCACGCCCCCCCTATCCTGATGTGCATGGTCCTCTCACCCCCCAATCCTGATGTGCATGATCCCCTCACCCCCCAATCCTGATGTGCATGGTCCCCTCACCCCCCAACCCTGATGTGCATGGTCCCCTCACCCCCCAATCCTGATGTGTATGGTCCCCTCATGCCCCCCCAATCCTGATGTGCATGGTCCCCTCACCCCCCAATCCTGATGTGCATGGTCCCCTCACACCCCCCCTATCCTGATGTGCATGGTCCCCTCACCCCCATCCTGATATGCATGGTCCCCTCACCCCCTATCCTGATGTGCATGGTCCGCTCACCCCCAATCCTGATGTGCATGGTCCCCTCACCCCCCAACCCTGATGTGCATGGTCCCCTCACCCCCCAACCCTGATGTGCATGGTCCCCTCACCCCCTAATCCTGATGTGCATGGTCCCCTCACCCCCCCTATCCTGATATGCATGGTCTGCTCACCCCCCAATCCTGATGTGCATGGTCCCCTCACCCCCCCTATCCTGATATGCATGGTCCGCTCACCCCCCAGTCCTGATGTGCATGGTCCCATCATCCTCCAATCCTGATGTGCATGGTCCCCTCACCCCCCAACCCTGATGTGCATGGTCCCCTCACCCCCCCAACCCTGATGTGCATGGTCCCCTCACCCCCCTATCCTGATATGCATGGTCCCCTCATCCTCAACCCTGATGTGCATGGTCCCCTCACCCCCCAATCCTGATGTGCATGGTCCTCTCACCCCCCAATCCTGATGTGCATTTTCCCCTCACCCCCCAATCCTGATGTGCATGGTATCCTCACCCCCCAATCCTGATGTGCATGGTCCCCTCACCCCCCAACCCTGATGTGCATGGTCCTCTCACCCCCCAACCCTGATGTGCATGGTCCCCTCACGCCCCCCCTATCCTGATGTGCATGGTCCCCTCACCCCCCAACCCTGATGTGCATGGTCCCCTCACCCCTGATGTGCATGGTCCCCTCACCACCCAATCCTTATGTGAATGGTCCCCCACCCCCCCAATACTGATGTGCATGGTCCCCTCACCCCCCCAATGCTGATGTGCATGGTCCCCTCACCCCTGATGTGCATGGTCCCCTCACCCCCCCAACCCTGATGTGCATGGTCCCCTCACCCCCCAACCCTGATGTGCATTGTCTCCTCACCCCCCAATCCTGATGTGCATGGTCCCCTCACCCCCAATCCTGAAGTGCATGGTCCACTCACCCCCAATCCTGATGTGCATGGTCTGCTCACCCCCCAATCCTGATTTGCATGGTCCCCTCACCCCCCCAACCTTGATGTGCATGGTCCCCTCACCCTCCCAACCCTGATGTGCATGGTCCCCTCACCCCCCCAACCCTGATGTGCATGGTCCCCTCAACCCCCAACCCTGATGTGCATGGTCCCCTCACCCCCCCAACCTGATGTGCATGGTCCCCTCACCCTTCCAATCCTGATGTGCATGGTCCCCTCATCCCCCAACCCTGATGTGCATGGTCCCCTCACCCCCCCAATCCTGATGTGCATGGTCCCCTCACCCCCAATCCTGATGTGCATGGTCCGCTCAACCCAATCCTGATGTGCATGGTCTGCTCACCCCCCAATCCTGATTTGCATGGTCCCCTCACCCCCCCTATCCTGATATGCATGGTCCCCTCACCCCCCAAACCCTGATGTGCATGGTCCGCTCACCCCCCAATCTTGATGTGCATGGTCCGCTCACCCCCCAATCCTGATGTGCATGGTCCCCTCACCCCCCAATCCTGATGTGCATGGTCCCCTCACCCCCAACCCTGATGTGCATGTTCCCCTCACGCCCCCCTATCCTGATGTGCATGGTCCTCTCACCCCCCAATCCTGATGTGCATGGTCCCCTCACCCCCCAATCCTGATGTGCATGGTCCCCTCACCCCCCAACCCTGATGTGCATGGTCCCCTCACCCCCCAATCCTGATGTGTATGGTCCCCTCACGCCCCCCCAATCCTGATGTGCATGGTCCCCTCACCCCCCAATCCTGATGTGCATGGTCCCTCACACCCCCCTATCCTGATGTGCATGGTCCCCTCACCCCCCATCCTGATATGCATGGTCCCCTCACCCCCTATCCTGATGTGCATGGTCCGCTCAACCCCAATCCTGATGTGCATGGTCCCCTCACCACCCAACCCTGATGTGCATGGTCCCCTCACCCCCAACCCTGATGTGCATGGTCCCCTCACCCCCTAATCCTGATGTGCATGGTCCCCTCACCCCCCCATCCTGATATGCATGGTCTGCTCACCCCCCAATCCTGATGTGCATGGTCCCCTCACCCCCCCTATCCTGATATGCATGGTCCGCTCACCCCCCAGTCCTGATGTGCATGGTCCCCTCATCCTCCAATCCTGATGTGCATGGTCCCCTCACCCCCAACCCTGATGTGCATGGTCCCCTCACCCCCCCAACCCTGATGTGCATGGTCCCCTCACCCCCCTATCCTGATATGCATGGTCCCCTCATCCTAAACCCTGATGTGCATGGTCCCCTCACCCCCCCAATCCTGATGTGCATGGTCCTCTCACCCCCCAATCCTGATGTGCATTTTCCCCTCACCCCCCAATCCTGATGTGCATGGTCCCCTCACCCCCCCAATCCTGATGTGCATGGTCCCCTCACTCCCCAACCCTGATGTGCATGGTCCTCTCACCCCCCAACCCTGATGTGCATGGTCCCCTCACGCCCCCCCTATCCTGATGTGCATGGTGCCCTCACCCCCCAACCCTGATGTGCATGGTCCCCTCACTCCCCCCTATCCTGATGTGCATGGTCCCCTCACCCCCCAACCCTGATGTGCATGGTCTCCTCACGCCCCCCCTATCCTGATGTGCATGGCCCCCTCACCGCTATTAAACTGCACAGATACCCCAAAAAAAAAAACATTTATACTCACCTTTCATCCCTGTGCTCCGTTCTGCTGGACGCCGGGGGAGGAGAGTGCGCCGGAGTACGCGCATGCCCATACCGCGCGGTCCGGCGCCATATTGCTGAAGACACACTGTAAATGTGTCTTCAGCAAAATGGCGCCGGATAGCGCTACTGCGCATGTGCGATCCGACGCGCACTCCTGGTCTCCTGCCCAGGAGAAGAGAAGCGCCGCGGCAACGCTAGTCCCGGTCAGGTAAGTATGTGAGTATGGCGCCGGAGATCGCGGTATGCATCCAGTACGCATACCGCGATCTCCGGCGCCATACAGAGTACTCATCGCTCTGGATGCCTCACTCTGTCTGGAGCCAGACTGCGCAGGCGTGTTGCGCTTGCGCAGTCTATAAAGGCTTCAGACAGAGTGACGCTCCTTCCGTTATATTATAGATTTATCATCTATTACATCCCTGAAAGGAGTTTAGCATTGCTTTAAATTAAACCACACTGTTGTTAATCCTTGTTCTGCATTCCCTGCGTTACTGCCTTTCTGACCAGCTTACACTCACATAATAAATATTCTATATACTGAAAACAAAAAAAATCACCTTCAGCAGGCAGGCACCGGTGGCGGTTCCTGCGCTGCAGCATGAGTGCATGTAAAATGTGCATATAATTCTTCATTTGATGCTGTGAATAAAATCATAAAAAAAAGTCTCAAAATGGTACCTGCCGCGTCTGCACAGTAACGGCTCTCAGCAATCTGATAGATGCTACTGTGCAGGTGTCGGCGGCAACATCTTGGAGGAGGAATTTTTTTTTCTGCAGCAAGATGGCACTGCTGGTGCCTGAACAGTAGCAGCTATCAGATTGCTGATAGCCGTTACTGCACAGGCACAGTGGCGCCATTTTGAGACAGATTTTTTTTAATGATTTTATTTATATCATCAAATAAATGAATTATATGCACATTTTACATGCGATCATCCGCTGCTGGCGCCTGCCTGCTGAAAAATGATTTTAAAAATATATATATAATATTCATTATGTAAACTAGGGGAAAGAGATCAGTGACCTGTCAGAAGCCATAGGCCGGGATCATACATGCGAGAAATACAGCCGAGTCTCGCATGTGAATTCCCAGCACTGGCACCGGCAATCGGGAGTGGAGTGTGCGGCTGCATGTATTTCTATGCAGCCTCTCAATCCGCTCCCGAGTGCCGGCGCCAGTGCTGGGAATTCACATGCGAGACTCGGCTGTATTTCTCGCATGTGTGATCCCGGCCATACTGATGAATCAGAGCACCACATGAAGACCCCCCACAGGCCGCCCCGGAGCACAAGCATATCATTAACACAAAACTGAAAATAAAGATTGATCAACCACAAGATGGATTTCATCAACCCAGAGTGCCGACCTGACATTGTGTGGAGTTTACTGCGCACAATCCTGCTGACAGGATTACTTTAAAGCATATCCGCGGCGAACTTTCAATAGCTCACTGTAGCATTGCTCCATTCTTGTAGCCAGCGCATGACCCAAATTAGGCAACAGTAAAGGCAAAAGCTTTAAAGTAGCTGTAAAATCTATGAAATAACAAAATATCCAAAGCTCTTCTCTTTTTCCCAGTGATATGGCATTGTTTCCCCAGTGTTTTTTTTAAACAATCATTTGTCAGATCAGTAGCCAGAGCTATTACATGTTGTATGGCCAACATCACCCTTCAGTGATAGCAGCAGCGTTACCAATAATACTGCAGTTTTGATAAAATCTACTGCAGATATAACAGTCCTTGGCTGCTAAGTTCTTTCCCACCGATTGGCAGCTTTCTGCTTATGCTGTGCATAGGCAGAAAGATGTCAATCCGTGGTGGAGGCAGGTGATACAGACCTTGTGTATGTGGAGGACTACATTGCAGCAGTTTTAGTAGTCCTTTAGTGATCTCCTGCTGATAATACTGTGATTTTATTAAACCAATAGCAAGCAGCCCAGTAAGTGAAACGCCTCTGAAATCAGAGTCTCTGCCCCTAAATTATGCTGCTCTCAGAAAGAGTGGCAAAAACCCTGGTGATAGATGCCATTTAACAAAGATCAAAATTGATGAAGTGTGGAAAGGTCAACATAAGAACAATTTATGAAGCGTAACTATAAGTGAGCTGCACTGTCTAAATATTAGGTGGTCAGAAATTCAACTTTTGTCCAGTCACAGGTTTCTTTCTCTCTCATATGATATTGTAGCTCTTTGCAGAAAAATAAGGACGGTGTAAAGAGGCAAATGAGGTTTTACGAAGAACTGCGGATTTCTGAAATTTCTCCTTGTAAGACTAAATGCATATGAGGTGGAAGCTATCATAAATAAAAATTAGCTATAAGGATGGAAAAGAATGAAAATATCCATATACATATTTCAACAAAAGCAATCAAATCTACATAACATAAAAAGTAATAACACATAATAGTTAATAACATTAATAAAAACCACCTGAATCTGATTTTCATTTATTTATTTATTTTGTTTATTTTACTCACTTATATAGCGCTATTACTGTAAATACTCGCCTATAAGCCGAGATTTTCAGCCCATTTTTTAAGGCTGAAAGTCCCCCTCTCGGCTTATACGCGAGTCATATACCAGGGTCGGCGGGGGAGGGGGAGCGCGGGTGTCAGAGATCATACTCAACTCCTCCTGGCACAGTCTCTGCAGCCCCTGCATCCCCCAAGGTCTCCGGTGCCTGTGTTCAGGGTTATGTGGTACCGCTCATTAAAGTCATGAATATGCACATATTCATGACTTTAATGAGGGGTACCACGTGACCCTGAAACCTGGAAGAGCAGAGGCGCTGAGACCATGGAAGTAGAGGGGCTGCAGAGACCGTGCACCTGGAGGGGGTGAGTTTGACGGGGAGGACGGGAAGCAGAGCAATATTCACCTGTCCCTGTTCCACCACCGCTCTGTCTTCCGCGTCCTCTGACTGTGACGTTCAGGTCAGAGGGCGCGATGATGTAGTCAGTGCACGCCCTCTGCTGAATGTCACTGCAAAGGACCCAGAAGACACAGCGGTGCGCAGCTATGGAACGGAGACCGATAAATATCGCCAGTGACGGGGGCCTGAGCCAGCGGCGACACAGGCATCTGGCCCCCAGCGATGAAAGGTGAGTATGTCATTTTTTTATTGCAGTGGAAGCAGCAATATATGGGGGGTATTTATCTATGGAACATCTTGTTGGGCCACCATTAACCCTTGTGCAGCATTTTATGGGGGGTATTTATCTATGGAGCATCTTCTTGGGCCACCATTAACCCTTGTGCAGCATTTTATGGGGTTATTTATCTATGGAGCATCATTTTGGACCACCATTAAATCTTGTGCAGCACCACCCTTATACATGAGTCAATAAGTTTTCCCAATTTTTTGTGGCAAAATTAGGGGTCTTGGCTTATACACAGGTCGGCTTATACATGAATATATACGGTAATTCCTCAGCGCTTTACAGACATTATTGACACTGTCCCATTTTCATCAAGGGCTTTAGTCAGTCATTTGTTTGACCTATAGTGCAGCAGAAAAATACTGTATTTAGTTTGCAGAATGATCCTGCTCTTGCCTTGGTGCACAATATACTGTATAATGAGGTAGAATCCCTTTTAGTGACCATCTTTTTGCCATATTGAAGCCTGATAGTCGTTTTTCAAACAACCCAAAATTGCATTTAGTTATAAATGTGGGTCTCCTTATGAAGCAGTCCTTCGACATGGTTTACTACTACATGTAAGAAAATTGTGTTTGTTTTCTTTTTGGAATGACAGTTGTAGCGCTATCAACAGTATAACATTATAATAATTGGAAACTTCTAAATACTGGAGATTGCAGAGCAACATTATTTCTTTTTCATCTATTAAAGTCCCTCAAACACTCAAGGCCTATTGTCTTTGCATCACAGAAACGAGGAATAAAAGATCATTTTGCAAATGAATTCTTAGAACATTTGGCAAATCTAGGACAAAGTTTAGAATATTCAACTAGCTGTTAATGCAGAATCTTGGCATCAATCTTCAGAATGTGAAGAGTTTCAAGAATGTATTGTAGCGAACAATATTTTCCTTTGTTTTCTTCTTATCCTTTGTAGTTTGACATAAAAAAAAAATGATTTTCTATTTAGAAATGCATCAGATGACATTTAAAATGTTTTTGCAATGTGATCTTCTGACAATAAGCTAAAAGCATTTTGTATGTATTTTATTTAATTTAATATTTTATATATATATCTTTAATATGTTTACTTTATTGTACTTTCTACACTGTGTTCCAAATTATTATGCAAATAATATTTTCTCAGATTTTCCCAAATTACTTATATGAATTTCAGTCATTGTAATTTTCCAGTCAAATAACTATTAGAGTACAATTGAAAGGTTTTTGTACAAACTGCCTATGATAACAGTATATTTTTTTAAAAATAAAACACTCAAACTGTATGTTCCAAATTATTATGCACAGCAAGGTTTTCAACTTTTTCATTTTAATAAAGAACAAAAAAATGTAATTTTCGAAATTAAAAGCATTAGCAGGTTCTTACAAACTGAAATCAAACAGTTTTTAACTCAAAACTTTATTCTAGGTGATGTTACATTTGCACATAGGACCCCTTGTTCGAAAGGAGCTTCTGAACTCTCTCGACCATTGAATTTGTCAGGTTTTGGATGGTTTCTGCTTCAATTGTTTTGCATGAGGACAGAATACCCTCCCAGAGCTGTTGCTTAGATGTGAACTGCCTCCCGCCATCATAGACACTCCTTTTGATGATGCTCCAGAGGTTCTCAATGGGGTTGAGGTCAGGGGAGCATGGAGGCCACACCATAGTTTGTCCTCTTTTATGCCCATAGCAGCCAGAGATGCAGATGTGTTATGTGCAGCATGAGACGGTGCATTATCATGCATTAAAATGATCTTGCTGCGGAATGCACGGTTCTTCTTCTTGAACCATGGCAGGAAGTGCTGTTTGAGAAACTCCACATACACTATGGAGTTCATCTTTACCCCTTCAGGGATCCTAAAGGGGCCTACAATCTCTCTCCCCATGATTCCAGCCCAAAACATTACTCCACCTCCTCCTTGTTGGCGCCGTAGCCGTGTTTGCATGGGGTGTCCATAAACCAGCCATCCTCCACTCCATCCATCTGGACCATCGAGCGTTGCATGGCACTCATCGGTGAACAAAACAGTTTTGAAGTCAGTCTTCATGTATTGTTTGGCCCACCGTTTCTGTTTGTGTGAAGTGGATAGAGGAGGTCAACAGGATGGCTTACGCACAGCTGCAAACCTCTGAAGGACCCTGCATCTTGTTGTTCGGGGGACGTTGGAGGCACCAGCAGCTTCAAAAACTTGTCTGCTGCTATGACAAGGCTTTTTTGCCGCTGCTCTTTTAACCTCACGTAATTGCCTGTAGGAAAGAGTCCTCATTTTTTCCCTTATCAGCACGCACATGTGTGTAATGTGAATCAGCTACATACTTCTTGATTGTGCGATGATCACGATGAAGTGTCTTGGCAATGTTGATTGTAGTCATGCCTTGACCTAAACACTCCACAATTTGCTGCTTCTCAGCAGCCGACACATCCTTTTTCTTTCCCATTTTGGCAGAAAATGTAGGCTGCTTAATAATGTGGGACAGCCTTCTTAAGTAGTCTGGTCTTTCATTGGACACACCTGCCAAACTAATTAGCACAGGTGTCTGCAATTGCTTACAGTAATATAAAGAGCCCTGACACACATCACCATCAATGAGTTTAACTGACAAAAAAATTCTTACCTTATCACTCCTAAACAATTTTTGCATAATAATTTGGAACACAGTGTATGTACTTCTCTAACTTCATATAAGGCAAATTTGGCATCAGTTGACTATGTTTACAGGTATAATCAAGGATGTTGCGACCAAGCTCATGCGGGTGGGGACCCGTGCAGGTCAGCGGTCCACCGACATTAGCAGAAACCACGTCAACTGGATGTGCGTCCTCAGACGTGACTGGGGGCGCATGCAGTGATGCCATGAGCTCCCATCGCTAGCAGACTGAAGTCAGCTGCCGGCTTAAGAAGAGGCCCAGGATCGGGGATATTTATAGCAGGATGGGGCCCAGGATAAGGCACATATATACCATGATGAAGGATATATATATATATATATATATATATATATCTCAAAAAATAAAGGAAACACTAAAATACCACATGCTAGATATCACTAAATTAAAAATTCCAGTTGCAAATCTTTATTCATTCTATTGAAATGCGTTGAGAATAATAAAACATAGAAAGTGCGTGTGTGGTCTCCACATGCTTGTATGACCTCCCTACAACACCTGGGCATCCTACTGATGAGGCAGCGGATGTTCTCCTGAGATATCTTTTCCCAGACCTGGATTAAAGTATCATCAACTCCTGGATAGTCTGTGGTGCAATGTGGCGTTAGTGGATGTAACAAGACATAATGTCCCAGATGTGCTCTACTGGATTAAGGTCTGGGGAACAAGCAGGTCAGTCCATAGCATCAATGCCTTTATCATGCTGGAACTTCTGACATATTTCAGCCACACGATGCCTAGCATTGTCATGGTTTTGGTGTTTGGAGGATGTCTGTGTTTCTCTCTGAGCCTATTCAATTTTAGTGTTCACCTTGTTTGTGCATCCCGTCTGTCTTTAGTTATAGTGGTGATTGACAAGCATTTACCTTATCCTTCCCTAACTAGGGCTTATTGCTAGGGTCAGGCAGGGGTTAGGTATCCTGCTTGGAGATAGGTACAGAACCTATACACTTAGGACAGATAGGGTGATGTTAGATCTGCCTAGAGGTCTCCACTCACCGCTTCCCTAGTATTGGGCTCCCTTCCCCTTATCCCTTTATGTTGCACTTAGTTTTTCCTACACTGTGCATGACATTATCACCGGCCGTTCAGGTTTGCAAAGGGAATAAAAAAAATGACTTTTTTTTATTTTTTTGGTGTGTTTTTTCTGTGTGAGTTTTCTTTTCTTTTGCTAGGTTCATGGATCCCATTTCTATGCTGGCAGAGCAGCTGCAGAGGTTGGCACTGGTGGTGACTGACCTTCGTTCTGATGTTTAGCAGCAACAGCAGTGGCTGCAGGCTCCTATTGTGGGGAGCTCTGTAGGTCGGCCGGTCCACCTTGAACCCAAAATTGCCCTCCTCGACAAGTTTTCTAGGAATAGGGACAGAACTTTTTTTGTGCTTAAGGAGGCATGCAAATTGTACTTTAAACTTCGTCCTTTCTCATCTGGAGATGAGGAGCTATGAGTAGGAATTATTACTTCACTATTGCAGGGGAACCTCAGTCCTGAGCTTCTTCTCTGCCACAGCATTCTATGTGTCTCCAGTCTGTGGAAGAATTTTTCAGATACCTAGCCTTTATCTATGATGATCCTGACTGTATTTCTACGCTGAATCAAGGTTGCGTCACATTCAGCAAGGGAATCGTTCAATGGAGACTTACAGCTCTGAATTCCTCAGGTGGTGAACTCATACTAAATGGAATGATTCGGCTCTCAGAAACCAATTCCTTCAGGGTCTCACTGAAAGGTTCAAGGATGCATTAGCAGTGTACTGTACATGACTCCTCTTTTCTTGAAGGCTGCCATGTCTTTGGCTATTTGGGTGGATAGATGCCTGCGGGACAGATGAGTAAGACTACCTGCTTTTGAGCCCTCTCTCCGGGATAATACCATGGTGTCGGAGGGAAGGTACGGGGGTGAACCAATACTTACGCAGTTAGAGGAACCCATGCATTTGGGGGTTGCGTTCATGTCTGTTTCCCCCGACATTTGCAAGAAAAAGGTGTATTTTTTTTGTAGGAAGAATGCACATTTTATTGGGGCATATCCTGTAATTCCAAAGCAAAAAGAGACTCAATTAACCCTTGGGAGCATTGAGCTTGATAATCAAGTGGTTGTTCATCTTCAACCTGCAGTTCTCATTTTGTCCTGACAGCAGAGGTGGTGCTAGAGAGCAGGTCTGAAAAAAATTCTGTGTTTGTAGACAGAGGGGCTGGAGTCAGTATGGTGGATGCTGAGTTTCCTAGAACTCATGGTTTTGTCTGCTCTAACTTGGCTAAACCTATTCCTATTTGTGCCATCGACTCAGCCCCACTTGCACAGAGAGCACTGACACAAATTGTTCATAACATAAGACTTAAGGTGGGGTCTTTTCATTATGAAGTAATCCCTTGTTATGCCCTGAAGGATCTCCACACTCCAATGGTTCTGGGTTTGCCCTCGCTGGTGAAGCATAATCCAACCGTGGATTGGCAATCCAGAGAGATTGTAAATGGGGAGATTATTGTCATGGTAACTGCCTAAACATTTCTCCTTCTGCCATATCTATAGGGACCACACCGGCATTTTTGTCAGACTTTGAGGACACTGCCCCAATTTTGCGGGAGGTGGTAGGAATCTCTGCCTTGTACCCTGACTTGGAGGGTGAGGTGTTGGAGGCTCAGGGGGACACCCCTGCTTCCTGCCCTTTGGGGAGGTTGTTTGTGCCACCTAAATTGCGCTTGCCCACAAAGTAACTAGGGCATATCATGACTCTGTACTTGCTGGACCTCTTTTTTGTTGTTTTTGGTGGCCGGTGTTGCATTGGGATGTGGTTGAGCAGGTGCCTGCTTGCAATGTTTGCGCACATTTTATAGCAAGGGTCCCCAACCTGTAGTTCGGTAGCCACATTTGGCTTGCGGTCCCATGAACTGTGGCTCGCGACTGTCTGCCAGCTTGGTGCATTAGCTCCAGGTCTAGCAAACAGGTATGAAGAGAACATCTCAAAATGGTGAATTTTGTGAGTAGACCTGCACAGAAGAGCAGATCTGGATGCACATATACTGATTCTGGGGTTTAGAGATGATTTAGGTATGCTACGCTGGAGGATGATACTACCTGTTAGAGGAGATTCTTGAACCTGGATGCGACAGTGTGATGGGAGTCCTTGATGGGAAAATACTGAATGGGGGTATTGAGGGAACCCCTAGATCCCAGTGTACTTCTTTGGAGTGACTTATGTGGAAAATTTGGCTATGATTATACCTGCAATGGGGCTTTGGTTGACACTACTTTGAGGGGGATGGGAGCTGGATATGGCTCACGACCCTCTCTCAGTGCTGAATGCGGCTCGTGACCCTCTCTCTAAGCTAAATGTGGCTCTCAAGGTCAGAAAGGTTGGGGAGCACTGTTCTAAAGTAATACATACTTGTATATCTGGTCCTGTTTTGCCACTACCTGCTACTAACAAGGTCAGGGTAGACAGGTATAAAAGTATGATTGTCAGTAAACGTGTGCCAGGTCGAGACCTGAATGTCAATGATTTTGTGTGGTTGTTTACAAGGAATTTCAGGTTGAGGGTTCCTTCCTGGAAGTTGGACCTAGATTCATTTGTCCCTATAGGATAACCACTGTCATTGGTCCAGCAGCGCTTCGTCTTGAGCTATCTCAGGCTCTTAAGATCTACAATGTTTTTCACAGGTCTTGGCTCAAGATATATGTGGAACCTCTTGAGTCCTCACCCCTACCGCCGCCCCCATAATGGTTGATAGAAACCTAGAGTTTGATATTTCAAGGATTGTAGATTCTCGCCTCCAACGTCTTTCCCTACAATACTTAGTGCATTGGAGGGGGTATAGTCCAGAGGAAAGGATGTGGATTTCTGCATCAGACGTGAATGCCCAGAGGCTGGTTTGTTTGTTCCACACCTCTTATTCTGAGAAACCTGGTCCTGAGTGTCCGGAGGCATCTCGTAGAAGCTGGGAAAATGTCACAGGTGTGTCAGAGGCTGCAGACCTGTCGATCTGCAACTGACTGCAGAAGGTCTCAGCAGTTTGCTTTGCAGACTTCTTCCTGATACTTCTGACTCTAGGACCCAGTGGCAAACTTCCCCAGCTTTAGTTGGCACACCTGGATCAGGGTATTTATAACTCCCAGCTTGCTGCTGGGAGTTGCTGGTGATATTTCCATTTCTCTTTTGAGGCTTGGAGTTGTAGCAGCTAGCTATCTTCCTATTTGGTGTTTGGAGGGCATCTGTGTTTCTCTCTGAGTCTTCTCGCTCTAAGTGTTCCTCTTGTTTGTGCATCCCATATGTCTTTAGTTATAGTGGGGATCGACCAGCAGTACCCCATCCTTCCCTAAGCAGGGCTTACTGCTAGAGTGAGGTAGGGATTAGGTATCCTGCTTGGCAATAGGTGCAGAACCTATATAGAGAAGCTTAGGGCACACAGGGTGACGTTACATCTGCCTAGGATTCTCTACTTCCCGCTTCACTAGTTTTGGGCTCCCTTCCACTTATCCCTTTGTGTTGCACTTAGTCTTTCCTACATTGTGTGTGACATCCATTTGCACAACAGCAGGAGAAGTTAATGCACAATTTGTGTTGCTTCATAACTGGGCAGGTTGAATTCACAGAAGTGTGATTGACTTGGAGTTACATTGTGTTGTTTAAGTGTTCCCTTTTGAGCAGTGTATGTACATGTATATGTGTATATATATCATGAGAGGGGATGGGGTCCAAATAAATCATGCATCGGGACCCATCGAATTCTAGTTAGGTCACTGGGTATAATCCGCCTCTTCAGAGAGAAAGAGGAAGTAAACTCTATAGTGCCACCTGTTGGAAATAACAATCCTACAAGTCAAAATCGACCCTTTAATGAGTCTTGCAATATGACTTAGGATAAAAGTCAAATCAGAATCTCAATTTGCAGGCACGGTGTTTCGTGCTATTGGCCTTCGACAGTGCAAGGTATGAGAACAGAATGGCTAGGTGAGAGGCTCTGGACTGGGGTCTATGGGGTAAGGTGTCTCCTTGTGGAGAGTGACATACCTTCTCTGGCTTGTCAAGGTAAGGAGGCTTATTCGCCGTCCAATGCTCCTCTGGGAAATTTAACATGCAAATTACCTCTTCAGAGAGAAAGAGGACTTGAACTCTATAGCGCCACCTGTTGGAAGTAGCGATCCTACTAGTCACAATCAACCCTTTAATGTGTCTTGCAATATGACTTGGGATAAAAGCCAATTCAGAAAGTCAATTTGCAGACACGGTGTTTCGGGCTACTGGCCCTTGCTAGTGCAAAGTAAGAAAACTGATTTGGCTAGATGAGAGGCTCTAGACTGGGGTCTAAGGGCAACATTTCTCCTTGTGGAGAGTGACATACCAGCTCTGGCTTGTCAGAGTAAGGAGGCTTATTCGCAGTGCAATGCTCCTCTGGGAAATCCAATATTCTATTACACTATTATCCTCATCCACTAGACAGTAGTGAACCTAACATTATATACTCATAAAATTATTGCTGTAACTAATTATTAAAATAAAGTTATAAGACCCTCAGCAAAAGGGCTGATAAAACTGATTGGATGGATTGAAATTTACCTGCTCAATTTCATTCTTTCATTCCAACCTAAGAAATAACGTACACAAAATCTATGCTTCTACCTCTATAAACAAGCCAAATGATCACTGAAATAGGCTGTCAGACTTCTGTTTTCTTAAAGAAAAGACATCATTGTTTTACAAGTTTTTATATGCAAAGTAAAAGTTCAAATACCAAAGAATGCATAGAACATTTACATTGCAGGAAGTCAAGGGAGGAAGGGTAAGAGGAGGTGTGGAGTGTAGGGAAAAGGTGTTGTGGTAGGCCTACTATGGCCCAATACATAGATTAATAAACAAAAGGAAATATAGCTTCAGGAGGATGATAGCGACATTGAGAGGAATCTATTATGACCGGTAGAGTCTAGGAGTCCAATAAGAGTGGAATTATTTATTTTGCCATTGTAAGGAGGAATTTCCATAGGGTTCTAGAGGAAGAATTTGATAGTGATGGGGAACAGCATGATTTTTATGTATGCTTTTGTCTACAATGGCAAATTGTCTCAATCATTTATATTGGACTAAACACACCAGAGATGCTGCTATTCTTTTACTACAGTCAGAGGCAACTTCCAGTGGCTTAAAAGGTAAAGTGTAATATAAAAATTTCCAAGCTATGCTTTAATACAAAATAGGAAAATATAATAGAAAATAGAATCCATCATTTCAATGATACAATCATGTCTAACTTGGGCAATGACTGCTCTCCCATAAATCTAAAAAGGAAAGATGTATTAATCATAGTTCCCATTACAGCTTTCTTGTACTGTGTTTGCATGATTTCTCTGTACCTGTTCTAGCAGCGGGTCATGGATATACTCCATTGCCTTTCGGCAATCAGTGATGCTGGATGAGCAAATATTGATGTATTGCCCATTACTCTGCTCAGGAACTGTTCAGTTCTCCTCATTGAGCTTCCCTCTGCCTTCACAGCTACTGAATCTGTCCCTTAGTAGTAATATTGCTAAACCTACTTTTATAACTGTGGTCTTCTTGCTGTATGTTTATCTAGTTATTTGCTATTACTAGAGCATGGAAATGAAAGTGTTCATATTGATTTGACCAAACATTCTTCTTGAGGCTCAAGCAACAGAACTAAACTATATGACTATCGGAGAAAGAAGATGGCCGGCAAACTTTATTTTCAGGGAATATTAGAGCCAGTGAAATGAGATACTGAGATGCAAGTTCAAAATGTAAAAAAATAAACAAGCAAAAAACTGTACTTTAGAGAGTCTGTCTAGCCGACCAAGGTAAGAAATTAACCCGGGCTGTGCATTAGGAAAATAGCTCTGCATTATGAGAGTAGAAGGCTTACCAAACAAGTCCACGTGGCGTCGTCTATAGTGCTCAATTGTGTATGAACTGCTTTTAGAAAAATTGCTCTAGTCTAAAAGCTACAAAGGTCAGATTTAAATTACAGCAACATTTCAGGAAAACAAAGCTATTGCCTGGAAAGGACATGCAGAGGAGAAAGGATCAAAGGAGGTGCAGCGCTTTTGGGAACAAAAAAGTGTCGAAATCACTCTTTGAAGATAATACACAATAACAAGGTACTTTTTCACAGCTGTTGTACATCCAAGAGTAGATTTTAGAACATGAGCGCTTCCTAATTTCAGTTTAGGAACACACATTTGAGCTTATGTGTCAGAGAATTGCGGTGTTATTATGCTGCAGCTGCATACAATTTTTATATTTATACCAGAAAACAGTGCAAGCCTTTCGAAATTAACAAGTGACAATAGCACATTGCCTAAATTGGTCATATAATTACTGCTTGACATTCTGCAAACTATGATCTCTACTAGGTTTCCGAGTTCAGTAAAGTACTCTAATTTTTATTTTATATGTAGCAGCACAGCGTGGCAGCTTATTCCTTTGTGTGTGTGTATATACAACTCTGGCAAAAATTAAGAGACCACTTTTAAATGTTCAGTTTGTCTGATTTTTCTCTTTATAGGTATATTTCTGAGTAAAATGTAAATTGTGCTTTTAGTTTATAAACTTCTAACAACATGTCTCCGAATTTCCAAGCCAAAAAATTTGTATTTTTCTTCTGACAAAGAAAAATGGTCAAAATTAAAAAAAACAATGCTTTCAGACCTCAAATAATGAAAAGAAAACAAATCCATAATCATTTAGAAACAACAATACTAATGTTTTAACTCAGGAGGAGTTCTGAATTCAATATTTTGTGGAATAACCGTGATTTTTAAAAACAGTTTTCATGCGTGTTGGCGTGATTGCCACCAGTCTTTCACACTGTTCTTGGCACAAAAATTTATGCAGTACTTCTTTGTTTGATGGCTTGTGACTATCCATCATCCTCTTGATTACCTCACAGAGGTTTTCAATGGGGTTCAGGTCTGGAGAATGGGCTGCCCATGACAGGGTTTTGATGTGATGGTCTCTTAATTTTTGCCAGAGCTGCATATGGACCTTAGACCAGTGGAAATCTGTGCTTTGGTCTGATGAGTCCAAATTTGAGATCTTTGATTCCAACCCCATTTATAAGGCAGGAAATCCCACTTATCAAACCTGACAGGGCACACACTTGAAGTGAAAACCATTTCTGGTGACTACCTCTTGAAGCTCATCAAGAGAATGCCAAGAGTGTGCAAAAGCAGTCATCAAAGCAAAAGGTGTGCCAGTCATTACACTGATTACCCATCCACTACAGAATCCAGTATAAACTTATTACCCTCACTCACAAAGCACTCCATGGCTCAGCACCACCCTACATCTCCTCCCTTGTCTCAGCCTACCATCCTACCCGTGCCCTCCCGTTCTGCTAATGACCTGAGGTTAGCATCCTCAATAATCAGAACCTCCCACTCCCGTCTCCAAGACTTTTCACGTGCTGTACCAATTGTTTGGAATGCACTACCCAGGTTAATACGATTAATCCCCAATTCCCACAGTTTTAAGCGTGCCCTAAAAATGCATTTGTTCAGACTGGCATACCGTCTCAACGCATTAACCTAACTATCCCTGTTGGCCCATTCAAAAACAATTTTCTACCATAATCAGGTACCTCTTATTATGTTCTCACCCGCTTTATGCATCTAATAGCCCTCTGTTATGTTTCGGTAGCTGAGGAGTGCAGGCAAAAAAGGCAATACACCAGAGCAGTTGGAATCTATGAGATTGCAGTACCCTGACTAACCACAACAACTAGAGGCAGCCGTGGAGCGTTCCTACGTTGTTCCTAGACGCCTCGTCACAGCCTGAGAAACTAACTACACCTAAAGATAGATATAGGAAAGCTATCTGCCCCGGAGCAGAACCCCAAAGATAATAGAAAGCCCCCAAACATGTAATGGCGGTTAGACAAGAAGAAATACTGACACAGACAGAGAATAGTATGAGCAAACGTTGGGGCCCAAACTAACTAAATAGAAAAGGATAGGAAGGGTACTTACTGCAATCCCAGAAAACCCTGAAAAGCACCAACTCTACTAATTTCAAAAACACCTGAGATCACACGACCTCTACCACCTAAATTAGTTCTCTGGTGTAACAAAATCAAAACAGCAGCCACTGAAAAAACTGGAAAAAGCAAAAGTACAAACATCAGTGGCTGAACTAAACTGAGAGGGCAAAAGCCCCCGGAGGGGACCCTGAAGGCCCCCACAGAAGTGCAGGACAAAATGCAAAAATCAAGCACAAAAACAAAAAGAAGAAAATGTCTTATCTGTTAGCAGGAGATGCAGACACGACACAGCAGGCTACAAGGGAAACAGGAATCAAGGATAGAGAACAGAACAATTGATCACCGGCAACCCTGATGGGAAGGTGACTCCCTTATATAAGACCAGTCAGTAACACCTGATTCCCAATCCTCACAATCTTCACAATCTTCACTGGACAGACCAGCACCGCTTGTAACCACCAGAGGGAGCCTCTGCTCAGAACTCATCCCAAGCCCACTCACAACAGCCCTCTGTGTCTGTACTGTTACATACATTGGCTGTTAACTGGTTCATGCAGAATTACATGAACACCCGATTCTTACACTATGGCTGGTCCGAACAATGAAAGCTATTGTTACCATCCACCTTTTGTGTCTCCCCTTTTTCCTCATAGATTGTAATCTTTCGAGTAGGGCCCTCATTCCTCTTGGTATCTACTTTGATCTGTGTTTATTGTTATGCTGTAATGTCTATTGTCTGTACAAGTCTCCTCTATAATGTAAAGTGTTGCGGAATATGTTGGCGCTATAGAAATAAAATTATTATTATTATTACTTTGAAGAACCTAGAATATAAGACATAATTTCAGTTGTTATACACTTTTTTGTTAAGTATATAATTCCACATGTGTTAATTCATAGTTTTGATGCCTTCAGTGTGAATGTACAATTTTCATAGTCATGAAAATACAGAAAAATCTTTGAATGAGAAGATGTGCAAACTTTTGGTCTGTATTGAATATGTATATACAATATATATATATATATATATATATATATATATATACATGTATATGTGTGTGTATATATATATATATATACATTGTAAGGATGTGGTCTCGCTGGTGTGCAACCAGAGGTAAGCAGGAGGGCGACTCTTCTAGGTTCTTTAAGCAAGTTTATTAGAACTTCATAAACTTGCTGTAAAACAGGAAACAAAACAGCCTTCTCTGGCACAAAGTAACAAAACAGATATAAAGTCCTGGTACTCTAACTGAGCACTCTTTCAGCAACCAGACTGGAGGTCTCCTCAGAACTCCCACACTGGAGGTTTCCACACCTCCAGCCACTCACACCTGTGGTCAGCAGCAGGCTCACTTATATACACCAGCCATTCAGCTAACACAGAGCACATGACAGGTCACATGGCAGTGACCTCATCACAGGTCCTCAAACCACACACAAAGGTATTCAGCTCACACAGAGCACATGACAGGTCACATGGCAGTGACCTCATCACAGGTCCTCAAACCACATACAAAGGTATAGTGAAGTCTTACTATCACTACATACCTCCCCCCTCTGCCTAAAGCCGTGGGCTTGGCACATTTCATTCACCGACTAGAAACTCCTTTCAGTCGTCTCCACAATCAGCCGGTCTGTCACCGTTTGCCTTAGGTCACTGAGTCCTGATCTAATTGAGGTGTCACTGCCTCTAGCTCTCATTTCAGGCCATCTATGTTCTGTCTTAGTTTCACTTTGATGACCTTCATTCTGCAGCGAACCTCTGCGCCTCTCTATATTGTGGGTTGAAGGTGACTGCCTTTTTTTCTCAACTCTTGCAGCTGTCTGTTGGTCTGCTTCTTCTCAAGTTTTAGCTGCTCTATTGTTCCTTGGTTCACCTCCAAGAGCATCCGGATCTTCCCAAGGCTTTCCACCAACGCCCTCCGACTTGGAGGTTTTCTTGTTGGCTCCCGACATCTCTGCTTCTCGTGGAGGTATTGTAGTGGCATAGCTCTTATGTCCGCCTCCCGCTTCACTGTGACTTTCCGGGTGTGGCCATCTGGGTGGCGGTTCCCTTGCTGGCTTTCTTTCGCCGTCGAGGCCCCTTCTTTGGTCAACCTCTTCAGTTCACTCTCTTCCCGTACGCACTGACCGGGAGAGCGCAACCGTTCGATTTCCTGGTCTGTCGTGTTAGCTTCCTTCTCTATCTGGAGTTTTTGGAGAATTTTCTCTTGCTCCTCCGCCCAGCATCGGTGCTCCTCCTCTCTCCGTAGAAGTTCCTGCTGATGCTTCTCCTGGGCCTCTCTGAGCATCTCCGTATCTTTCACTAGGACTTGGTTCGCCGTCAGGCACGCTGATAGTTGACCTTGGACTTTAGAGAGTTCTTTCTCCAGGTCCTTCATTCGTTGCTCAATCTCTTGTCCCCGTATCTTTTCTCGCATAACTGTCTCTTTAAGCAGCTCTATCTCATGGCCCTGCTCTCTTTTATCCATTACATGTGGCACCATCCTTCTCCCCTTTTTTCTCTTCTTAGAGAGCATAGGCTGTCTGGCCTTCCTGCAGCCCCTGCGGTGAGGAAAAGGTCTCCCACTTGTACCTGACTCCACCTTGCTGCACTCGCTTTCACTTGCGGTTAAGTTACAGTCTGCATAGGAGTCATTCCCACTCCCTCTGTCATCTTGGAACGGCAAGTCCCCACTTAACCAGGCGTCGGCCCCTATTCCTGGGGCGACCCAGTTTTCTGCGGACCTATATTTGGTCACCCCAAAGTCCTCACTTTGGTCTGAGCCACCCTTTCTTACGGCTACCAGGCACTGGGTATCTTTGACTTTAGGGGTGGCTACCTCTGTTTTACCCACCACACTATCAGCTACCACTACAGCCTCCAGCAGGGGTGGGCCTCTCTTACGGTCATTCTGGTTCCCTTCTGAGCAATTAGCCAGTGCTTCGTCCCACACCTCCCAAAACCGTTTACAATCCTGGCCTATTATTATAGGATATGGTAAGTCTGGGACTACAGGGACATCCTGGGTAGAAATAATAGTGTCCGTCTCAATGATTACCCTGGTTGCCTGATACTCCCTAGTGACCGCATGAACACAAGGGACTTCCATCTTCCTTCCGGGAATCAGATATACAGGGAGTGTGTCGCTCAGTAGGGTCACCTGGCTTCCTAAGTCTAGAAGTCCACTCACACACTCTCCATTCACTATCAGAGAATAGTTCAGTGCCCCCCGGTCAGATGTAAAGTCAGTACACCATTCGCGACATACACTGTTCAAACCCTGAACCCGGCAACAGTTCCTCGGCTCATCCGCCGCCACCTCTTTTCTCCTCATTGACTCAGATTGAGACTCCGCCCCTTCTGAGTGTGGTAGTAGTTTGTTAGGGTTTACTGGTTCCCCATTCTCGCTAGGGACCTCAGAACCCTTTCTCCACAGATCCCAAAACAGACAGAAATCCCGGCCTATAATTATAGGACGCACCAAGTCCCGAACTACGCCGACTACATGGGACTCAGTGCCATGCGTCGTTTCAATGTCCACTCTGGCCATAGGGTAGTCTTTTACATCACCATGTATGCATTGAACACCAACCTTTTTCCCTGGTAGTATGTTGAGAGGAAAAGTGGCCCTAATCAGGGTCACTAAGCTCCCAGAGTCTAGCAGCGCCGTTACTGCTTCACCGTTCACCTTCACGGGACATACTTGAGGACCCTGATTGGGAAACGGGTTTCCACTGCAGGCTGGATATGCATACCATGAAATACGGTGTCCTAGGCTGCAGTCCATCTGCTCAGTGGTCTGCGGACACCGGGCAGCTATATGTCCTGGCTCGCGGCACCTCCAACAAATAATATCACCCGCAGTGACCTTGGGCACCACCTCCCCCCGCCATTTTGACCTTGGGCTCCCCACCCCTTTTTGGGACTCTGCCCCCTGTTGGGGCCGCCAGTACAGAATAGGCTGCTTCCCCAAGGCACCTTCCATTCCCTGGTACCTCTCGACCAGTCCGACTAGTTCATCAGCATCCCGGGGATCACCCTGGGCAACCCAAGTCTGTAGGGGTTTTGGCAGGGAGTGCACAAACCGATCCATGACGACTCTTTCTACCATCTGTGCCGGCGTAGCGGACTCTGGCTGTAGCCATTTCTGGACCAGGTGCAGTAAGTCAAACATTTGGGAGCGAGGTGGTTTGTCCCGGTGATAAGCCCAGCGGTGCACCCTCTGTGCCCTGATAGTCATTGTTACCCCCATACGTGCGAGGATCTCTACCTTTAGCTTAGGATATTCCTGAGCGTCCTGCACAGTCAAATCGTAATACGCCTTCTGGGGTTCACCTGTCAGGTATGGGGCCAATATCTCTGCCCACTGCCCTGGGGGAAGTCTTTCCCTCTCAGCAACCCTCTCAAATACAGCCAGGAAGGCTTCCACATCATCCCCGGGGGTCATTTTTTGTAATGTGCGTCTTACCGCCTTTCTGACGTGGTTGTCATCAGCCAGACCTGGGGTTGGGGCGCTCGTCCTGCCCTGGATGGCGGTTGTCAAAAGCTGCATCTTCTGCAGATGCTCCTGCTGCATCTGCTGCAAGAACATCCTGTTGGCTTCTTGCTGCTGTTCCTGTGCCTTTTGCTGCTGTACCTGTGCCTGGACCAAGTGTTTCAGCAGGTCTTCCATTTTCTCCGGCAATGCTGGCTGGATTGCTATAGCCTTGACCCACGACATGCAGTAACCAGTCTCACTTCTCTGCTGGGAACGCTGCCCGCATTCTCCACCAATTGTAAGGATGTGGTCTCGCTGGTGTGCGACCGGAGGTAAGCAGGAGGGCGACTCTTCCAGGTTCTTTAAGCAAGTTTATTAGAACTTCATAAACTTGCTGTAAAACAGAAAACAAAACAGCCTTCTCTGGCACAAAGTAACAAAACAGATATAAAGTCCTGGTACTCTAACTGAGCACTCTTTCAGCAACCAGACTGGAGGTCTCCTCAGAACTCCCACACTGGAGGTTTCCACACCTCCAGCCACTCACACCTGTGGTCAGCAGCAGGCTCACTTATATACACCAGCCATTCAGCTAACACAGAGCACATGACAGGTCACATGGCAGTGACCTCATCACAGGTCCTCAAACCACACACAAAGGTATTCAGCTCACACAGAGCACATGACAGGTCACATGGCAGTGACCTCATCACAGGTCCTCAAACCACATACAAAGGTATAGTGAAGTCTTACTATCACTACAACTGTATATATATATAGTACAGACCAAAAGTTTGGACACACCTTCTCATTCAAAGATGTTTCTGTATTTTCATGACTATGAAAATTGTACATTCACACTGAAAGTATCAAAACTATGAATTAACACATGTAGAATTATATACTTAACAAAAAAATGTGAAACACCTAAAATGGTTTTCGCTTCACAGGTGTGCCCTGTTAGGTTTAATAATTGTGATTTCTAGCCTGGTGGTGTTTGGAACCAAAGATCTCAAATTTGGACTCATCAGACTAAATCATAGATTTCCACTGGTCTAATGTCCATTCCTTGTGTTCATTAGCCCAAACAAGTCTCTTCTGCTTGTTGCCTGTCCTTAGCAGTGGTTTCCTAGCAGCTATTTTACTATGAAGACCTGCTGCACAAAGTCTCCTCTTAGCAATGCCCTTGAAGGAATCCTTGGAATGTGAAAGTGAAGACACACTGAAGACTATATATGGAGTGAAGTTGGCATGGACCTATTATAGACTGACACTGGCTGTTCAGAAGATTGTGCAACCCCCTTTTCCTGCCTGTTACATGATCACTTTGTTCTACTAATAAAGTTCAGTTGTGTGCAAGCTCTGGCTGAGAGAGGAGTATATATATATATCTGACTCCATTGTCCAATGTAACTCTTCTAAGCATGCACTTGGCTAATTATCAGGTCAGGAGCAGGCAATCTCATCTTAAGAGATCACCTTTACATATATATATGTAAATATACATATATATATATATTCGTTAATATAGCGCCATTTATTCCATGGCGCTTTGCATGTGAGGAGGGCATATATAATAAAAACAAGTATAGTAATCTTATATTTAATACATATATATATATTTTTTAATATTTTCCCAATCTTGAATTTGGAGACATTTTAAACTAAATGACAGTTTATGTGTAAGTAACCTACTCCAGAGATGGGAATGAAAAAAAAGTGATGCAAATTGTGTACCTTAGCTTTAGTCACTTAGTCACTCAAAGTCTGCGCAGAGAAGCCGTGCTATGTAGGGTAAACAAAATGACTCAGAATGACTGCTTGCCAAGTGCAGTACTTTATTAGTAAATATTAAAAAAATAAATCTGAAATACCAAGGTCACGGTCTTGTAAGATTTAACAGAATATCTATCTTATGTTAAATTAAAAAATGCAATCTTCAAAAATAAGCAGATAAGGGGAAGTAAAATAATAGTGAGTCCTTTTAGATAAGTACAATCGAAATATAAATCACAGTAAAGTAATTTAAACCATTTATCATAACAAAGTAAGACATTTTACAACTAAGTTTTATTACAGTTGCAATCAAAATGATTCAATCCCTATAATAATTGTTTATTAGCAAGATTTTTTAAAATTTACAAATGTCTGCTGTTTTCAATACATTAATCAATCAATAATAATTTCAGTATTTCAATCCAAAAAATACAAGATGATTTATCATGTTCAGCATAAAATTCATTTTTTAAAGTGCATCTGTCAATTGTTTTGGCCGCTATAAGATGCGGCCACCGCCTTTCAGGGCTTACAGTATATACAGCATTCTATAATTATCACGCTGCTGCAGTGCAGGTAGGCACAGGCTCCATTAGCATTAGAGTGGAAGCAGGACTGCACCTAGACAAGCAAACCTGTCGTGCAGCAGCGACGCTGCCACCAGGTGGCAGCAGAGTAGTCAAACAAGCAGGGTCAAATCCTAGACTATAGCACAGTACCAAAGGAATGAACAAACTCAGGGTCAGGGACAAGCCAAAGGATCAGTAACGGTCAGGAGCCAAAAGACAAAGACAGAAACAGGTCAGGATACAAGCCAAGTCAAAACCAGGGAGTCAACACACTAAAGGGGAACACTTAGTCAGGATGGGAAAAGGGGAAAAACAGAGACATGGGTTCAGACAGCAAATGCAAAAGGAAAAATCAGAGCAATCAGTCAGCTACAGCAGCCCAAGGCCAAAACTATAACTGACATTGCCTGCAGTAAGCAGCGGCGATAAATAGCCAACCTGAACCCAGACTAAGGCTGAGAAAAGTTAACCCCTGACACGATCAGACAAGGAAAAAGGGAAAACTGGACTCAAAACCCAGTCTAGATCATGACAGTACCCTCCTCTCAAGGGGGGCCACAGGACCCCCGATTTCTCAGGATACCACGCATGAAACGCCCGAACCAATCAATTGGCATGATCTGATCATGCCGGGACACAGGATTGATCCTCAGGACCGTAACCCCTCCAATGGACCAAATACTGCAATGAACTGCGGACCATGCGTGAATCCACAATCCGTTCCACCTCATCCTCCATCTGCCCATCCACAGAAACTGGAGGCAGAGGGGATGGAGACCCATCAGAGGAAGGTACAAATGACTTCATGAAAGAATTATGGAACACATTGGGGATCTGAAGTGACAGAGGAAGGCATAAACGAAAGGCCACTGGATTGATAACTTCAATTACCTCATAAGGACCTATAAACCTGGGACCTAGCTTAGCAGAAGGAACTTTCATCCGAATGTTCTTGGTAGACAACCATACTTTATTTCCTACCAGGAATATAGGTCCTGTAGACCGTCGCTTATCAGCAAACTGTTTATGTTTGCCCCAAGCCTCCCCAATGTTCCTCTGGACCTTCCTCCATACCTCCTTCAACCGCTGAATGGCCAAATACAGCCCTTTGACACACCGAGTCTAACCTGGAAAACTCACCAAAATGAGGGTGAAAGCCATAATTACAAAAGATTGGAGAGGTGCCCATGGGTTGATTAATATGGTTATTAAAGGCAAACTCAGCCACTGGTAACAAAGAACACCAATCATCCTGCTGGGACGTGGCAAGACTCCACAAAATTTGTTCAAGAGACTGATTGGTCCACTCCGTCTGACCATTGGTTTCGGGATAATAGGCCGAGGAGAAGGCCAAACTAATACCTAACCTTTTACAAAAAGCCATCAAGAACTTAGACACAAATTGTACCCCTCTATCTGACACCACACTCAAAGGCACACATGCAATCGCACCACGTGCTCAACAAACAACCTAGAAAGTGTTTCAGCATTAGGCGGTCCCGCCAAATGTGCAAAATGCGCCTGTTTACTGAATCTGTCCACCACCACCCAGACCACAGTTTTGCCATTGAAAGGAGGAAGATCAGTGATAAAGTCCATGGACAGCCTAGCAATAGCTCTACGAGTGGCCAAGATTCCAGGATGCCCACTAAGAGCAGAATCATGGAACTTCTGGAGCACCCTCAACCGGTACTGAACAGGGACAAAGAGCTTTTTGTCAGGCAATGACGGAGGAAAAAGAGACTGAGCCTTATGAATCTCCCGATCCAATTCTGAGGACACCACTGCCACGACCACCCTGTGCTGAAGAATGGAGGAAGGAGGTTCAGGAGGTGATATCAGATCCAAGCTGCGAGATAAGGCATCCGCCTAAACATTCTTGGAAGGTGATAGAAAAATTAAAGAGTGAAAAAAAAAGTTACCACCTAGCCTGTTTGGGAGTCAAACGTTTGGCCGACTCAATATAAGATAGATTCTTGTGCTCCGTAATCACCGTGATCCGATGATCAGCCCCCTCCAAAAAGTGCCTCCATTCTTCAAAGGCCAACTTGACAGCTAAAAGCTCCCAATTCCCAACATTGTAATTTCTCTCAGTGGGAGAGAATTTTTTCGAGAAGAAGGTGCAGGGCCTCAGATTAGTCAAAGTGGCGGGTCCTTGGGACAACACCGGCCCCACCCCCACCTCTGACACGTCCACCTCAAAGATGAACGGTTCAGATGCATCAGGCTGGACCAAAACAAGGGCACACGTAAAGCATTTCTTTAATAAGGCAAACGTGGCCACAGACAGAGCTGACCAGCTTTTGATATCAGCTCCCTTGCAAGTAAGATCAGTGAGGGGCTTTACCATCTGTGAATAACCCTTAATGAATTTCCTATAATAGTTTGCAAACCTCAAAAAAGTTGAAGGCCCTTAAAGTCTCTGGGTTGCTCGCAATCTATAATAGTCAGTACCTTCCCAGGGTCCATACGAAACTCTTTGTCAGACAGAATTAATCCCAGAAAAGATAATCTTGAACAAAAAATGAGCATTTTTCCGGTTTTGCAAAACGCGAGTTCTCCCGTAACCTCTGATGAACCGTATGTAGATGATCCATGTGAATTTGTTTGTTAGATGAAAACACAAGGACATCATCCAAATACACCACCATAAAGCACCCAATAAAATCAGAAAATACATGGTAAATAAAATTCTGAAAAACAGCTGGCGCATTAGTGAATCCGAAGGGCATAAAGAAATTCTCAAATAACCCTTCAGAAGTGAGAAATGCTGTTTTCCACTCATCCTCCTCCCGAATACGAATTAGATTATATGCACCCCTGAGATCCAATTTAGAAAACCACTTAGCCCCCGATAATTGGTTGTACAAATCAGGGATGAGCCGGAGGGGATAGATATTTCTCACTGTGATCTTATTCAATTCCCGAAAATCAAGGCATGGGCGCAAACCACCATCTTTTTTTTACAAAAAAAAATCCAGCTGCCACAGGGGAGTCAGAGGGACGGATGTGGCCTTTACGTAGGTTTTCAGAAATATAATCCTTCATAGCAGTTTGCTCTGGGCCAGAGAGGTTGTACAGATGGGCCTTAGGCAATTTAGCCAATTCCAAAAAAAGAAAAAATTAACGTCAACTAAGGTTCGTAAATCATTACAATTATCATACGCAGATCTGTGCAATCTGAACTAAGCAGTAAAATATTGCTGGTATGCGGTGCTATACATGAATAAAGAGTCAAATGTAGATTTCATATAAGAAAGAAAATGTAGCACTCAGTAGCTTGAAAAACTCCAACAGTCTTTAATTCACTTCAGTGACATAGACACATTATGGACGTGCAGGGTAACAAGGAGTGCGAGGGAGAGAGAAAGGACGAGGGCCGTTTTGTGAACACTCGCTTCAACGGGTCTCTCTCCCCAGCATTCCTTGTTACCCTGCATGTCCATAATGTGTCTATGTCACTGAGGTGAATTAAAGACTGTTGGATTTTTTCAAGCTGGTGAGTACTACATTTTCTTTCTTTATATGGAGTCTACTTAGGCAATTTAGCACCCGAAACCACATTGATAGTACAGTCAAAAGGCCGGTGTGGTGATAAGACCTCGGCCTCCTTTTCAGAAAAAACTTCCTCAAAATCCTTCAAGTACTCTAGAATACCTTCCAGATTAACGGATGACACAAGAACAGTAGTAAGGCAACTTTTAACACAATTAGGACCCTATTTAACAATGTCCAGAGATTCCCAGTCTATCACAGGATTATGTAATTGTAACCAGGGGAACCCCAACACCTGTCCCGCAGGAAGATTGTCCAAAACAAAACATGAAATACGTTCCTGGTGCAAGGAACCCACTTTAAGGAGAAGCTCCTCCGAGACAAATCTAATGAGATTCTTAGTCAGCCGTGTTTTGTCAATGGCAACAATATCAATAGGAGTCTCCTGCCTAACTGTCCCTAACTTACACTTGGTCGCCAAGTAAGAGTCAATAAAGTTCATGGACGACCCGCAGTCCACGAAAGCAGAAGTGTGCGTGAAGCCACTCCCACAACAAAGTTCCACTTCTAACAATACTTTAGAAAATGAGGAAAAAGGTGCCTGAGAGTCTGGGTGACCTGCTCGATAATCACCCAGACTCAGTATCTTGTTAGTCGGAGGGCAGGATGGGCAGTCCTTTTTTAAATGTCCGGGATATCCACAGTAAAAGCATAACTTTCCTTCATGTCGCCATCTCCTCTCTTTCTCCTTGAGGTTTGTGGACTCCATAGGTTCAGACGGTGGCAAAACAACAGGATTACCAGGGAACATTTGAACCTCTCTGTCTAACACCTCTCTCCAGCAGCCTCCGATCCATACGGATAGTCTGAGTCATAGCCTCCTCCAATGAGTTGGGTGGTGGATGGAGAACCAGAGCATCCTTCAGGTAATCCGACAGTCCTCTCCTGAACTGACATCTCAGCACATAGTCATTCCAGGACACCTCAGTGGACCATCGACAGAACTCGGAGCAACACCATTCAGCCAAGAGCTTGCCCTGAAAGAGACTCATGATTGTGTCCTCTGCCACTCTGACCCTGTCATGCTCATCAAAAATAAGTCTTACGGCCTCAGAGAACCTAGCCACAGACACACGCTCAGGGGCAGAAGCAGGTAAAGAGAAAGCCCACAATTGAGGTCACTCCCGAAGTAAGGAAATAATTATCCTCACCCGCTGACTCTCCTCTCCGGAAGATCGGGGTCTAAGAGAAAACAACAGCTTGCAACTCTCCTTGAAAGTACCGAACCTTTCCTTTTCCCCGGAAAAGGTATCTGGGGTCTGACCGTAGGTTCAGGAGAGTGCAAAAAAGACATGAACAGTGTCAGCGTGCTTACAAACAGATTGGGAAAACGATCCCTGCAAATATTTTACGGTTTCAGAAATCTCTCTTTGCAGGTGGTTATGTGACATGGCCAAGGCCCTATGCTCCACAGACAGATCCTGTATCATTTGCATCAAACTAGCCATTTGATCTGCCAAGGTATGGAGCGGAGAAAAAAAACTGTTTCTAGTCAGTTATAATATCACGCTGCTGCAGTGCAGGTAGGTGCAGGCTCCATTAGATGGCAAGAGATTGGAAGCAGGACTAGACCAAGTAAGCCCGTTGTACAGCAGCGAGGCTGCCACCAGGTGGCAGCAGTGTAGTCAAACAAGCCGGGTCAAATCCTAGACTATAGCGCAGTACCAAATGGAATAAACAAACTCAGGGTCAGTTACAAGCCAAAGGATCAGTAACGGTCAGGAGCCAAAAGACAAAAGACAGAAACAGGTCAGCATACAAGCCAAGTCAAAACCAGGGAGTCAACACACTAAAGGGGAACACTTAGTCAGGATGGGAATAGGGGAAAAACAGAGACATGGGTTCAGACAGCAAATGCAACAGGAAAAATCAGAGCAATCAGAGTCAGCTACAGACAGCAGCCCAAGGCAAAAACTATAAGTAACATCACCTGCAGTAAGCAGCGGCGATAAATAGCCAACCTGAACCCAGATTAAGGCTGAGAAAGGTTAACCCCTGACATGACCAGACCACGAGAAAGGGAAAACAGGACTCAAAACCTGGTCTGGATCATGACAATAATGCTGTGGATAAGCCCGGTCTGACCTGCAAGATCAGAAAAATAACTTTCATTATACTCACCCGAGCGGGCAGTTTGCTGCGATCCGGTCCGATGGGTGTTGTAGGTCCTGGTCCGGCTCCTCCAATCTTCTTGCGCTATCGCCCTCCTGCTTGCTTCCTTGCTCCCAGCATCACGCTTCTGCGCATGTGTGCTTCTTTGCCCTGTTGAGGGCAAAGCAATGTTCTGCAGTGCGCAGGCACTGGGAAAGGTCAGAGAGGCCAAGCGCCTGCGTACTTTGTTCTGCTCTCAACAGGGCAGAGAAGTGCACCTGCACAGAAGCGCAATGCTGGGAGCGAGGAAGCAAGCAGGAGGGCGGCGTCGCAAGAAGATGGGAGGTGCCGGACCCAGACATGCTACACCTATCGGATCGGACCGCATCTGACAGCCCCCCCTATGTGAGTATAATAAAACTTATTTTTCTTATCTTGCAGGTAGGACCAAGGGCTTATCTACAGCATTATAGAATGCTGCAGATAAGCCCTAAAAGGCAGTGGCCACATCTTATAGCGGCCAAAATAGCTCACAGGTTCCATTTAAAGGAAATATGTCACCATATTTTAACTATGGTATCTGAGAGCAGCATGAAATAGGGGCGGAGATCTTGATTCCAGCAAGATGTAATTTACTGGTCTGCTTGGTGCAGTTTTGATAAAATCACTGTTTTATTTGCTGCAGATCTGCCAGTTCTCTAATTCTGAGCTCTGTATCACTCCGCCCACTCAACTGATTGGTAGCTTGCTGCTTAGGCACAGAAATCTACTAATCAGTGGGGTTACACAAAGCAAAAGGACTACATGGCACGAGACAAACATTGATTTTATTGAAACAACAACAGACAGCCCAGTGTGACACATTACTGGAATCAGGCTCTCTGCCTACATTTCAAGAATCTGTCAGATCACAGCAAAGATCTGCAATCTGCAATCTCAGAACTATACAATGCCCTGAACAGAAACCCAAAAGATGAGATCACACAGTCAGGATTTGTCAGAATTTGTCCACGTGTTGTAGATAAAATATAGAACAGTAGTATCTACCCTTTATACCAGACTAGCAAAGGGTTTGTTGATGGTGAAATTTGATTGCATTTTAGAAATATGGAAAAGTTAAGAGAGTGGTTCAAAAAGTTAAAAAGAGATAATTGCCTTGCAAAAATAAGTAGCCAAAAAGATAGCAAAGACATCACCGCATGTGCTTTCTCCTGGGAATTTTACCACTGCTGATGACGATCCGAAGATGTGAGGAGGACCGGATAGGTGGTGATGAGGATGAGCAGCAGGAAATGCGATTGGTGAGGAGAGAGTAAGAATTTTTATTTAATATGTTACATATTACATTTATTATGCTATGGGGTCTGGAAAGACCCCAGATCATGATACAAGACATTTCTTTCCCAGAGAATAACTTCTCCACTAGTCAAATTTCCCAGGAAAAAAACACGCAAACAGGCAACTTTGAATTTTGTCTGATTCGCTAAACTCTAGTATTCTGTTCTGCATAATGATGAAAAAAAGCTAGGACTATTCAGTCTTTGGATCAATCGTGTTTCTGGTAAAGGAAGAATGAAACATACCCTGATGAAATCACCATATCTACAGTGAAGCATGTTGGTGGTGATTTTCTATGGTTTCTTTGCTCCCTCTATTACTAGAAACCTGCTGTTAGGGTTGTGGAATGCACTAAATAGAATATTTAATAAAGGGCGTTTGCAAACCGGGGTCCACCGTGCAGAGATGGGGAAACTGCAGCTAATGTGCACAATGGTGAACTAAGGTAGCGATCCCCTAGAACACACAGGGTTAAACATCACCCTTTGTGGATTAAGCACGGATCTGCCTGTTTTGATAACTTCTCACACTGCTGAGTGGCAGAAAAAACAAAGCTAACTAATCATGGGATGGCACAAAGCAAGAGTACAAGCTGAACTGACCGTAGAACGGTACCAAAAGGTGTGTGCCAGAGCACGTGGGTTGACTGCGCCCTGTAAACAGCCCATGCTCAGCAGCACACGTGGCTGAGACAGGCGCTAGGTCAAGCTGAGTAAAAACCTGCCTCTCTAGTTAAAGCTAGACGTTCACACATGCAATCAGAGCGGCAGAGTCTCGACCCAAATACACGTGTAAACAGAGTGGTAGCGTATCCACTCACACACACAAACACAAATGAACTTAGCGCACCGACGGGCACGCCAAAGATCCTTTTATAGACTGCGCCTAAGTCCAGTCAGACAGGACCTTGCTTGAAGGCCAATCCAGAGCCGGCACAGGGCCTGAACAGCTGACGGCTGACCACCAATGAGAGGTCACCTCATGAGCATGCTCAGTAGAGTGAATCCTGGACTTAGTCTAAGGAAAGGCTGCTCGCCGCTGTCTATTTCTTGATACCATAGCTGAACCTGGAGAGGCAGCAGTAACAAAACGCACAGACTGAGTCTGAGCAAGACAGCAAGACTGACTTCTCTGCTGAGCAGCATCTGCTGTGGTTGGTAGTGAATGGGAGACCACAGGAAAAGACAAGTCTTGGGATACACCTTGTGCAGGGGAGAATTCTAACACCTGCAGCATGTGGATTGGCAAGATTAATTCAATGGAGTAAAAAAAAATCCTAGAAACAAATGTCATGGCTTCTGTGAGGAAGCTGAACTTTGGGTTTTGAATCTTCCAACATGACAATTACACCAAGCATATCTCAAAATGTACTGAGGCTTATATGAAAAAAAAGGTAAAGAAATCGTTGGCACAACTCCTGATAGAGAGATGTGGTGCACAGGTAGGATCCCAATCCGTGACGTATTAAATATGAACCTTGGCACACACAGGTGGTCTTGTGAAAAAGTATAGACTTTAAATCAAAAACCAGTACATACATCAAACGTTTCGGTCGTAAATGACCTTCCTCAATGTACAGTATACAGATACTGTGAGCCTGGAGGAAAATGTGAATAGCCACTTGCAATAGGTAGCAAAAAAACTGCAAACCATGTGTCTATAACATCAGAGAAGTGTGGAGGCATGTGGCGGCACAGACGCGGTCTTTCACCACTTGTCAGAAGCCTATCTTATATAAGTATGGTTTAAAAAAGTACTAGTACATTAACCCCTTCACCTTCTGGCTATTTTCCATTTTTTCATTTTTGTTTCCCCCCCTTCTTCAAAGAGCCGTAACTTTTTAGATTTCTTTCTATATGTCCGAATTAGGACTTAATTTTTCGCAGGATGAGTTGTACTTTTGAGTGGCACAATTGACTTTTCCATATAGTGTGCTAGAAAATGGGGGGAAAATATAAAAAAAGTGCAATTCCACAATTGCTTTTGGGGTTTTTATTTACCATGTTTATTATATGGTAATACTGAACTGCCATTATGATTCCCTAGGTTGTCATGAGTTCACACATACCTAACATGTATAGTCTATATTTCATTGAACTGGTGAAAAAATTCTGAAATTTATATGAAAAAAAGGTTTTGCGCTTGTCGCCTTTTTCCAAAACCCATAAAGTTTCAATTTTCTGGGGCTGAGTGTGTTAGGGTTCGATTTCCCGCTGCTGCACAAGGGAAGTCTCGAACCCGTCCCGCTGCAGTCTCCCATTCATCTCCGGCCACAGTGGAGCCTGCTCAGCAGAGACATCGGTCCAGGCGTCTTGCCCACTCCTCTACTGTGCAGTGACTTGCTGCTGCCTTTCCTGGATCTGCTATTATAGCCAGTGCTGGAGCAGTCGTCTTTGAGACAAAGTCCTGCGTTTTCCCATCTGAGCATGCCCAGAGTGAGATCTCTCATTGGAGATCAGGGGTCACATGTTCAGGTGCTGCAGCGGCTCCTATTGGTCCGCCAGGAAGGTCATGTAGCTACGTTTGTTTGTAACAGCTTCTCATTGGTCCTTGTTCCTGGAAGGTCCTGTAGCTGTTGCTATAAAAGGGTAGCATGGCTGGGCCGCCATGCGCTAATATCAATCATTGTATGCTATGCGCCAGTGTGGTCATGTGTATGTGTGGATAGGGACCCGGCTGAAATAAGCCACTAGAATACCGACTTAATCGGTGAGGAGTTTGGTATGGTAGCTGGTCAGGGTCGGTGTCCTAGATGCCCTAGATTACCGGCATAACCGGTGAGGAGTTTGATTGCCGTATTCAGGGCCTGGCGTTCAGACGCCATAGATTGCGGGTGACTCCCGTGAGGACATTAGCTCATGATCACGCTTTATGTGCGCTTAGCACTTAACTGTGTATCTGGGAGCCTTACAGGACACAGTGCTTTTTCTCAGCGGCCCTGTGACGTAACAGGGTTCGCTTTCAACGCTAGTCAGCGCCCTAGCGTGTTTTCTTTGCCACTCAGTTGTGTCTAGTGAGTGCGCACACATCGCCATATATCGTTGCGGCTCCTCTTCTAGCGGCTCTGTGGAGTAACAGACTTCACACTCATTGCCACAGCGCATTATGGCGTTTATGTTGGCAGCTCTGCGGGATAACAGAGTTTGCTTCTTGCGCCTTTTTGCCAGCAGCGGGCTTCGCCTGCATGGTGGACCCCGGGCTGCGAACGCACTTATTATTTATATTATTTTGTGCGTTCCGCCAGCCTTAACATAATATTAGCGCCAGGATCTGGCTGGTAAAATGGCGGACGACCAGCGTCTGCAGCGGTATATCCAGCAGCTGGAGGGTAGGTTGGCGTCTCTAGAGCGCACAACCTCAGCGGTGGATGTTACCGCAGTCGCGGTTCAGGCTACTAGTGTGGCCGCCGCCAGTTTGTCCTCTGCTACCCCTGCTCCGACTATTTCCCGCCTCCCACTTCCAGACAAGTTTACCGGTGACAGTAAACAATGTCGGGGTTTCGTCAGTCCAGTGCTCCATACATCTAGAGCTTCTGGCTGCACGTTATCCCACGGAGCGGGCGAAAGTGGGTTTTATCATATCCCTTTTGTCGAGCAGGGCGTTGGAGTGGGCAACGCCGTTATGGGAGCGCGATGATCGTGTGGTGCAGAGTGCTCCTCTCTTCTTGGACACTCTTAAACAGGTCTTTTTAGGACCTCGTGTCACCCACGATACGGCTCTTCAATTGTTGGCTATCACTCAGGGTTCATCCATGGTCAGCCAGTTTGCCGTCCAATTTCGGACTCTGGTCTCTGAGCTGGATTGGCCAGATAAAGTCCTTATACCCGTGTACTGGAGGGGACTGGCAGACCATGTGAAGGACGCCTTGTCCACCAGGGAGATTCCTGCCACACTGGAGGAGCTCATTACCATATCTACCCGCATCGACCTTCGTTTTAACGAGCGGAGGTTGGAGCGGGCCCAGTGTAGGCAGAGGTTCCGGTTGGCGCCCACCTTCGCCAGACCTCTGGAATCTTCCATTCAGGCGTCCGATTCCCCTGAGGCCATGGAGATTTCTCGAGTGAGACCTAAGTCTCGGGCTGCTCGAGTATCTGTGACCTGTAATGCCTGCCAACAAATAGGGCATTATGCTAACAAATGTCCACGGCGGTCGGGAAACGACCGCGTCTAGTAACCATTGGAGGGGGTTCACTAGACACAGCAGTACACGCCTCCAAGTTGTCCTTTAGGGGTACAATCAATTTTGGCTCATCCACTTTAACAGTCACGCTTTGTGTGGATTCTGGAGCCGAAGGAAATTTCATGTCTTCTACCTTCGCTCTCCGCCACTCTATACCTCTGGTGATGCTCGCCAAACCCGTGACTGTTCGAGTAGTGAATGGGTCGACACTGCCTTCACCAATCACACATCAGACCATCCCTTTCACGTTGTCAATGTCACCTTCCCATCAAGAGATTATCTCACTTTTAGTCATTCCCGAGGGAATAGACGAGATCTTGTTAGGGATGCCCTGGCTCCATTTCCATTCCCCACACATTGAGTGGAACTCTGGGAGGATATTGGGTTGGGGTGAGTCATGTAAAGGCAGATGTATGAGGGAATGCATTCAGGTGGCCACTACAGAGATGCCCGCAGATTTTACTTCAATTCCTAATTACTATTGGTCATATGCAGACGTATTCTCCAAAAAGGCTGCAGAAGTCCTTCCACCTCACCGTCCCTATGACTGTCCTATTGACCTCTTGCCTGGAGCAGAACCTCCTCGGGGACGGGTCTATCCCCTTTCTCTCCCGGAGACGGAGGCTATGTCCCAATATATCCAGGAGAACTTGGCAAGAGGATTCATTAGGAAGTCAGTGTCACCTGCAAGGGCGGGGTTCTTCTTCGTGCAGAAGAAGAACGGAGAGTTACGTCCATGCATCGATTACAGGGGTCTTAATGCCATCACCGTTAAGAATAAATACCCGTTGCCTCTAATTTCTGAGCTATTTGATAGGCTACGGGGGGCAAGGATATTTACGAAGTTAGATATGCGGGGTGCTTATAACCTGATACGCATCCGTGAGGGGGACGAATGGAAGACGGCTTTTAATACCAGGGACGGGCACTATGAATATCTGGTGATGCCCTTCGGGCTCTGTAATGCCCCAGCCGTCTTCCAAGACTTTGTTAATGACATCTTCCGGGATATGCTCTCCACCTCAGTCGTAGTCTATCTGGATGATATTCTCATCTTTTCCCCAGATATTGACTCCCATCGGAGAGATGTTTGCAGAGTCTTCGACCTCCTACGGGCAAATTCCCTCTACGCAAAGTTGGAGAAATGTGTGTTTGAGCAGGAGTCCTTACCTTTTCTGGGCTATATCATCTCCGCCCAGGGATTGGCTATGGATCCTGCCAAACTACAAGCGGTGATGGACTGGCAAGAACCCCATTCTCTAAAGGCGGTGCAGCGCTTTATGGGGTTCATTAATTACTACCGCCAGTTTATTCCTCACTTCTCAACTTTGGTAGCTCCCGTGGTTGCCCTCACCAAAAAGGGAGCTAATCCCAAATTGTGGTCTGAAGAGGTCTCCAAGGCCTTCACGTCTATTAAGTCCCATTTCGCTAGCGCTCCCATCCTACATCGCCCCGATGTTGATAAGCCATTTATATTGGAGGTGGATGCCTCGTCCGTTGGGGCTGGAGCAGTCCTCTTCCAAAAGGATGCTCAAGGTCGGAAGCATCCATGCTTCTTTTTCTCCAAGACCTTCACACCAGCGGAGAGGAATTATTCCATCGGGGACAGGGAGTTGCTAGCAATGAAGTTGGCCTTCTCGGAGTGGAGACATCTGTTGGAGGGGGCTCGCTTTCCCTTCCAAGTCTTCACGGATCACAAAAATTTGGTATATCTTCAGACAGCCCAGCGGCTTAATTCTCGCCAGGCCAGATGGTCCTTGTTCTTCTCCCGGTTTCATTTCACACTGCATTTCCTCTCGGGAGAGAAGAACATTCGTGCCGACGCTCTCTCTCGCTCTGTGGTGTCCTCGGAGGAGGAGGTGGAGGAGCCTCGGCTTATCGTCCCTGCAGAGAGCCTGAGAACAGTGGCCCCGGTGTCACTAGAGTCTGTGCCCCCGGGCAAGACTTTTGTGCCTACCAATTTGCGACCGGAGGTACTCTCTTGGGCACATTCGTCCAGGGTGGGTGGACACTTTGGGACAAAGAGGACATCTGAATTGCTGGCGAGGACATACTGGTGGCCGCATATGGTCCGTGACGTTGGGGACTATGTTCGGGCGTGTGTCTCCTGCGCCAAGAATAAGTCTCCACGACAACGGCCAGCTGGGTTACTTTACCCTTTGCCGGTGGCAGACAGGCCCTGGGAGATGGTTGGGATGGACTTTGTGGTGGGCTTGCCCAAGTCTCGGGGTTGCACCATCATTTGGGTAATCACCGACCATTTTTCCAAAATGGTGCATTTGGTGCCGCTTCCACGGTTACCTTCTGCACGGGCTCTGGCAGCGTTGTTCGTTAGGCACATCTTCCGTCTACACGGCATGCCGGACAAAATTGTCAGTGACCGAGGTCCCCAGTTTGCGTCTCGGTTCTGGAGAGAGCTTTGTCGTCTACTCAGTATTGAGTTAAATCTCTCTTCAGCGTATCATCCTGAGACGAATGGGTTGGTAGAGAGGGCCAAACAGACCTTGGTCACCTATCTACGACATTTTGTCTCTGCCAGGCAGGATGACTGGGCATCCTTGCTACCATGGGCTGAGTTTGCATTAAACAATGCTGTGGCTGACTCCACCGGAGAGACTCCTTTCCTTCTGAACTACGGTCAGCATCCGCGGGTCCGGTGCCCATGCCCGTGTCTTCCGCCGACTCCAGGGTGGCAGACTGGGCTGTGGAGGCACGGGACATTTGGGACCGTACCCAGATGCCATTCATGCGTCCAAGGAGAGGATGAGGTCCTCCGCCGACGCACATCGGCGCCCCGCTCCAACATTTGCTCCTGGGGACTTGGTGTGGCTCTCCGCCTGTAACATCAGGCTGCGAGTTGAGTCCACTAAGTTGGCACCCCGCTACCTGGGTCCTTTCAAGGTCCTCGAGCAGGTTAACCCTGTGGTATACCGTTTGGCTCTTCCACCACGCCTGGGTATCTCCGACACCTTTCATGTATCCCTCCTGAAACCCGTGCTCATGTCCCGGTTTTCTGAGTCATCTGCCGGGACATCGGGTTCATCTACGGATGACCATGAGGTGAACGCCATCGTAGGGTGTAAGGTGGTACGGGGCAAAAAGTTTTATTTGGTGGACTGGAGGGCTATGGGCCTGAGGATAGGTATTGGGAGCCTGCCGAGCATATTCACGCTCCGCAGCCTTTGAGCCAGTGAGGCCCAAAGAAGGGGGGGCCCTAGGAGTGGGGGTAATGTTAGGGTTCGATTTCCCGCTGCTTTACAAGGGGAGTCTCGAACCCGTCCCGCTGCGGTCTCCCATTCATCTCCGGCCACAGTGGAGCCTGCTCAGCAGAGACGTCGGTCCAGGCGTCTTGCCCACTCCTCTACTGTGCAGTGACTTGCTGCTGCCTTTCCTGGATCTGCTATTATAGCCAGTGCTGGAGCAGTCGTCTTTGAGACAAAGTCCTGCGTTTTCCCATCTGAGCATGCCCAGAGTGAGATCTCTCATTGGAGATCAGGGGTCACATGTTCAGGTGCTGCAGCGGCTCCTATTGGTCCGCCAGGAAGGTCATGTAGCTACGTTTGTTTGTAACAGCTTCTCATTGGTCCTTGTTCCTGGAAGGTCATGTAGCTGTTGCTATAAAAGGGTAGCATGGCTGGGCCGCCATGCGCTAATATCAATCATTGTATGCTATGCGCCAGTGTGGTCATGTGTATGTGTGGATAGAGACCCGGCTGAAATAAGCCACTAGAATACCGACTTAATCGGTGAGGAGTTTGGTATGGTAGCTGGTCAGGGTCGGTGTCCTAGATTACCGGCATAACCGGTGAGGAGTTTGATTGCCGTATTCAGGGCCTGGCGTTCAGACGCCATAGATTGCGGGTGACTCCCACGAGGACATTAGCGCATGATCACGCTTTATGTGCGCTTACACTTAACTGTGTATCTGGGAGCCTTACAGGACACAGTGCTTTTTCTCAGCGGCCCTGTGACGTAACAGGGTTCGCTTTCAACGCTAGTCAGCGCCCTAGCGTGTTTTCTTTGCCACTCAGTTGTGTCTAGTGAGTGCGCCAACATCGCCATATAGCGTTGCGGCTCCTCTTCTACCGGCTCTGTGGAGTAACAGATTTCGCACTCATTGCCACAGCGCATTACGGTGTTTATGTTGGCAGCTCTGCGGGATAACAGAGTTTGCTTCTTGCGCCTTTTTGCCAGCAGCGGGCTTCACCTGCACAGTGGACCCCGGGCTGCGAACGCACTTATTATTTACATTATTTTGTGCATTCCGCCAGCCTTAACAGAGTGATGGCTTATTTTTCATGCCCTGAGCTGAAGATTTTGCTACCATTTTGGGTAGATACCATGTGCTGCTCACCTCTTGTTGCATTTTATTGCAATGTTGCGGTTGCCACCAAATAATCGTAATTCTGGTATTTCGATTTTTTTCTCTTTACGCCGTTTGCCGATCGGATTAATTTATTTTAAATTTTGATAGATTGGACTTTTACAAACACAGCAATATCAAATTTGTGTATTTTTTATTATTTTATTTTCATTGAGGCAAAAATGGGGTGATTTTAACTTTTGTGTAGTTTTTCACATTTTTAAAAACTTTATTTTCACTTTTTACTTTACATATCAGTCCCTTTAGGATACTTGAAACTACAATCTTTTGATTGCTTGTGCTGTACATAGCAGAGCTTCAACCCTGTATATACAGGTGTTTCTCACAAAATTAGAATATCATTAAAATTTTTATTTATTTCAGTTCTTCAATAAAAAAGTGAAACTTCTATATTATATAGAGTCATTACAAACAGAGTGATATATTTCAAGTGTTTATTTTTGTTAATGTTGATGATTATGGCTTGCAGCCAATGAAAACCCAAAAGTCATTATCTCAGTAAATTAGAAAACTTTATAACATCAGCTTGAAAAATGATTTTAAAATCCGAAATGTTGGCCTACTGAAATGTATGTTCAGTAACTGCACTCAATACTTGGTCAGGGCTCCTTTTGCATCAATTACTGCATCAATGTGTGAAGCATGGAGGCGATCAGCCTGTGGCACTGCTGAGGTGTTATGGAAGCCCAGGTTGCTTTGATAGCAGCCTTCAGCTAGTCTGCATTGCTGGGTCTGGTGTCTCTCATTTTCCTCGTGACAATACCCCATAGATTCTCTATGGGGTTAAGGTCAGGCAAGCTTGCTGGCCAATCAAGCACAGTGATACTGTTGTTTATAAACCAGGTATTGGTACTTTTGGCAGTGCGGACAGGTGCCAAGTCCTGCTGGAGAACGAAATTTCCATCCCCAAAAAGCTTGTCGACAGAGGGAAGCATGAAGCGCACTAAAATTTGATGGTAGACGGCTGCGCTGACTTTGGTCTTGATAAAACACAGTGGACTGATGACTCTGGCTCCCGAAACCATCATTGATTGTGGAAATTTCACACTAGACCTACTGAAATTTCACACTAGACCTACTGAAACAAACTAAGGAACCTTTTTAAACGCTTAGGAAGCCTTTGCAGGTGTTTTTTGCTAGTTATTCTAATGTACTGAGATAATGACTTTGGGTTTTCATTGGCTGTAAGCCATAATCATCAACATTAACAGAAATAAACACTTAAAATAGATCACTCTGTTTGTAATGACTATATAATATACGAATTTCACATTTGTATTGAAGAACTGAAAAAAATTAACTTTTTGATGATATTCTAAATTTTGTAAGAAGCACTTGTAAGTCTTCAGTGCACTGTGCATAACACAAATAAATAGCTTTTATTATACTCATGTGGTGCGATCCAACCTGATGGGCGTTGCTGGTTTTGATCCGGTGCCTCATTTCCTCTTGCAATCACCATCCTCCTTTTTGCTTAATGTGGATGATGCATCCTGCATCATCCACACAGTGTTCCCCTTTTTGCTTCCGTGCAGGTTCGCGTCTCACTGCTCTGCTGAGAGTAGAGCAAAGTACTGTAATGCACATGCGCGAGGAAAAGGCAAAGAGAACCTATGCATGCACACTAGAATCCCTTTCTCTGGCCTTGGCGCAAGACTGCTCCACAAGACTTGTTGTTCTGGACGTGCTCAGACTCAGACATCTACCCATCACAATTTGACCTTTGTCAAAGTAACTCAGAACTTACTGTATACTTGCACGTTATATTTAAGAACTGACTTTTCACTGTCATTTTCACATGATAATCCATGTTATTGACCTCAAATGTCAGCAGTGATTTTATTGCTTTAGCTAATCAGTGTATAATAGTTTATACATCTATCTATCTATCTATCTATCTATCTATCTATCTATCTATCTATCTATCTAGCTATCCTATCTATCTATCTATCTATCTATCTATCTATCTATCTATCTATCTATCTATCTATCTATCCCATATCTACCTATCTAAACAAACAAAGAAAAAACGATCATCACCTCCTAGTGTGAACACGTGCAAGCTACGAGGACTGCACAATATACAGTCATGGACAAAAGTTTTGAGAATGACACAAATATTAATTTTTACAAAGTCTACTGCTTCACTTTTTCTAATGGCAATTTGCATATACTCCAGAATGTTATAAAGAGTGATCAGCTTAACAGCAATTACTTGCAAAGTCAATATTTGGCTAGAAAATGAACTTTATCCCCCAAAACACATTTCAACATCATTGCAGCCCTGCCTTAAAAGGACCAGCTAACCTCTTTTCAGTGATTGCTCCATTAACACAGGTGTGGGTGTTGATGAGGACATGGCTGGAGATCAATCTGTCATGATTAAGTAAGAATGACACCACTGGACACTTTAAAAGGAGGCTGGTGCTTGGCATCATTGTTTCTCTTCTGTTAACCATGGTTATCTCTAAAGAAACATGCGCAGTCATCATTGCAATGCACAAAAATGGCCTAACAGGGAAGAGTATCGCTGCTAGAAAGATTGCACCTCAGTCAACAATCTATCGCATCATCAAGAACTTCAAGGAGAGAGGTTCCATTGTTGCCAAAAAGGCTCCAGGGCACCCAAGAAAGTCCAGCAAGCGCCAGGACTGTCTCTTAAAAGTGTTTCAGCTGCGGGATCGGGCTACCAGCTTGCTCAGGAATGGCAGCAGGCAGGTGTGAGTGCACTGTGAGG
>JARQOD010000005.1:348697410-348731731 GCA_033576555.1 Oophaga sylvatica | reverse complement strand
ACTCCCGACTCCAAGATTCTCCCGTGCTGCCCCAAAATCCTCTGGAATGCTCAAACCCCAAGAAATTAGGACTATCCACAATTTGCATGGTTTCAGGCACTCCCTCAAAACACATTTGTTCAGAGGGCCTATCACATTCACTAACCAAAGTCATTCTATGTGTGTGTGTGTGTAGCCCATTCACTATCTCCATCCACCCCTCACTCCCTCAAGATGGCTGGACCATCTTTTGTAAATGCACCATGTATATATACACCTGTACTTTGTATCCCTCCCCCACCTCATTGTAGATTGTAAGCTCTCACGAGCAGGGTCGGCTTATTTTGCTTTAATTATTGTATTGTTAACGTTGTTACCTATGACTTGTGTTTTGAAATTGTTAAACTGTAAAGCGCTGCGGAATATGTTGGCGCTATATAAATAAAGATTATTATTATTATTATTATTACTCATTCTACTATGTGAAGCTACATGCACCGAGAGGCATATATAAATGAAAAATGAACAAGAAAGAAAGAAAACTTATATTGGGCTTAATTTGAATATTAAAAAAAGTATGAATTTACTGTGCTTTATGAAAATTATTGTGATGCTGAGAATAACCCTCTAAAGAATTAGAAACACCAAATATTCATCCTACAGTCATGGACAAAAGTTTTGAGAATGACACAAATATTAATTTTTACAAAGTCTACTGCTTCACTTTTTCTAATGGTAATTTGCATATACTCCAGAATGTTATAAAGAGTGATCAGCTTAACAGCAATTACTTGCAAAGTCAATATTTGGCTAGAAAATGAACTTTATCCCCCAAAACACATTTCAACATCATTGCAGCTCTGTCTTAAAAGGACCAGCTAACCTTTTTTCAGTGATTGCTCCATTAACACAGGTGTGGGTGTTGATGAGGACATGGCTGGAGATCAATCTGTCATGATTAAGTAAGAATGACACCACTGGACACTTTAAAAGGATGCTGGTGCTTGGCATCATTGTTTCTCTTCTTTTAACCATTTTTATTTCTAAAGAAACACGTGCAGTCATCATTGCAATGCACAAAAATGGCCTAACAGGGAAGAGTATCGTAGATAGAAAGATTGCACCTCAGTCAACAATCTATCGCATCATCAAGAACTTCAAGGAGAGAGGTTCCATTGTTGCCAAAAAGGTTCCAGGGTGCCCATGAAAGACCAGCAAGCGCCAGGACCGTCTCTTAAAAGTGTTTCAGCTGCGGGAACGGGCTACCAGCAGTGCAGAGCTTGCTCAGGAGTGGCAGCAGGCAGGTGTGAGTGCATCTGCACGCACTGTGAGGCGGAGACTCTTGGAGCAAGGCCTGGTCTCAAGGAGGGCAGCAAAGAAGCCTCTTCTCTCCAGATAAAACATCATGGACAGACTGATATTCTGCAAAAGGTACAGGCAGTGGACTGCTGAGGACTGAGGTAAAGTTATTTTCTCTGATGAATCCCCTTTTCGATTGTTTGGGACATCAGGAAAACTCCTCATTCGGAGAAGACAAGGTGAGCGCTACCACCAGTCTTGTCTCATGCCAACTGTTAAGCATCCTGAAACCATTCATGTGTGGGGTTGCTTCTCAGCCAAGGGAATCGGCTCTCTCACAGTCTTGCCTAAAAACACAGCCATGAATAAAGAATGGTACCAGAATGTCCTCCAAGAGCAGTTTGGCGATCAACAATGCCTTTTCCAGCATGATGGAGCACCTTGCCATAAAGCAAAGGTGATAACTAAATGGCTCAGGGAACAAAACATAGAGATTTTGGGTCCATGGCCTGGAAACTCCCCAGATCTTAATCCCATTGAGAACTTGTGGTCAATCATCAAGAGACGGGTGGACAAACAAAAACCTAAAAATTCAAATGACAATAAAAGCATTGATTGTGCAAGAATAGACTGCTATCAGTCAGGATTTGGTCCAGAAGTTGATTGAGAGCATGCCAGGGAGAATTGCAGAGGTCCTGAAGAAGAATGGTCAACACTGCAAATATTGACTTGCTGCATTAACTCATTCTAACTGTCAATATAAGCTTTTGTTACTCATATATTTGCAATTATATTTCTGTCTGTGATAAAAACATCTGTCAAACACACATAAAAACCAGAAGGCAGCAGATCATGTGAAAATATAATATTTGTGTCATTCTCAAAACTTTTGGCCATGACTGTATGTATAAACAATCAAAGAGCAAAAAAACAATTACATACCACCAAAGGAAAACGCTCTAAAACAACTCTCAATTAAAAATATATTTATTATATCAATTTATTAAAAAGATACCAAGAAGGTAAAGCAAGATGCCACAGGTTAAGTAAAATTTAAGGTGGGAATCTCAGGAGACAAAACACAATACAAAATCAATACATAGTGCTACTATACAAGCATGTGGTTACAAGTAGTAATGGTATAGTCATATTACATATTCCAGATTCAATAATCAATTGTCCATACTTAATGATACAAGTCTTCAATGGGATTATTCCTCAATGAGGTAAACACTTTTTTATAATAATCCTAAAGTACTACCACAGTTTTTAAAAAATAAAGACCATAACAAGTTAATTGATACAGCGAAGCACAAAATTTGTATATAAATATCCAATGGGATTAGCAATGGGTTGTAAATCTTTAATGGTACCACATGTAATGCAAGAAGGTGTCAATATAAGTCACTAAAAAATGCCCACATGATACAAATAACAAGGTATAGTTACCCTGATAGCCCCTGGGGCTCGGTGGGGTGGTGAGGTCCCATTGAATACTTGTATCATTAAGTATGGACAATTGGAATATGTAATATGACTATACCATTACTACTTGTAACCACATGCTTGTATAGTAGCACTATGTATTGATTTTGTATTGTGTTTTATCTCCTGCGTTTCCCACCTTAAGTTTTACTTAACCTGTGGCATCTTGTTCTACCTTCTTGGTATCTTTTTAATAAATTGATATAATAAATATATTTTTAATTGAGAGTTGGTAGTTATACAGGGTTTTCATTTGGTGGCCTTTAAAGATTTATCTATCTATCTATCTTATATCTATCTATTTATCTATCTATGCAAAGATAGATAGAAAATTGAAACAGCATCTTTTCAATAGTTGAAGCAAATACCAGAACCTCGACAAGGTCCTCAAAAGATATAGCTCAAAGAATGGCAATACTCCAGTTTCCCACTATAAAGAAGAAGGTGATTTTGTTAATTAGAGATGAGCTTATCGATCTACTATGGATCAAAATTGAGTCCAAATTCTTGAAATTAGCAGATCCCCATATATTTGATCAGTTTGACGTTCAATTCATGAGTATGAGCAAAAAAAATATCCTTAGTCATTTTCACACACTGCTAAAAATTGCAACAGCCAAACAGCCCAGTAATTACAGCAGGCACTGCTGATTGGATTTCTCCATAACACCTTCCAGCTATCACATCACATAGTCTAATGTGGCCAATAAGGAAGAATTATCATAGCCACTATAAAAGATGAGAGTCACACATGCAACATTATTTTAGAATATTAAAGCCTAGGGATAGGAGGTCAGAGTGCACAAATCATTGCACATAGTAATAGAAAAAATGCCTAAATTTTCTTGCAGTGTAATGCTACAGTGCTCAAGCATATTGAAAATAGAAGTGTTATAGTCAGCCTGGGAATAATACACCAAAGATTAAAGTAATAGGTATGTGCTGGTTATTAATTGATTGATCTGTGATATACAGTCATAACGGCACTTTTGTTTTACTTTTTATACATTTAAAACAAAGAGCTCAGTTTCAGACCCCTCAGTAGTAATTTTGCAAATAAAAAAAAATTATGAAACCAAGGCATGTGTGTCACATAGTGCTTCCTTGCTTTTGTGACAGACAAACCACAATTAAAAAAAATCTCCACATTCCAGATATTTAAACACAATTGTCTACCTCACAAACTGTGTTTGTTGTAAAGACAAATATACATTTTCTTGTTGTAATAGTCCAATATTAGATCCATACATACACCATGAATATCGCTGTTGGATACCACCAGTAACTATCTGTTTTACCCTAGCCAGATAGGTTGAGACCACTTGAACTATAACAAGGCTATGTTTGTCTTAAAATGTGCAAAAAGGGGTTCAGTACACTAGGAGACCTTGGAGTGTTATATGCAACTTGTCCTGGCAATTAGAGGGTTTGCAGTATTGAGTATTTGCGGTGAATGAAATTTTATAGAAACAAGAAAATTTTAATTTTTAAAATATACTATTCTCTATTATTGATTCATAACTTACAAAAATAACGTTTCAGTTCCACCTGAAACCTTTTTAAACCAGTCTTGTGATAGTGATGCTAAATAGTATAGTGCCGACATAATTACATGTTTGGCAATTAATATAAATAATATCAAATATAGTGACCATAATTCATGATTGAGTTTACATATTCACTAACTTGTGAAGCAACAACTGATGCATTCCCAAAATGTAACTATATTCATACATCATGAAAATTAGATACATTTAACAATTTTAATCTGTTCACAAAGTAGAGCTGAGGGGGTTTTACGATTATGCAGTGATTACTTAATAAAAATAGGTATTGCTTTAAGAATTTTAGTAAACAATTGTCCTTACTTTTTCCATTTTTTTGTAAATATGCAACCTCCTTCATTTTTGTAAATTGCTATATAATTACAGTAACTGTATCACAATTTATTTTATATATAACATTCAGTAAACAAAGATTATTGAATTATTATTCACATCAGGGTGGCCTTTATCTATTATATAGACATTGTACTTTAAATAAAATGTAATTGTTTGCCCCTTCTGTAGTTTTCTAATTAATAATGAACACAGCAATTAAACAGTAATGTAAAAAAGTAACATTATTTGTGTTTGAATTAATAGATTTTTGATTTCTTTTGTGCTGTAGAAAATAATGAAATTGTACATAATGTAAGTTTTGTTTCTTTATTATTCCATTCAAAGGACTAGCTCGGAATAAAATATGATTCCTTCATTCTCAATCGTGTACTTAAAATAAAGCTGTCAGATACCATCAGGCATAATTTCAACTAAATAGTAGCTTGAATTCCATTAGAGTTTGAGTGTCTGCTGTGAAGAATTAGCACCTTAGGTCAAAGAAACCACATGTATCAGTAAGCAGATACTGTATTTCTAAGTGCTTTTGTCCTGCTAACTAAATAAATTACATTAAAGTCCCTTAACTGATAGATTGATTTTTGAAGTACAGTAGTTGAACTGTTGGGAGTAACTCACAAGGGCGCATTTTATACTCTATTGGCTAACCTTTTGCAGATTAATGATTTCGTCAAGATCAATTGAAATAATCTTTGTGCACTGAATTATTCTTTTTTTCAGCCAGATTCAGTGTCCCAGCCCTCAGTGGCCATTCATTTCCCTGATTCACAGCTTCCTCAAATTACAATAAATTTCAAGACATATTTAAGGTTCTCTCTGGGCTTGTCCTTGTGTCCTTTTTCTAGAAATGTCTCAGTCATGCTAATAGACAATTATACATGTAGAGTACTTGCATTCTCATAGCAATATAGTAATAAGAGATGCTGTTTTTGTTTTCAAAACATAGTAAAGGAACTTGTCATTTCCCAAATGCTATTAACCTGTATATATATGGGGATAATCTGCCGAATAATAACGTTACAACCGCTACTCATAACTCGCATACCTATTTGACTGAAAATCGGTCTCTCCCAAGAGTTCATTTTCTCCCAGGAACCTCACTTTCAATAAGGTCACCAGAAAGCATTATAATGCTGTTAAGCTGCAATTTAACCCTACAGGTGCTTCTCACAAAATTAGAGTGTCATAAAAAGTTAATTTATTTCAGTTCTTCAATACAAAAAGTGAAACTCATATACTGTATTATATTGAGTTGTTACAAAGAGTGATCTATTTCAATTGTTTATTTCTGTTAATGATGATGACTATGGCTTTCAGTCAATGAAAACCAAAAAGTCATTATCTCAGTAAATTAGAATACTTTGTAACACCAGCTTGAAAAATTATTTTAAATTCCAAAATGTTGGCCTACTGAAATGTATGTTCAGTAAATGCACTCAATACTTGGTTGGGGCTCCTTTTGCATCAATTTCTGCATCAATGTGGTGTGGAATAGAGGCGATCAGCCTGTGGCACTGCTGAGGTGTTATGGATGCCCAGGTTGTAATGATTCTAAATAATATGTGAGTTTCACTTTTTGTATTGAAGAACTGAAATAATATAACTTTTTGATGATATTCTAATTTTGTGAGAAGCACCTGTATTTTTGTGAGAGGTCATCAATGTCTGTTCGGTGGGGTTATGACACCCGGCAACCCCACTGATCAGCTGTTCTATTTTCTGGAAGTGCTCAATTACGAAGCAGTTCTGTTTACTGATAGTGGCCTCAGCCAGGTACTGCATATAGGGCAGATGTGCAGTACTCTGCCTTGGCCACTATCAGTAGACAGAACAGCGCCATAACTGAGCACTTCTGGCAGCTGACGGCACCAAAAAACAGCTGATTGGCAGGGTGACGGGTGTTGAACTCTCACCGATCAGACATTATAATCTATACTAATGATAGCCATCAATGTTATAGTCAACAACCTCTTTTTAAATGTTACTTAAGATTTTTTTGCACCTGAGGGTGAACAAAAGAGTGTCCTTTAGACTTTCCTTAGTGTGCTATGCACCACCATAAGGTTTTGCATTTTCCTATACTGATGGCCGCTGAGAGGCCATATGGTTGATATATACCACTGTATAGTAGCATACAGTGGGGACTTGCATTGGAGTCGTATTAAGGGAACACTATGCACAAAAGCCTAACTTCTTTTCCCCACAAGAGTATTCTATCATCATGATATGGCATCCCATCAGTTTTTATGTAAGAGAACGTCTACAAGGTGAAGTTATAATTTGTAAAACAAGGGTGGGTATAGCAGAAAAGCAGATTTAATTAAGTACAAATCAAAGTACATTGGCATGTGCATTATTGAAACATCTATGTTTTGTGCTGAGAAAGTGTAATTAAAAATCATTCTATTTACCCCATTTTACCAACATCTTTTGTCATAAAACACCTTATCCATATCAGTCATAATGGGATTTTAAGTCTGTCTATTACAAATGGCATAATATGCAACTATAACTTTGTAAGGAATGAAAAAGAAGATAAAATAATACTGTTTCAGAAATGGATATGAGTAAGTGGGAACATTTAGAGTTAAAATTTTCAACAAAAACAACTTTTAGGTTCCAATGATTGGATAAATACAATATGTTCCTGCCAGAATTTGAAGCAATAAAATTTACTTTTGCCAATTTAGTTTAAAAAAAATTAATCAGAATTAAATATAACAGGCCAAATTGTTAACATATCCCGCCTGCCTGTATTCATCAAAAGAACATCCACCAAGTGAATTAGAAGACAAAACAAAATGAAATATTGCTAAGATTCTAAACAAGAATTTCTAAATTGGAATCATCTATTGTCTACAATATAAAACATTCCTGCTGCCTAGTACTATATTGGAGTTAATTAATAGACATTATTTCATTTAACTAGCAAACATCTAAACAAATTTTTCGACTGGTAGATTTATACTAATATATTGTATATTCACAATTTGCTAAGAATTTTAACAAAGATGTAAAGCCAGCTAAAATTATTATTTAGATTAACTAAATCCTGTTAATAAATACGGAGAAGATCTCCTCCAGTGGCTACCTTGGTATTTAGGGTAATTCAAATAATTATTCAGAGCAGCTTTCTGAACATCATCTGAAAGGGATGTTCCCTTTCAGATGATGTTCAGCCCTGGCTCCAGTGTGTAAAAAAACAAAAAAAACACACAATGCACTGTGCACATCTATGGAAAAGTCACCACTGCTGCATTGATGTCAGGCACTGGCTGCAGTGATTATGTAATGTTGACAGCGTGGTAGCCAAGCAATGACCTATTTGGTTCTGAAAGGAGCATTATATGAGCACTGGCAGAGTAACTGAGCTCACTCATTGACTGAAGCACTGTTGATATGCCTATGTGCCACAGCCAATGCCAGACACCAAGAACAGAGGCGGAGATTCGTTGGTGGACTGGTGAACCATGAATATAGCACGCCTTTTTATTTTCTAATGAAAGAAACCTAGGACAAACATTATTTGAAAGGGAACAACTCCTTTTAAACTCTTCTTGATTTCTTCCATCATACTTTGACTTCATGGTGATCATTTGATTTTGTAGGGTGACAAGTATTATTTTGGTCAAATATACTGTTGATGTAAGGAAAATGATCACTTACATTTTGATGATTGCAGTGGGATATCCCCAAGATTAGCTTTACTGTATGACACTACAATTTGAAACTAGTATGTGAAATTACATAATTTAGCTAACCCCTTTCCGACATCAGGCATAATAGAATGCTGATGTCGGACTCCCCCTGTTTGGTGTGGGCTCCTGCGATGAACTCCCATCTTTCCGGGCACAAGGCAGCAGAAATATACAGCTGACATGTGCCCGCAACAGACACGGGTCGAATTGCGATCCACTCGTGGCTAACTAGTTAAATGCCGCTGTCAATCTCTGACAGCGGCATTCAACCTCTGCTTACCGGAAGCGCGTTACTAAACCCACCCATCAGTGACCATGTCACATGATCACGGGTCACCAATGGGTTGGTATGACAGCCAAAGGTCTCCAGCAGACCTCTATGGTTGTCTTAGCTGGATTGCTATGAGCTCTGTCCGGTGGTCGGAGCTCATAGCAAGTAAGCATTTCTGCTACATACAGGCGATCTGACAACTGCAGTTTCTAGTCTCCCATGGAGACTATTGAAGCATGCAAAAAGTAAAAAAAGTTTTTAAAAATAAAAAAAAATAAAAAATATATAAAAGTTCAAACCACCCCTTTTTCGCCCCATTCAAAATAAAACAATAAAAAATCAAATATACCCATATTTGGTATTGCTGCTATCAGAATCGCCTGGTCAATCAATACAGAAAAAGAATTAACCCAATTGTTAAAAAAAGAAAAAAAGTCAAGGTGGTTCCGGTTCCTGCGCTGAGGATGTAGCATGCTGAAGTAGCAGCTCCCACACCAGACAGAAGTCCTACTAACAAATCTGCCAACATCTGCACCTATTAGACAAGAAAAAGACACATTACCACTGACCCCCACTCCACATCACCCAAAAAGGTCAGTCATTACATTCCCGGTCCACCCACGTGCTCGCAGCAAGCCCCTGCAGAGGGGCTTCTATCTCCCCCCAGGGTAACCCACAGCAAAACAACCCACTGTGATTAAAGGGACAATCCCAGACTATCCGCACACAGAACCCCCCACAACCAGGAAAGCACCACTTACTGGAGCTTTTCATAGCTGTTTTCCTGCTTTTTCAGTACTGGTAAAGGGGCCCCTAAATGTGGTACAGTGACCAGAAAAAGCAGAGAGAAAAAGGTCTCTCCAGCAATGATAGGGCCTCAGGAGGGAGGTTACACACAGTCGGCTGGTCATTTCTCCTGGGAAAACTGGTGACATCTGCTGGCCACTAGAGTGAACTGCAACTGCTTTTTGCACAAGGAAAAGCCCTGCAGCCACCTAGTGGACAAAAATAAGAACTACAAGTACCTGCTTTGTGCTACACGGAGAGATATTTCTATAGCTGCCAAGAAACATAAGAATTGATAATTCTCTGGATAAAGGATAAACTGCAACAACAGAGGGCTCAGACGCTGACCCCATTTACATCACCAATTCAACAAATGGATCGCTCCGTGTTACGTAGCTCACAAAAGCCGGAGAGCCCTATGCAAACAAGCAGTGGGAACCACAGTAAGGGGGAAGACATCACGGACCCAAGCCCCACAAGAGAGGATGCTATCGCAATATACTCGCAACAGAAAACCCTTGTTAGGGAGGACATTGAAGACCTAACTGAGTGTAGTAGGGAAGACCCTTCAAGATTGATAACAATAGAATATAACAAACTGGAGGCTGACGTGGCAAGTAGCATCATGGCAGACATCCAAAAGACCCTGGAACATGCTATCAGGAAGGCCCTCCAGAACATTCAAGAGGAATTGAGCAAACATAAAGGACAGATAGAGGAGCTGGAGCAGAGGGTCTCACAACTTGAGGGTGATAACATGCAGCTCTCCTCACAGTTGAAAGAGACAACTACAGAAACAAAACATCTGTCTGAGAAGGTCGATGACCTGGAAAACAGGTCAAGGCGCAGCAACTTAAGGCTAGTGGGGCTCTCAGATTCGATCCCTGCAGCTTAACTGCAAAGACTCTGCGAAAGAGACCTACCAATGGCCCTGGGAATTAATCATGGTTGAAAGGTTGAAAGGGCTCACAGAGTTGGGCCAGATCTACGATCTCACAACCAAGGATTGAGTGACTGGACGTTAAGACCATGTCAAGTAATCATGAAATTCTTGGACTATGATGATAAGTTAGACATAATGAGAGCATATAGAAGATGTTCCCGGCCAGTGACTTTGAGAGGTATGAAAGCCCTACTATTTGAAGACTATTCCGCGGAGGTGGCAAAATGCAGGAGAGCCTTTTGTAAAATATGTGCAGCACTCTATCAAGCAAAGAAAAGCTTGCACTGCAATACCCGGTGACACTGAGGATTTACCAAAGCGAAGGTGATAGCCTCATCTACAACTCGCCAAATGATGCCGAAAAAGACATGGAAAAAATACTGTGCAGCGCAAAAAACATTGAAAGAAGAAGAGGCCGTGAGAAAGACAGCTTCCCCTCAACACCAAAGCCCCAAAGGATATATGGCCAGCCAAGGTGAAGCACCATAGAAATGAACTGCACCATATACTGTACATCTTGCTCTTGACGGTTCTCCCCCACACCTTTCCTGCAAACAGGACAATGTCTCCCTAAGATGACAGAAGCATCCATCGGCTTCATATTTGGGGGAAGGGACCGGGGTTTTGGCAGGGTGGAGGGCAAAGAGCTATGCAAAGGTACTGCCCAGGGCGGAGGAGAAGATGCAGATGGCATTTTGACAATCATTTATGACATGTGGTGTGGCATATGTTTCTTCCCATGGGTTTTTCTCTTTTTCTTTTTTTTTCTTTTAGTGGCTCTTACTTCCTCAGAAAAAAGGAAAGTCCACAACGCTATTAGTGATGTAGGAAGCTAGAAATACACTACAGCGTATTGAGAACTCACTGTTTGCTTTAAGATTTTAATCTCTATCCCCTTTCATATCTTTGTGTGTTTTTTCTTTCTTTTCAACCCTTCTCTAACCATCTGAGAATCTCCCTTTAATCCCAAGAACCCTTAGAAGGAAAACAAAGCAAGAGGAAATAGGCAGTAATGACAGTGATTATGAAGATCATCTCCTGGAATGTGAAAGACCTAAGATCCCCGAATAAAAGAGTAAAGATACTGAGACATTTGAAAAGGTACTCGCCAGATATTGTATTGCTTCGAGAAACCCATCTAAAGGAAGAGGATTTTTCTAGGCTCAACAAGCTGTGGGTAGGGAAAATAGTGGGCTCGGCAGCTGAAGGCAGACACTCAGGGTAGTGATACTATTCCATCGTAATTTTGTACTTTATCTGCTGTCCCAGGAGTGTGATGATCAGGGAAGAGGGGTTTGGGTCACCATAGAGCATGGAGGAGAAGTCTATTCAATCTACAATGTATATGGACCTAATGGTCCAAACAGAGTCTTCTTTAATGACCTGGAGAGGAAAGTTGACTTGGACAACTCGCCTCTGATAATTACTGGGGGAGACTTGAACACGGTTCACAATGGGGAGGGGGACAGAAAGAGCCAGAGTCTGATCCCTTCAAAAAAGGCTATTCTCCCCTCCTTCCTTGAACAAACTGGATTGAGAGATGTTTGGTGTTGGCTCCATCCAGACGATAAGGAGTTTACCCACTTTTCTCATTCCCACCAATCCTGGTCAAGGATAGACTATCTGTTGATCTTGGAGAGACTATTAAAAAGAACGAAGTTAGTGGAGATCCATGACTTGGTCATATCTGACCATGCTCCGGTGGGTATGGAATTGGTGGATAACCAGATAAAAGGAGCACATTACATATGGAAATTTCCATCTTATCTTACAAAAGATGAGGGATTTAATGACAAACTATGGGGCTGGTGGGACGAATTTGAATGGGACAACAAGGAACATGCAAACCAACATGCTTGGCACTGGAATACGGCGACAGCGGTACTAAGGGGCAAAATTATGATGTTTGTGGCCTCACTCAAGAAAAGAGTAGCGGAAAAATACTCAGATTCTAGTGCGAAGCTTTAAAATCTATATACAGAGTTCTTGAAGAGCCCCACAACTCAAAACAGTGAAAAATGGAAGCTGGCCAAACCAGAGTTTTAAACCTGTATTGATAGGAGGGAGCAGATGTTCCGCTCTAGGCAGGAGGCTGAATTGCTGAGATATGGGAGCAGAGCGGGGAAATTGCTGGCAAGATCGGCAAAAGGGAGACTGCAGGCGAGTCCAATAGGTAGATTATGAGACGGCCAGGGAAATATAACCTCCAACCCTAGGAAAATCAATGAAACACTAGAAAACTTTTACAAAGAATTGTATAAACCCTCACATACTAATTTGGCAGAAGGTAAAAAATTCCTCCAACAAGTCACTCTTCCAAAACTAACACAAGAACAACAAGATGCAATCAATGCAGAAATAACAGAAGGAGAAGTGAGACAAACCATAAGTCATCTTCAAAATGGGAAAGCACCAGGCCCAGATGGATTTGGCGGGGAGTTCTATAGGGCCCTCAGGGAACATATCTCCCTACTGCTAACAAACTATTACAACACCATTCTCTTAACAGGGGTCATACCAGAAAGATCTAAAGAAACACATATTAAAGTCATACCCAAACCTGGCAAGGACCCCCTTGAGGCCTGCTCTTACAGATCCATTTCCCTTAATGAGTAGACCAGAAGATTATGTCAAAAATAATGGCGGACAGAGTGGCATAGTATTACCCCAACTGGTGAACCATGCACAAGTGGGATTCGTTAAGGGTAGGGTGGCGGTGAAAAACATACGAAAGGTACTAACTGTGCTGGACGGAGTGTGTTGCCGCAGCCAGTCAGGAGAGAAACCGGCCTTGCTGGCTCTGGATGCAGAAAAATCTTTTGATAATGTTAGCTGGGACTGGCTGGGTGCAACTCTGGACTCGTTCAACATAAAGGGCAATTTTAGAATATACCTGGAGGGGGTGTATAGGGTCTCGACAGCTAGAATACACACAGTAGGCTTCCTCTCTGAGCCATTTCATTTATTTAAAGGGACCAGATAGGGGTGCCCGATGTCACCACTACTGTTCAACTTGGCACTAGAACCCTTTGCTCGGTATATGGAAGAGTCCGACTTATTTGAGGGAATCAGAGTGGATGCTGGCAGCACTAAAATAGCATTATTTGCAGATGATGTCATCTTGTTTATGTCCCGGCCCCTGGAACAATTAGGAAACATCTTTCAGTTTATCCAGAAATTCGGTGAATACTTCGCCTATAAGGTCAATATCGCCAAGAGCGAACTCTTGGAACTGGGGAACAAAACACCTGCAGAACAATGGAAGAAACTTGGTTTAGAACTACATATTGCAAAGACACATATCACCTACCTGGGAATTAAGATAGGCAGGCTCCCGGCACAACTATATTCACTATATTATACACATCTCATCGAAAAAATGCTAGGAGAACTTCGGAGATGGCAGAATCTACCACTATCGCTTCTGGGAAGATGCCATTTAATTAAAATGATCAGCTTTGCCAGACTACTATATCCATTACAGACACTACTCCTGATACTCAAACATCTAGATATAAACAAAATAAATAGATCTTTTACCCATTTTATATGGGCGGGTAAAAGGCCCAGAATCGCATTGGGAAAACTGATGCTAACTAGGAGAGAAGATGGGATCAATTTTCCGAATGTCAGAGCGTACAACATAGCAAGTCTTTTTAGACATGTGATAGATTGGCTACAGGAGACTAACAGCTACTCTAATACTTGGAAAGACAGCTGGTGGTGCCGTGGGAATTAAATGCCCTCTTACATACAAAACTGCCAAACTCCCGCAAAATGTAAAATCCTCCCTATTGCTTCGGGATACTATTGTATGCTGGAAGATAGTAAGGAAGGCATTCGGCCTTCCCTTCCAGATCTCTAAACATATGCCACTATTTGGTCACACGGAATTCCCCCAGAGAACAGAAATCAAAAGAGCGATAGGACAAACAGGCGATAACATGAAGAAAGCAGGGGATATTATGCATACAGAGGTTAAACGATGGCTGAGCCCACAGGAAATCATGGACAAATTCTATATAGAAAGCAGACTTCCTACAGGTCATGCAGGTCCACTCTTTCTGCTTATCTAGACTTCGTAGGCTGCCTAATAAAGTGGAACTACACATTCTAGATTATAGAGTGGGTATGAGCACTCAGAATGCGAGCAAATCCTCAATATACAACACTGTAAGACATAAATGCCTGAAGCTAAAGCAGAACAAGCTGTTTAAGACCTGGGAGAAATGGACCGGGGATAAGGATATCGCAGAGACAATTATACAGGGGTGGGAACAGGTTAAAAAATCCATTTTATGTGAAAGATGAAGGGAAACCTATTTTAAGCTCATGCATACAACATTATATGGTTTCAATATCCCATCCTCTCCTAGATTCCCTGACAGGATTACAGCGTGCCCTAAGTACCTTCAACAAATCTCTGGCACGGGGTGTGGAAATGCAGGGCAGCTAAAGAGTACTGGAAACAGGTAGGGGAGCAGGTTCGATTATGCTGGGGAACCCATCTCCCACAAACACCACAAACTATGCTATTTCACCAGTTAAGATCCCCGGAGACACAACCCACAGGAGGTAAAACAAAGATCCCTAAAAACATCCACACATTCTTATTTGTAGCCTTACGTGGTTTATTTAGCGAATGACTTAAACCAAGCACCCCATCGATGGTGATGATAATAGCCCAGATGAAACACTTACTGGGAACTGAATTAATAGAGGCATAAAGGAGTAAAGAAAAATCTGCAGAGAAAGTATTTCCGCTGTGGAAAACATTCATTGGTTTCCACTATAGCCCTCACGAAATATCGAAAATGATTAGTCCCTTCCGCCACACGGAATGGTACTGTCTGGAGGATCTGGACGTTGGGGGTCTTGGGAACTATTCCAGATGTATAATGTCTATTAAAGATACAACATATATTACCGTAGAACGACACTCTCGACAACGCAAAATACAGTAAAAGAGATTCTTTTCCTTCCCCTATTACCCTTCTATGTAGTCAGTTTGTCTTTTCTTTCTCTTACTGTTTCCCCAAAATTTGTATCACAAGGCATTGACGGAGATCAATCTTTGTATCCATATACCATTTCAAAAAGTTATGCGGACCTGTAGTCTGACAAGTAAGATTTGTATATATGTACTTTTGGTAATTTACAGTGTCATTGCTGATGCTATATCCTATCCTATGCTACGTTATCCTACCGATGTTATGTTAAAAAAAAACAATAAAAATTATGTTATAAAAGAAAAAAAAAGTCAAAATGCCAGAATTACGTTTTTTTGGTCTCCACAACACTGCATTAAAATGTAATAATGGGTGATAAAAAGATCATATCTGCACCAAAATGGTTAGCTTTCAAAATGTCAGCTCAGCACACAAAAAATAAGCCCTCACCCAACCTGAGATCACAAAAAATGGAGACGTTAAGGGTATCGAAAAATGACACAATTTTTTTTAACAAACTTTGAAATTTTTTTCACCACTTAAATAAAAAATAACCTATACATGTTTGGTGTCTATGAACTCATAATGAACTGGAGAATCATACTAGCAGGTCAGTTTTAGCATTTAGTGAACATGGTAAAAAAAGCTAAAAAAACAACTGTGGGAATGCACTTTTTCTGCAATTTCACTGCACTTGGAATTTTTTTTCCCATTTTTCAGTACATGTTAAAACCAATGGTGTCATTCAAAAGTACAAACTGTACCGCAAAAAACAAGCGCTCAATTGGCCATTTTGACCCAAAAAAAAAAAACATGGCTCGGGGAAGAAGGGGAGCAAAAAACTAAAGTGCAAAAACAAAAATACCTCTGGTTGTTAAGGAGTTAATATGCATCTAATATATAAAGCAAGTTCTCCTAAAACATAAGCAGTGTAACATCATTATCTGACCTCACATCGGTGTCATCTAACATCACTAACAGACATTACCTTGGACCTGCTCAGTAGAGTAGCTAGTGCAGAGAGTGACCCCGTAAGTAGAGATGAGCAACTTAGCCTCCAGGAAGTTCAAGTCTGGTTTCAGCCACCCTACTTTCCCAAAAGTCGAGTCGAACGAAGTCTGCCGACTAAAGGAAAAGGTTGAGTCGGAGTCAAAAACCCGACCCCAGTGCAAGTCAATGGGGAATAAAAGTCGCCAGTGAGTGGAGGACAGTAAACACACCTACAGTGCCCATTTCAATGCCAACGACATCAATTCTTATTACTTAAGCTCATCAACCTTAATTTACTTTATAATAATAGTAACGCATTGTAAACTGGGGGTCATTTGGCTAAAGTTGTGGGGGGGGGCTGGCTCCAGGTTTTCGTGGGCCCCAGGTGAAAGAGTCTCAGTGGGCACCTTTAACACATACCACAATTCATGATGCTCCGATACAGCACAGAAATATAGGTATAATACAATGGCAAATACTTCACTTCTTACATTACATGAGTGATATCTATTGTAAATTCTACAATACCTTAAAAAATGGACAGTATAGTCCTCCATACAGTATTATGGGCACAACATAGTGCACCATACAGAATAATGAGCCCCATATATTGCTCTATACAGAATAATGAGCCCCATGTTGTTAGGGTTCGAGTTCCCAATGCTGCACAAGGGGAATCTCGAGCCTTTCCCGCTGCTGTCTCCCATCCGTCTCCCGACGCAGTGGAGCCAGCTCAGCAAAGACGTCGGTCCCAGCATCTTGACTGGTCTAATACTGTGCAGTGACTTGCTGCTGCCTCTCCTGGATCTTCGGTTATAATCAGTGCTGGAGCAGGCAGATTTGGGACTAAGTCCTCTGTTTCTTCTTCTGAGCATGCCCAGGCAAGATCTCCCATTGGAGATCAGGGTAACATGCTCAGATACAGCTACGACTCCTATTGGTCCTCCAGGAAGGTCCTGTAGCTGTTTGTGATCTGAAGCAGCTTTCTATTGGTCCTTTCTGGAAGGTCTTCTACTCGTGGCTGCTGATAAAAGGTTGTCCTGATCGCACGGCCGTGCGCTAGTATCAAACCTTTATGTGCTTTGCGCCAGTATGGTCATGCGTGTGTGTGGTTAGGGCGGCTGAAATACGCCATTACAATACCAACCTAATCGGTGAGGAGCTTGGTATGCTAGCTGGTCAGGGTCGGTGTCTAAGATGCCTTTAGAATACCGGCATAACCGGTGAGGAGTTTGGTTGCCATATTCAGGGCCTGGCGTACAAACGCCATAGATAGCGCATGATCACTTCCTATGTTCGCTTAGCAGTCAACTGTGTACCTGGACACAGTAGGGTTTCTCAGAGGCTCTGTGACGCAACAGGGTTCGCTTTAAAACGCTAGTCAGCGCCCTAGCGTTTTACTTTGCGGCTCACTGAAGCTAAGTGAGTTTGTACTTATCGCCATATAGCGCTGCGGCATTCTCGCTAGCGGCTCTGTGGATTAACAAAGTTCGCACTAAACTGCTACAGTGCTACGGCGTTTATTTTAGCGACTCTGCGGGATAACAGAGTTTGCTACTTTCGCCATTTTACTAGCAGCAGGCTCTGCTTGCACGGTGTACCCCGGGATGCAAACGCACCTCTCTACATTATTTATAAGGTGCGTTCCGCAGACCGTTACACATATAATGCTCCATACAGAATAGGCCCCATATGTGCTACATATGACGGTCCATATATAAAGGTCCGTATATGATTCCTCATAAATAATGAACCCTATATGATGCTCTAGTATATGATGAACCCCATATATGATGCTCCAGTGTATGATGAGCCCCATATAATGCTCCAAATATAATGGTCCCCATATATAATGCTCCATATGTAATGGGCTCCATGTGATGCTCCATATACTGTATAATGTGCCCCATATGATGCGCCATATATAATGGGCCCCATATGATGCTCCAGTATACACTATGTTCCAAATTATTATGCAAATGATATTTTTCTCTGATTTTCCTAAGTGGTCAGTGCAAATGACAGTCAGTCTAATAAAAGTCATCACCCGTTAGAGTATACATCAAATTTTATTGAAGAAACCTCCCAATGATAACAGTATAATCTCCAAAATGGAAAAAAACTCAAAACGCACTGTTCCAAATTATTAGGCACAGTAGAATTTCTGAACATTTGATCTGTTTTAAAACCCTGCTGTTCTGTTCGCATTTACTATACACTTGTAGTGTTCAGGGTCACTATGACCCGGCTTATTAAACCTTGATTTTAGACACTCTAACTCAATTTTTTTTATACTTTTTGCTTACTAGACTGTTTGTGAACATGTTTGGTAGTAAAAAAAAAAGAAAAAGGAAATAGAAATCTTTTATTTTTTTTATTCAGAAAAAACAGAGCAATGAGCAAAACGAAAAAAATTCCTTTACAATATACAATCTATCAACATAATTTATTAGGAAAACATCTTAGCGCGTTCTGAGCAGTCCGTTCTGCGCATAATATACACGTGTAGTGCACACCTAGTGATCTCTCCGGATGCACTCTACATTTTAGAATAGACTGTGCACCAAAAATAATCAATATAAAGCCATTTTTATGGTGCGCAGATCTCAATGCATACCCCCGGTAGAGCGCGTGTACGACCTTATTGAAATAATTTAGGAAATAAATCAATTGATATACAATAGTAGATGCAATAAATAGACCCAACTGAGGTTATAACTCCTTTATTTCACTGAAAATATAGCCTCACAGCTGTAAAAAACGATGTTGGGTCACTATGACCCGAACACAAGTGTAAAATTTTTGTGTGTAGCAAAAAGTAAACGAAAAAAAAAATAAAAAAATACTCATAGGTAGGTCCCCCCAAATGAGGAAAAGTCAAGGAGTCTCAAGTTTTAGATACTTACAGAAAAAAATCTACAGGGCCGCAAAAATTCTGTCGGGTCACTATGACCCGAACAGAACTGAAAATGCTCATTTGTGGAATTTGCAGCATTAGGAGGTCACATTCACTGAACAAAAAATCTACTTAACTCCAAAACATCCTAACAGGCCAAGTTACATGTTAACATAAGAACCCTTCTTTGATATCACCTTCACAATTTCATCCATTGAACTTGTGAGTTTTTGGAGAGTTTCTTCTTGTATTTCTTTGCATGAAGCCTCCCAGAGCTGCTGTTTTGAAGTGAACTGCCTCCCACCCTCATAGATATTTTGCTTGATGATACTTCAAAGGTTCTCTATAGGGTTGAGGTCAGGGAAGATGGTGGCCACATCATGAGTTTATCTCCTTTTATGCCCATAGCAGCCAATGACTCAGAGGTATTCTTTGCAGCATGAGATGGTACATTGTCATGCATGAAGATGATTTTGCTCCTGAAGGCATGTTTCTGCTTTTTATACCATGGAAGAAAGTTGTCAGTCAAAACTCTACATACTTTGCATAGGTCATTTTCACACCTTCAGGAACCTTAAAGGGCCCTACCAGCTGTTTCCCTATGATTCCGGCCCAAAACATGACTCCTACACCTCCTTGATTACGTCTTCGCCTTGTTGGGACATGGTGGCCATCCACCAACCGTTCACTACTCCATCCATCTGGACCATCCAGGGTTGCTCGACACTCATCAGTAAACAAGACTGTTTGAAAATTAGTCTTCATGTATGTCTGGCCCACCTCAACTGTTTCTGCTTGTGAGCACTGTTTAGGGGTGGCTGAATCGTAGGTTTATGCACCACAGCAAGCCTTTGAAGGATCCCACACCTTGTGGTTCGAGGGACTCCAGAGGCACCAGCAGCTTCAAATATCTGTTTGCTGGTTTGCAATGGCTTTTTAGCAGCTGCTCTCTTAATCCGATGAACTTGCCTGCCAGAAACCTTACTCATTCTGCCTTTATCAGCACGAACACGTCTGTGCTCAGAATCAGCCACAAATCTCTTAACAGTACGATGATCAAGCTTAAGTTTTCGGGAAATATGTAATGTTTTCATCCCTTGACCAAGGCATTGCACTATTTGATGCTTTTCAGCAGCATAGAGATCCTTTTTCTTTCCCATGTTACTTGAAAACTCTGGCCTGCTTAATAGTGTGGAACATCCAGTTTTCCTTTTATTGGGCTCACATGGCAAACTAATTATCACAAGTATCTGAGATTGATTGCAGTTATACAAAGAACCCTGAGACACAATACCATTAATGGGTTTCATTTACAAAAAAAATAAAAAAACGCTATGACACTTAAAACCAATTTGCATAATAATCTGGAACATAGTGTATGATGTGCCCCATGGATGATGCTCCAGTGTATGATGGGCCTATATAATGCTCCATTTATAATGGGCCCCATATGATGCTCCAGTGTATAATGGGCCCAGTATATGATGCTCCAGTGTATGATGGGCCTCATTTATAATGCTCCAATGTATGATGGGCCCCATATATAATCCTCCAGTGTATAATGGGCCCTATCTATGATGCTCAAGTGTATAATGGGCCCCATATATAATTCTCCAGTGTATAAGGCTCCCCATTTATTGCTCCAAACATTAAAAAAATGAAGTACCTCTCCTCGTAGGGCACTGCTCTACTCTGGACTCCTCAGCATCGCCATCTTCCAGCTCTCTGCACTGTGACTGTTCAGGCAGATGGCACACAGACGTGACGTCATCGCGCTCTCTGACCTGAATGTCACTGTCAGTAAACGCGGAAGACGTCACAGCGGTGGAGCAGGGAGAGGTAAGTATTGCAAGTGCTGGGGCCCTCAGCAAGCAGGGGGGCACACTCGTGGGCACAGTGAACTGGCACAGGGCCCCTCACACTACGCTTGTGTCTCTGACGGCGAGTGGGCCCCCCCACCTGCTCAGGGCCCTGGCACTTGAGCGGGTGCGCCAGGTGTTGATGCCGGCCCTGGGGGCTTACAGCCAAGTTAGGGAGGTGGAAAAACTGGCATACGGTGAGGTGTAGGCTGGACGTTCAGCAGCTGCAAATGGAGGAATTGGAGAAGTCGGAGGAAGAGGGGGACAAAGCGAGCCATTTTGCTAGCAACCTATGTGTCATCAGGGAAGGTGGTACAAAATCCTTTGAAACCCAGGCATGGTTCATTTTAATGAAGGTGAGATCACCTACATTTTGGGTCGACAGCCAGGTCCTTCTTTCTGTCAGGATTGATCCAGGAGCACTGAAGACTCTTTCTGATAGCACACTACCAGCAGGACAAGTGAGCTCCTGTATGGCATATTGTGCCAATTCAGGCCAGGTTTCCAGTTTACAGGCCCAGTAGTGAAAGGTGAATGAAATGTGAGGGAGAACATCGATAGGGGAGGAGAGGTAATTTTGAACCATAGTTGACAACTGCTGTCTCCTGTCTGTTGCAATCGATTCAGTATTACCAGTCATGTGAGCGTTACTTGAGAAATCAGACCACAACATGGTCATGAAACCCCTGTCTCCAACGCCACTTCGGCTGTGTGCACCACGAACACCTCTTCCATTTGGCCCAGTACGGGTAATGGTAGAATCTGCAGTGCTGCTGTGTGCTGGGAATGCCTCTAACAAACGGTTTACCAGAGTTGCTTGTTTGTTCGCCATTATTAGCTCTAGGTTCTCCTGTGGCATGGTGCTCTGTACTTTGCCTTTAAAGCGTGGATCGAGGATGCTGGCCAACCAGTAGTCGTCATCCTTCATAATTTTGGGAATGCGGGGGTCCCCTTTTAGGATCCGCAAGACATAATCTCACACATATGGGCCAATGTTCCAGGTGTCAATGATGCACTGCCAGTGGTGGGTGGAGGAGCACTTTCTGCCAAATCCACATCCCTTCAGTCACGCACAAACCCTGTACCTGACCTTGGCAACCCAACATTTTCTCTTGCCCCCTGAGAAGCATCCTCCTCATCCCCCTCATCCTCCTCCTCCTTTTCCTCTTCTTCCTCCACCTCATCCAGGACAGTTCCCTGAGCAGACAATACCTGACTGTCATCAAGGCTTCCCTCCTCCTCCTCTATATCCTCTGCTGCAGACACCTGATCCTTAATGTGCGTCAAAGTTTGCATGAGCAGACGCATAAGTGGGATGCTCATGCTTATGATGGCGTCGTCTACGCTTACCAGCCGTCTGCATTCCTCAAAACACTGAAGGACTTTACAGAGGTCTTTCAGCTTTCATTTGTGTATCCTCCCACAAATACAATACAGCCTGCCTCTGTTCGCACAGCCTATCAACCATGTGCATGGTGAAGTTCCACCTTGTTGCAACGTCTATGATTAGGCGGTGCTTGGGGAAGTGGAGCGATTGCGGCAGCCTCTGCATACGACTGGAGTCTAAGGGCGAGCGACGGATGTGGTAACTCCGGATAATTATTTATGAAGCACTGCACCACTAGGTTCAAGGTGTGAGCCAGGCAAGGTATGTGTCTGAGTTTTGCCAGGGCTATGGCCGCCACAAAATTACGTCCGTTATCACTGACTATGTTGCCTAGCTTAAGATATAGACTGCCCAACCATGACTCAGTTTCTCGCTGCAAATAGTCGGCCAGTACCTCCGTGGTGTGTCTGTTGTCGCCCAAAGACATCATCTTTAAAAGAGCCTGCTGATGCTTACCACTAGCTGTTCGATAGTGGGACACCTCATGTGCAACACTGGCAGCTGCGGATGGAGTGCTCGTAGAACTGCGCTCTGTCGACAAACTTTTGCTTCTGGAGGAGGAGGGTCGAATGCATACAGCCAACTGTTGACTATACGTGGGCTAGGTAGCATTGTCCCACCGCCGCTGTCCCCTGTGGACCCTGTATCCACCACAATAACCCAGTGTGCAGTGATGGACACATAATGGCCCTAGTCATGCCTACTGGCCCACGCATCTGTTGTGAGGTGCACCTTTCCACTCACTGATTGAGTGCATGGACAATGCGGTCTTTCACATGCAGGTGGAGGGCAGGGATGGCTTTTCTAGAAAATAAATGGCAACAGCGTAGGTCATAGTGTGGGACAGCGTAGGCCATGAGCTCTCAGAACGCTGCACTTTCAACCAAACGGAAGGGCATCATCTCTAATGAGATCAGTTTGGCAATGTAGGCGTTCAAATCAGTGTACGCGGATGAGAGGATGCGTACTTTCTTGTCCTACTCAGAGTGTCTGCTAGGTTGAGCTGGACTTGAGAGCTGCATATGGAGGAACTAGCAGTGGTTTGGTCATGGTGGTGGTGATGGCCTAGATTCAGTCTTTTGTTGGAAAAATTGGGATTCCCTGACTGCTTTGGCCTTGCGACGACACCTCAAAATTTCTTGCTGTGGTGTGCTAACTAGAGTTGAGCGATACTTTCCGATATCCTAAAGTATCGGAATCGGAATGGTATCGCCGATATCACTAAAAAATCGGCGATACCCGATACCGATACCGGAAGTCCAATGTAAGTCTATGGGAACAAAATATCGCAACTAAAAAAACCCCATTCTTTCCTTGTAAACACTAAATATACACACATAGAATACATATATATATATATATACATGTCATTGTGACATATATATATACATATATGTATAGTTTATACACTTCTACATAGTAAAATATCCTTTGATTCAATTGCCGGGTAAAGCCGGCTTCAGTGAAAAGACAGAAGCACCCGACATGAAATGACACTTGGTGTACATAGGGTTAACCATGTCTTTTCATGTCGTTTGCTATCTGATTTGCACAAACAATTAAATCAGACTATGTGTGCAAAATTTCACACCTGTAGGGGTTAATTAAAGGTGTAAATTCGTTGTAAAAAAAACGGACTTTTTTGCTACGAATTTACACCTTTAATTAACCCTACAGGTGTGAAATTTTGCACACATAGTCTGATTTAATTGTTTGTGAAAATTAGATAGCAAAGGACATGAAAAGACATGGTTAACCCTATGTACACCAAGTGTCATTTCATGTCGGGTGACCCGACATGAAATGACACTTGGTGTACATAGGGTTAAACATTTCTTTTCATGTCCTTTGCTATCTAATTTGCACAAACAATTAAATCAGACTATGTGTGCAAAATTTCACACCTGTAGGGGTTAATTAAAGGTGTAAATTCGTTGTAAAAAAAACGGACTTTTTTGCTACGAATTTACACCTTTAATTAACCCCTACAGGTGTGAAATTTTGCACACATAGTCTGATTTAATTGTTTGTGCAAATTAGATAGCAAAGGACATGAAAAGACATGGTTAACCCTATGTACACCAAGTGTCATTTCATGTCGGGTTCTGCATTTTCACAAAAGCCGGCAATTGAATTAGCGGCTATTATACTATGTAGAAGTGTATGAACTACAAATATAAATATATATATATATGTGTCACAAATTCAATGACATGTATATATATATATATATGAGGTGTAAAATTGCTGAAAAAAAATGCGTGGGCTCCCGCCCTATTTTCGCAACCAGACAGACAAAGCCAGTGAGTGGGGGCAGATAATAATAGCCCAGAGAGGGACCATTATTTTTGGCCCCCCCCGCTACTTAACATCTGCCCCCAGACACCCCAGAAAGGGCAAATCTCTAATTAGATTTGCCCTTTCTGGCACTTTGCCCGTCTATTCCCATTGCCCTGTAGCGGTGGCGAATGGGTTAATAAGGGGTTAAAATGACCTTGCAATTGAAAGGTCACTTTAAGCCAGGTTAATAATTGAGAGCTGTCAATTAGACAACTATCAATTATTAATCCTATTGTATGAAAGAAAAATCAAACACACACACTTTAATAAAAAGAAGTTTAATGAAATAATCACACAGTTTTTGACCATATTTTATTTACCTGCTAAAACCATTTCCTGTAATAAAAATAAAATAAAAAAGCAAAATTATTCTTACCTATCCCATGCACAGTCAGGTCCGACGGTGAAATCCTTCAGAAAGGGTTAATGTTTACTGCAGGGACCGCAGCTAATGCTGCAGCCTCACAGTAAACCCCAAATGAATGAGTTCCTCTCCTGCCTGACAGGAGAGTAAAGGCTGGGTGTCACATAACGATACACCAGCGATCCCGACAACGATATGCACTTGTCAGGATCGCTGGTGTATCGCTACATGATCGCTGCTGAGCTGCCAAACAGGCAGCTCAGGCAGCGATCTGGGACAGCGACACTGCGGGTAACATCGCTTAAGGGCCCGTCTCACATAGCGATATCGCTACCGAGATCGCTGCTGAGTCACTAGTTTTGTGACGCAGCAGCGAGCTCACCAGCGATATCGCTGTGTGTGACATTCAGCGACGATCAGCCCCCCTGCCGGGTATCGCTGATCGTCGCAGAAATGTCAGGACCTTTTTTTGATCGCTGGTTTCCCTCTGACAGGCACGCATCGCTGCGTGTGACAGGCGGGAGACCAGCGATCCGCTGGTAACCAAGGTACACAGCGGGTTTCCAGGCACCGCGCAGCGCTTGGAAACCCGCTGTGTACCTTGGATACCAGCTCCCTGCATCAGGGCGCTGGTATCCAAGGTACACAGCGGGTTTCTAGGCACAGCCCCGCGCCTGGAAACCCGCTGTGTACCTTGGTTACCAGCGGATCGCTGGTCTCCCGCCTGTCACACGCAGCGATGTGTGCCTGTCAGCGGGAAACCAGCGATCAAAAAAAGGTCCTGACATTTCAGCGACGATCAGCGATACCCGGCAGGGGGGCTGATCGTCGCTGAATGTCACACACAGCGATATCGCTGGTGAGCTCGCTGCTGCGTCACAAAACTAGTGACTCAGCAGCGATCTCGGTAGCGATATCGCTATGTGAGACGGGCCCTTAAGTGGAAAGCTTAATTGATTGCTTTCCACTTTCACTTCAGGTCAGCCAGGGACACAATCAGTGACGTCAGAGGGAACTGATTAACAAAAATAGGGGTTCCCTTCAAAAAAAAATGGCGTGGGGTCCCCCCTATTTTTGTTAACCAGCCAGATGAAGCAGACCGCTGAGGCCTGGATTTTCAGGCTGTTAAGGAGCCAAGATCCATGGACCTTGCCAGCCTGATAATACTAGGCCACAGCAGTCTGCATATCTTGGCTGATTAACAAAAATAGGGGATCCCCTCGAAAAAAATTGGCGTGGGGTCCCCCCTATTTTTGTTAACCAGCCAGATGAAGCAGACCGCTGAGGCCTGGATTTTCAGGCTGTTAAGGAGCCAAGATCCATGGACCTTGCCAGCCTGATAATACCAGGCCACAGCAGTCTGCATATCTTGGCTGATTAACAAAAATAGGGGATCCCCTCGAAAAAAATTGGCGTGGGGTCCCCCCTATTTTTGTTAACCAGCCAGATGAAGCAGACCGCTGAGGCCTGGATTTTCAGCTGTAAGGGCCAAGATCATGGACTGCAGCCTGAATCCAGCCACGCAGTCGCATCTGCGATTACAAATAGGGATCCCCGAAAATTGGCGTGGGGTCCCCTATTTGTACCCAGATGAAGCAACTGAGGCCTGTTTTAGGCGGAAGACCCAATCCATGGCCTTGAAGCCTGATAACTGCACAGCAGTTGCTTAGCTTGGCTGGTTAACAAAAATAGGGGATCCCCTCGAAAAAAAAACGGCGTGGGGATCCCCCCTATTTTTGTTAACCAGCCAAGTAAAATGCAGACTGCTGCGGCCTGGTATTAAAAGACTGTCAAGGCCCATGGATTTTGGCCCTCAACAGCCTGATAATACCAGGCTACAGCAGCCCCACATTTGGCGCATCAAAAGATGTGCCAATTGTGGCACTTTACCCGGCTCTTCCCACTTGCCCTGTAGCGGTGGCAAGCGGGGTAATAAGGGGTTATTGTCACCGTTGATTGCACGGTGACAATAAGCCCGGTTAATAATGGAGAGGTGTCAATAAGACACCGATCCATTATTAATCCCAAAGTTATTAAATGTATAAAAAAAAGACAAAGCAAGAAAAAAGTATTTTAATGAAATAAAAGAGACAACACAGTTTTCATTAATTTTATTATACACTCATTCCTGCGACGCCATCGATCTCCTGTAAAAAAAGAAAAAAAACAAACCAACAGTATACCACCTGTCCGACGCAGTCCATAACGACAGTCCCACGACGATCCAGCTGTGCTACATCGCAATGACAGGCAGAGCCTGTCATCGCGACGCAGCACAGCTGATTACCTGCTTCCCCGGCGGTGACGTCATCGGACTGACTGCTTTACGGCCGGGATTACCCAGCAGTCACTGCAGTTATCGCGAGAAACTGCATGTGACCGCCGGGGAAAGAAGATGGCGGCCATGAAGCAGTCCGGGATGTGACCGCCGGAGATCTTCTGCCAGGTAAGTGCCGCTGACTCCTGACAGACCCGACCGACGGACACTGACAGTGACAGTGACAATCCCGATTCCGGTATCCGATAAGACGAAAATATCGGAACTCGGAATCGGAATTCCGATACAGCCAATATCGGCCGATACCCGATATTTGCAGTATCGGAATGCTCAACACTAGTGCTAACCTTTAGGCTTACAGTGGGGGAAGCAATGTAGCATTGCTGGCTACCTTCAGTCGAAGAAGGTGCACATGTGCTACCTGAGGTTTTGTAGTCCGTCCACGCTTGCAAGTGCATGGTCTTTCAATGTCTAAGCATGCAACTGGTGTTCAAATTTCGGAGATTTTTCCCTCGGCTAAAGGTCCTTCCGCACTTCTTACAGATAACCTTTGCCTCATCAATAGAATTTTGGTCAAAAAAGTGCCACACTGCACTCTTCCTTCTATGGGATAAATTTTCAGGGCTTGCATGCTGTGCTAATTTGACCGTCTGGCCAAGCTGTCCTGCAACTCTTTTTGTTTTTTAAGCACGTTTTTGGACTGCTATGGACCTGCCAGAAAACCGCAGCTGCGAAGTGATACCTGCTGCGTATCCTACTCCTTTTCAGAGCTATTGCCAGCGGGACAATCTTTCCCCAATGGATGCCAATCCGGGTTAACAACTGGGTCATCCATCACCTCCTCTTCAATTTCATGTGCATTTTCCTCTGTGTCACCATGTAAGGTGGTATAGTATGCGGGAAGGTGCACCTGAGTTTCATCAGGGTCACATTCTGGCTCAGTAGACTGCGAGGGCAATATAGTGCTCTGGGTGAATGTACCAGCAGAATCATATAGCAGTGGCTGTGCATCAGTGCACTTCATGTCAGATTCATCTTGGACTGGGGAATTCAGGATTTGACTTGATAAACCAGGCATGGTATGTGAAAAGAGCTCCATGGAGTAATCTGAAGTGTGGCCTGCCGCATCCTTCACTTTTGGTGGGGGTGAAGGAAACAAGGAAAGGTGTTGTTCCTGACCAGGAGCCTGCACTGACTACTCAGTGCTTGCATTTTTTGAAACTTCAGAAAAGGAGACGATAGAGCTGGAGGCTGTTTCGGCAGTGTAAGCCAAAACCTGTTCCTGGTGCTCCGGCTTTAAAAGCGGTTTACCTACTCCCAGAAAAGGGAGCCTTCCAGGCCTTCTGGAGCCAGACGATGACACAGGCTCAACACCTCCTGCCTTAGGTGCTATTGTGCTTTTGGCACTACCAGCAGATGCACCACCCCCACCATCAGTACCAGCTGCCCCCCCGCCCACTTCCGTGGCCTCTTCCACCATACTTCCTCATGTTTGGGAAAATGTAACCAAAATACCAGCAGATATATAGTACTGTATCACAAGCATACAGCTGTAAACGTTGAAGGGGAAAATTTCAATCTCCATATATATTTCAGGATTCACACACAGAAGCTCTCAGGCACAGTTTGGATTAGACCAGAATATAGATAGCAAAAAAGGGTACTGTATCTGAAGATACTAGGTGTATATAGTATAGGGGAAAATTGTAAATCTCCGTATATATTTCCGGAGTCACAGACAGATGCTCTCAGGGTCAGTATGGATTAGACCAGAATATAAAAAGCAGAAAAAGGGTACTCACAAGATACCAAGTGTATATAGTATAGGGGAAAATTTTAAATCTCCGTATATATTTCCGGAGTCACAGACAGACGCTGTCAGCCTCAGTATGGATAAGATTAGAATATAAAAAGCAGAAAAAGGGTACTGTATCTGAAGATACAAGATGTATATAGTATAGGGGAAAATTGTAAATCTCCGTATATATTTCCGGAGTCACAGACTGACGCTCTCAGGCTCAGTATGGATTAGACCAGAATTAGTGTTGAGCGATACGATAATGCAAATATCGGCTATCGGCCGATATTAGCTCTATCGGCCTTTCGATAATTCGTTTCGATATTTTCGTCTTATCGAATACCGGAATCGGATTTGTCACTGTCACTGTCTGTGTCCGTCGGTCGGGTCTGTCACTGTCAATGTCCGTCGGTCGGGTCTGTCAGGAGTCAGCGGCACTTACCTGGCAGAAGATCTCCGGCGGTCACGTCCTGGACTGCTTCATGGCCGCCATCCTCTTCTCCCCGGCGGTCACATGCAGTTTCTCGCGATAACTGCAGTGACTGCTGGGTAATCCCGGCCGTAAAGCAGTCAGTCCGATGACGTGACCGCCGGGGAAGCAGGTAATCAGCTGTGCTGCGTCGCGATGACAGGCTCTGCCTGTCATTGCGATGTAGCAGAGCTGGATCATCGTGGGACTGTCGTTACTATGGACTGCGTCGGACAGGTAGTATACTGTTGGTTTTTTTTTTTTCTTTTTTTACAGGAGATCGATGGCGTCGCAGGAATGAGAGAGTATAATAAAAGAAATGAAAACTGTGTTGTCTCTTTTATTTCATTAAAATACTTTTTTCTTGCTTTGTCTTTTTTTTATGCATTTAATAACTTTGGGATTAATAATGGATTGGTGTCTTATTGACGCCTCTCCATTATTAACCGGGCTTATTGTCACCGTGCAATCAACGGTGACATTAACCCCTTATTACCCCGCTTGCCACCGCTACAGGGCAAGTGGAAGAGCCGGGTAAAGTGCCACAATTGGCACATCTTTTGATGCGCCAAATGTGGGGCTGCTGTAGCCTGGTATTATCAGGCTGTTGAGGGCCAAAATCCATGGGCCTTGACAGTCTTTTAATACCAGGCCGCAGCAGTCTGCATTTTACTTGGCTGGTTAACAAAAATAGGGGGACCCCTACGCCGTTTTTTTTTTTTTGAGGGGATCCCCTATTTTTGTTAACCAGCCAAGCTAAGCAGACTGCTGTGGCCTGGTATTATCAGGCTTGCAAGGTCCATGGATATTGGATTCTTACCAGCCTGAAAAACCAGGCCTCAGCGGTCTGCTTCATCTGGCTGGTTAACAAAAATAGGGGGACCCCACGCCAATTTTTTTCGAGGGGATCCCCTATTTTTGTTAATCAGCCAAGATATGCAGACTGCTGTGGCCTGGTATTATCAGGCTGGCAAGGTCCATGGATCTTGGCTCCTTAACAGCCTGAAAATCCAGGCCTCAGCGGTCTGCTTCATCTGGCTGGTTAACAAAAATAGGGGGGACCCCACGCCAATTTTTTTCGAGGGGATCCCCTATTTTTGTTAACCAGTTCCCTCTGACGTCACTGATTGTGTCCCTGGCTGACCTGAAGTGAAAGTGGAAACTAATCAATTAAGCTTTCCACTTCCTCTCCTGTCAGCCAGGAGAGGAGCTCATTCATTTGGGGGTTTACTGTGAGGCTGCAGCATTAGCTGCGGTCCCTGCAGTAAACATTAACCCTTTCTGAAGGATTACACTGTGGGACCTGACTGTGCATCGGATTGGTAAGAATAATTTTGCTTTATTATTTTATTTTTATTACAGGAAATGGTTTTAGCAGGTAAATAAAATATGGTCAAAATCTGTGTGATCATTTCATTAAACTTCTTTTTTATTAAAGTGTGTGTGTTTGATTTTTCTTTCATACAATAGGATTAATAATTGATAGTTGTCTGATTGACAGCTCTCAATTATTAACCTGGCTTAAAGTGACCTTTCAATTGCAAGGTCATTTTAACCCCTTATTAACCCATTCGCCACCGCTACAGGGCAATGGGAATAGACGGGCAAAGTGCCAGAAAGGGCAAATCTAATTAGAGATTTGCCCTTTCTGGGGTGTCTGGGGGCAGATGTTAGTAGCCGGGGGGGGCCAAAAATAATGGTCCCTCTCTGGGCTATTATTATCTGCCCCCACTCACTGGCTTTGTCTGTCTGGTTGCGAAAATAGGGCGGGAGCCCACGCATTTTTTTTAAGCAATTTTACACCTCATATATATATATACATGTCATTGAATTTGTGACACATATATATATATTTATATTTATAGTTCATACACTTCTACATAGTATAATAGCCGCTAATTCAATTGCCGGCTTTTGTGAAAATGCAGAACCCGACATGAAATGACACTTGGTTTATATAGAGTTAACCATGTCTTTTCATGTAGTTTGATATCTGATTTGCACAAACAATTACATGAGTGTAAGTGTGCAAAATTTCACACCTGTAGGGGTTAATTAAAGGTGTAAATTCGTAGCAAAAAAGTCCGTTTTTTTTACAAAGAATTTACACCTTTAATTAACCCCTTCAGGTGTGAAATTTTGTACACATAGACTGATGTAATTGTTTGTGCAAATCAGATTGCAAACGACATGAAAAGACATGGTTAACCCTATGTACACCAAGTGTCATTTCATGTCGGGTGCTTCTGTCTTTTCACAGAAGCCGGCTTTACCCGGCAATTGAATCAGAGGATATTTTACTATGTAGAAGTGTATAAACTATACATATATGTATATATATATGTCACAATGACATGTATATATATATATATGTATTCTATGTGTGTATATTTAGTGTTTACAAGGAAATAAAGGTTTTTTTTAGTTGCGATATTTTGTTCCCATAGACTTACATGGACTTCCGGTATCAAAATCGGATATCGACGATATTTAGTGCTATCGGCGATACAATTTCGATACGATATTTTTAGATATCGAGCAATATCGCTCAACACTAACCAGAATATAAAAAGCAGAAAAAGGGTACTGTATCACAAGATACCAGGTGTATATAGTATAGGGGAAAACTGTAAATCTCAGTAAATATTTCCGGAGTCACAGAGAGAGCTCTCAGGCTCAGTATGGATTAGACTAGAATATAAAAAGCAGAAAAAGGGTACTGCATCACAAGATACAAGGTGTATAAAGTATAGGGGAAAGCTGTAAATCTCCGTATATATTTCCGGAGTCACAGACAGACGCTCTCAGGCTCAGTATGGACTAGACCAGAATATAAAAAGCAGAAAAAGGGTACTGTATCTGAAGATACCAGGTGTTTATAATATAGGGGAAAATTGTAAATCTCCGTATATATTTCCGGAGTCACACACAGACGCTCTCAGGCTCAGTATGGATTAGACTAGAATATAAAAAGCAAAAAAGGGTACTGTATCTGAAGATACCAGGTGTATATAGTATAGGGGAAAATTGAAAATCTCCTTATTTATTTCCTTAGTACCAGACAGACGCTCTCAGGCTCAATATGGATTAGACCAGAATATAAAAAGCAGAAAAAGGGTACAGTATCACAAGATACCAGGTTTATGTAGTATAGGGGAAAATTCTAAATCTCTGTATATATTTCCTGAGTCACAGACAAACGCACTCAGGCTCAGTATGGATTAGACCAGAATAAAAAAAGCAGAAAAAGGGTACTGTATCACAAGATACAAGGTGTATATAGTATAGGGGAAAATTGTAAATCTCCGTAAATAATTCCAGAGCCACAGACAGAGCTCTCAGGCTCAGTATGGATTAGACCAGAATATAAAAGGCAGAAAAAGGGTACTGTATCACAAGATACCAGGTGTATAGTATAGGGGAAAATTGTAAATCTCTGTATATATATTACCTGAGTCACAGACAGACGCTCTCAGGCTCAGTATGGATAAGACTAGAATATTTGCTAATAGTAGCCTTAAGCATAGGTTACAAAAGGAGACAGGGCTGTTAGCGCCTTTGTCCAGAAATGCCTGCACTGAGCATGTCCGTGACTTGGCGAACCCGGAGTGGTGGTTAATGTCAGCTGATCCTCTGACCTGGCATCGCCTGATTGGTCACGAATGACGTCATCGGTGATGCGATTGACGAGAGGGCTGGGGACACAGCTTAGCCCTTAAATAGCTTGCCTGTCCGCGGCTCGGCGCGGTCAGATCATACTAATATAGGCAGTGCTCTTATGTGGACGTGCCAGAATCTGGGCTCCACGTGCTCTCTAGCTTTGCTTTCCGGGACCTGCCGATGCCAGAGTACGCTCGGCTAATAAGCACAGGTCCTTCATGCAGGTTTAGCTTATGCCAGGCAGGTAGCCAATGTGGCGCAGTCTTGCTACGAATATAGGGTAGCTATACACCCTGAGCAGACTGCGGGGTGCGTAACCTGTAGCCAATGTGGCGCAGTCTTGCTACGAATATAGGGTAGCTATACACCCTGAGCAGACTGCGGGGCGCGTAACCTGAGCATCGCCTGCCAAGCTGAACAGAGAGTTGCTCAGTCCGGTCTCACGCGGGCTGGTAGCACGTACGCCTTGCGTTAGTCGCACGCACTTCCTAGCGGCTGGCACGTAGCTCTGTGCAGTCAACAGGGCTACGTCTATACCAGCTTGCAGCACATAGTGCAAACCTAATATCTTGCAAGTGGCTTCTGTGCCATTAACAGGGCTACATCTACGCCAGTCGATAGCACATCTCCCGTGACGTTAACAGAGATAGTGCCAGTTCTACATCTCCCCTAGTGTGAAGTAACACGGGCGAGATCTAATGTTAGATTTCTGTTGTCAGTTTGACCCTCATACTCAAGGGGTGTTCAGCAGCAGTAACTATAAACTGCATTGCGGACCCCGTGTTCGGTTGCAATCCATTATACAATAAAGTTGTTGCAACTGAGCGCATAATAGTATCTGACCGCCAGGGTCTAGCCAACCATGACTGACAACCAGCAGCTGCAGCGCTATGTTCAGGAACTAGAGGCCAAACTTAGGTCTCTCGAGCAGGCTGCTCCGTTTGCTGATCTCACTGCAGTAGCTACTCAGGC